>CM031243.1:442492826-442680326 GCA_018340775.1 Taxus wallichiana var. yunnanensis | reverse complement strand
TTTCCCAATGACCTGATATGCCCTTTAAAAAAGGATCAAAAGATAGAGATTTAAAAGGATGAAAAGGTAGTTTTATGTAAACCATTAGTGTTCTCAAGGAACCTTATTCTCCATAACCACCTCGCAGATCCACATTGGGATATCTCGTGCTCTAGATGTCCTTTTTAGTGTTTTTGGACTTTTTGGAATCATGACAACATCCTCCATACATTGAAATAGAAAAATCCAGTTTTTCAAGTGTAATTGAATGTCAAAATGAGAAACTTGTAAATTTAAATTTTTAGAGAGCTATGGAAGTTAGTGAAACTCTAGTTTCTTTTGGAAAATCTATTTTGTAACCATTTTGTAGCACATCAATGCTTGCTGAGGATTTCAAAAATAAGAAAATAAATAAAATGAAAAATATTTTCCTCATCTATTTAAAAAAATGAGAAGAGTATTATGCGTTGTTGATGAAATGAGAAAAAGAGTATTCTAGAGCTACTACGAAATACAAATAATAGTTTGTAAAATGAACATCCATTGAATGAAACTAAAAGAGGAGTTAGAATCATAAAATGAATAGCTTCTAATTATTCAAGAGCATCAGGATCAGAAAGCCAAATTAGATCATTGTTTGAAGGACTGAATCAAAGAAAGGGAGAGTGTTGGATATCATAGTATGCGAGAGTGAGCAATAAAATGGTGATCATAATCCATTGCCCAAACAATATAAAAACTACATGATCTAATTGATTGTAATACTTTTATAAATGGGTGCTTAGATCTTAGGGGGTAGAGGCTCTTTGTAATTTAAACCTTGATAAATTAGCTGAGTGGGTGCTTAGTATTCTTCAAGTGGTTGTTTGAAGATTATGAAGTGGGTACTTCATAGGTTGAGTGGGTGCTCAATAGAAACCAAAAATGTTGCAAGCTTTGGAATTGGTGTTCCTAATAAAGCCTTGGTTTTGAAGTGGGTTTTTCTCTTGTAAATGGTTTCCCACTATAAATTATGTGTTCATTGTTATCATCTTCTTATGTGTGTTTGATTAAATTATAATAATATAGTAATGCTATTAATCAAGGATTTTGTATTGGAATGCATTAAAATGTTAATCTACATTGATTCACCCCCTAGTGCTTGTAATCTCTAAAAATTGGTATCAAAGAGAGTCCTTCTGGTGGAATATTAACATCTTCAAGGAGATCCTCTTCACAAGCATGAAAAAAATCAAGCACAAGTCCGATTATCAATTTCCATATCACCTCTCTTCACTAGAAATAATCATGCGACTGGAAGATAAGAATGAAAACTTATCTTACATCACTTGGTTTTGATATATGGGAGAGTTTTTAAAACAGCTACACACCTCCAACCACTCCAATTATGGTTACAACAGATAAGGAAGCATATGAATGCAATTTAAGAGCCATGAATGCCATTCTTTGTGGATTGATTGAAACTAAATTTTTGAAGGTAATGCACTATACCAAAACTCAAGGAATTTGAAAAAGTGGTATATTATTTATGAAGGACATGAAAATGTCAAGTTAGCCAAATTGCATATGTACAAAGCTCAATTTGAGAGCCTAAAGATGAAGGAGGATGAGAGTATTGTATCCTACATGCAGAAGGTAGATGAAGTGATAAACACTATCAAAGGTCTTGGTGAGAAACTAGATTAATATGTTGTAGTCCAAAAGGTCCTAAGATCTCTAACTCTAAAGTATGATGCAAAAGTTTAAGTTGTGGAAGAGGAAAAAGACATGAAAACCTTAACAATGGATGAATTACAAAGTATTTTATCAACATATGAGATGAGTACCATTACATCTAAATCTACCAAAAGGAAGTTGCATTCAAAACCAAGAAAGATACTTAATCCAAGGAAGAAAAAAAAAAAAAGAATCATATTTGGAAGATGAATTGTATGATGTAAATATTGAAGCAATGTTCTTGAGAATACTACAAAGAGGCTCAAGTAAGTATAAATGGAAACTTCCATTTAAGTGTTTTAAATGTTGAAAAGTAGGCCAATTTTCTACAAAATGCACAAGCAATAATAAATAAACTTAGTCTTCACATGATAAATAAATCCATAAATACAACAAGAAAAAGATGAACTAAAAAACAAAAAATGGTAAGAATAATTTCTTCAAGAACAATATAAACTTATACTCAAAGGATAAGTCAAGTGAATCGGATTCAAGTAACTCAAGTAGCTATGAAAATGAGGATGAAAAAACTCATTCTGAATAATTTTTTATGGCCATTGATGTCTCTCAAGAATAACACCAAAGGACTAAATACATTTGACTATGAAGACTTTGATGAAGAAGAAACAAATGTGAATGTAGAAGATGAACTTGTATGTGTACTCAAAGAATTGAAATTTTACATAAGAAAGGAGAAAAAGATGAGATGCACATTGAATGAATATGAATAAAAAATTCTCACTTTTGAAAAGAGGCATAGCCTAAATGAAGAAGAAGATGCAAATGAGCTCAAAGAACTTGAATCTCATCTCAAAACAATCTCTCAATCTTACAAATCATAGGAGGATGAGTGTTTCAAATTTAAATTTGATTTAGAGCGTGTGAAAATTAAATATGAAAAAATGACTAGAAAACTCGAAGTATATGAGAAAGCTGGAGAAGAGCTCACAATTTTTATTGATATACTAAGTATTCAAAGGGAAACAAATGAAAAATCAGGTAATGGTTTTAAGGAAGAAAGCAAGGAATTTGGTCCAGAAAATAAGTACGAGGAAAAGTCTAAACCAAACATCATTCATACCATAAAAAAGAAGCCACCAAATTTGTCTAGAGGAAGACAAATGCTCCCAAAATCACCTATTCTATGAGGTATTCACATTATTTATATGGTTATTTATTTTCATGTAACCAATTTGGGCACAAAGCTATAAAATGTAGAAGAAATGCTAGGGGTTACAAAAGAAATTATAGTTCAAAAACATTAGAATGAATCATAGTGTTGTTTGCTAGAAATTTTAAAAGACTAGTCATATAGCTATGACATGTAACCAAGAACCTCCCAAATAAAGAAAACTAAAGTATGTTGTGAAAAGGGAATCAAATAAAGGAAAATAATCTGATATGATTGTAAAAACTGATTTTAATGTACAAGATGAAGACAATATTTGGTATCTAGATAGTGGTTGTTCTAGTCACATGAAAGGAGACAAGAAAATTTATTTCATTATCAAACAATGCATCAGGAGCTATGAGGTTTGGTGACAATAATTCATAAAACAATGTGGGAAAAGGAACATTGAGTTTAGAAAATGGAAAAACAATTACTCAAAACGTTCTATATGTTGAAGGTCTCAATCACAACCTATTAAGTGTGAGTCAAATGTGTAAGAAAGGTTACAATAAAATATTTCATGAAAAAGGATGTCATATTGTTAATGGAAAAATATGAAATAAAGTTACAAAATCCAAAAGGACCAAGAATAACATCTATGTTCTCAAATAAATAAAAAAAGAAAATTTCTTCACAAGTAAAGTTGATGAGATTTAGCCGTGGCATAGGAGATTAGAACATATGATATTTGAAAATCTTGTTAAACTAAGTTTCAAGATTGTAAAACCAACAGACACTCTTTGCAAATTTTTCTTGCATGGAAAAAAACAAGAAGATATTTCAAGTCCAAAAAGTAATCTATAACTAGACCTCTAGAACTAATCCATACGAGATCTTTGTGGGCCAAAAGAACCAAAAGATTACAAGGAGATGTGTATTTCAATCTATAAATAGATGACTTCACCGAATGACATGGGTAACTACTTTGAATCACAAATCATAATATTTTATAGATTCAAATTCTTCAAGGCACTTTTAGAGAATGAGAAAAACACCGAGATTAAATTCCCGAGATCGGATAAAGGTAGAAAAAATTGGTCCACTAAATTTGATGAATTATGTGAAGAACATGTGATTCAAAGACAATTCTCAAACTACTAGGACACCCCAAAAATACAATTGTTGAAAGAAATAACAAGATTGTTCAAGAAATGGAAAGAACCATGTTAAATGAATCCAAACTCCTTGAAAGCTATTGGAGCGAGGGCTTCTATACATATGTCTACATATTAACTATAAATCAATTAGGAGTGAACAACAAAAAGACACCCTATGAACTTTGGAAAGGAAGGCCAACAAATGTAAAACACATAAGAGTATTTGGAAGAAAATGTTACATCAAGAGAGATGAAGATAACTTAGGAAAATTTTACTCTAGGTGTGATGAGGGCATATTTCTTGGATACTCAGTTGTTAGTGAATCCTATAGATGCTATAATATATGGCTATAAAAGTGGTTGAGAGAACAAATATAAAATTTGATGAGTCTTATCCTTCCATATACAACAATTATCCCAAGGACAACTAGGAATATCAAAAAGATGATGAAGAAGTAATAAGTACAAGTGAAGAAGTGGAAGAAGTGGAGGAATGACAAGACATTAAGACACCCTTAAGGCAGGTCAAGAGAGACCATCCAAAAAATCAGATTATTGGAAAAAAAGGAGGTATTCTCATAAGAATGAAGCTAAGATATCAACAAAACCACAAAAATATAACACTCTTATCAATGATATAACCCAAGAATGTGGTGTAAGCTAGCAAGGATCAGCATTGGGTGGATGCTATGAGTGACTTGAGCTTGATTAAATTGAAAATAATGAGGCCTGGAAGCTAGTAACAAGAACAAAAGACAAGAAGGTGATAGGAAAAAATGGGCATTTAGAAACAAATTGAATGAGAAAGGAGAAGTAATAAGAAACAAAGAAAGACTTGTATGCAAAGGCTATGCAAAAATGGAAGGAATTGACTTTGATGAAAGGTTTACACTAGTGGCAAGAATGGAAGCAATAGATTTTTATGATGGATGTTATATCAACCTTTCTTAATGGTTATCTCAACGTAGAGGTATATATTGAACAACCTGATGGATTATCTATAACTGATGATAAATACTATGTGTGCAGGTTGAAAAAGGATTTATATGGACTAAAACAAGCCCCTAGACCTTGGTACAGTAGTCTTGAAACATATCTCATTGAGTAAGGATTTCGAAAAGGTGTGGATAATAGTAATCTTTATATTAAAGAAGAAGGAAACCATCTGCTCATTCTCATTTTGTGTGTGGATGACATCATTTTTGGAGGAGATAATGATAAGATGACTTATGAATTTGTTGATGTGATGAAAGAAGAGTTTTTAATTTCAATGCTTGGGGATCTTTCATTCTTCCTAAGCTTACAAATTAGTAAATGAGACTAATTTATCTTCATATCCCAAACCAAATACATCAAATAAATGATTAAAAGGTTCAGGATGGAAGAATGCGAACTATTGACGCACCAATGGGAGTGGGATACAAGCTAAGTAAAGAATATAGCTCAACAAAAGTTGACAAAACTTTTTACATCTCTATGATAGGGAGACTCCTATACTCTATTGCATCAAGACCTGATATCATGCAAGTTATGGGTCTAGTTGGGAGATTTCAAGAAGATCCAAGGGAAACCCACTTCAAAGAATTCAAAATAATTCTGAGATACCTCATGGGAACACTTGAATATGGAATTTGGTACCCCAAAAGCAATTAATTCAACATAAAAACATATATTGATTTTGATTGGGCATGTAGCATTGATGATAGAAAGAGTACAAGTGGTATTTCTTTCTTTGTTGGCAATTATCTGCAGTATCCTTGAGAAAGAAGTAATCATCGGGGCACTCTCAACATGTGAGGAAGATTATATAGTAGTTGTCATATGTTGTACTCTAGTTCTTTGAATGAAACAGACATTAGAGGATTATAAGGTAAAATTTGTTAGCCCAATTCCTTTACTCTATGATAGTACTAGTTCTATAAGTGTTGTTAAGAACCCTTTGTTTCACCAAAAAACCAAACACATCCCAATAAGATATCACTTATTGAGGGAAAAAGTGAATGACAAGAAAATCAGTCTTGAGTATTTAAGAAAAAAGAAGAAATTGTAAATATTATTCATAAACCATTGCTAAAAGAAACATTTTAGCATCTCGAGTAATGAATTGGGGGCCATTCCCGATCCCACCAATAACTAGAAATTGTTAAGACAAGATAAGGGAACATATTCATGAAATATCAGCTCCTAATTAGTGTAATAAAGTCCTCATGTGAGGGGATCTAGTTTTCTAGCTCAATTTGATAATTCTAATTTGGAATTTTATTTAATACTTTTCTTTTCTAAGATCATCAAAATATGCATCATCTCGGGGGAGAATTATTGCAGTTCATATCAAGTCACATGGATCAAATTTTTAGACAAGGAGAACTATTACAATTTGAGTGAGAAGAATTATTCAAGGGGTATCATCTACAAATTCATCATGGTTCTGAACTAATGGCCCTTTGTCATAGATGCCAAAAGGGGAGAGATTGAAATCGAAACCATCTTGAAAATATTTTTGGCATTAACATTTCAATGTTTTTGTGAAGGTTTCCATCAATGAAAAAGGGGAGTTTGTGTGATCTTATTCATTAACATTGGTCTTGTCATTGATGTCAAGTGACATTGATGGAAAAATATGTGCATTAGGTGTTATACAGATTCTCAAGGTCAACCATGTGTGAAACAGTGCTCATTATTCTGTGTGACAAGCTTCAGAAGCGGTTCAAGAAAGACTCTATAAGAGAACTGTGAAGGTTCAATAAAGTCTCTGCAAGAGAAATGTGAAGGTTAATTGGTAGTTCCAAATCTCGAGAGAGGTTCCACGTGATTAAATTATGATGACATTGAAGGATAATACATGGTTTAGTGGTGTGCGGTAGTCTTAGATAAGTTTATGGGGCATTCGTAATTATTCCAGTTGATACAACATCACCGTAGCTTTAATGGTGAGATTAGAATCCATTGGAGAAATTGAAATGATTGATTCCTTTTTTTCATTGATTTAGTGAACTAAAACTCATTTTCACATGTTCTAAATACTCACACAAATTTGTTTGGAGAAAACAAAATTTTCAGAACTCAGTAAAATTTATAAAAATTTGGTTATGTTGTGTTTTATTTCATTACGTGTACATGGGGTGTAGATGGACCTAGTTCCAAAGGAACTCAGGTTCCCCATAGTGGTATAAGGGTCGTAGATAAAATAATCTAATTTTGTGTGGGTTTGAGGTGTAAATCAGAACAATAGCCCCAAAAGGAACAAGTACTTGGATGAGCCATAATTATCTCGCAAATATATTCAACCCAAAAAGGAATGGAAGAGGAACATGATTTAGTGTATTGTGGATAGGGAGGAGGATGTGGGCTCGAGAGAGCCCAAAAAGAACAAGTTCTCGATTAACCCAAGTTCCTAAAAATCCCTTTTAAACTGAAATACAAAGGGAGAAAGTTACGTGTGGATAAAATTACATGAAAATGAACTAAGCCCTTCGACCTATGCTCTTTAGTGTCTTGTGTGCCCCAAAGACCTGAATGATCTGATTTATAAAGGACAATGTAATCTAGGTGAATAGTGGTACGGATGAACTAACCGATTGGCCTTGAAGTTTCAATTGTTCCCCAATGATCGGGGATCATTTTTGATATAAAAAGTTCCCTAAACATTCCTAAAGTGTGTGAGTGCACAAGATATTTTCAATAGCTTTCCAATGACTATGCGAATGCGACAAATGGACATTGGGAGCTCTAGTTATGTTCGGTCAAAGTTCAGTCAATGAGAAAGTCAACTCTAGTCAATAGGTCAATATTGGACCAATCGCACTATGACATGTGGAAAAGAGCGTTGGGAAAAATACGATAGTTTTTAACCATCGATCTTTGACGGTTGTAGAATGATATATCTCGTGGGAGCAAGAGGCTCAACTTTTTTAACGAGGGAGCACGACCAATATGTAATCCACCAACTCCCAATGATAAGCCAAATTCCACATGGTGGGGAAAACCAAGCCATGCATGGAAGCTTCCACGTGAGAAGGAGGAGGGGGTGGTAAAGCCTCAAGTGGTCCCATGACCACTATGCATTCATGGGAAAGGATTTAATAAAGCCTAAACATTTATCCTTCCCACCTAATGTGGGATATTACCCACTTTCTAATGCATCCACATTATGTGGAATTTGTAAAATGGGTTAAAGGAGGATTATGTGGGATATTACCCACTCAAACATGCAAGCCACCCATTATATGGGATTTTATCCCATTTTACATGCTACGGTTTAAGGCTTATAATAGCCTAAGGATAAATAATTTAGCATTATTTTAGGGGCCTATTTTAATATAAATAGGGGACCCTCTTCATTATAAACACACAACTTGGAAGCTCAAATCAAGAGCTCGAGGAAGACCGAGCGAGTGGAGGAGAGCTTTATTTTGATAATAACTATTTATTAGGATTATTATAAAGTTGTGAATACCTATTTATGTTAATAGGAATTCTTGTGACTAGGAGTTTTAATAATAACTAGCTGGCCCATAGCGCCACACTAAATTATTGTGAAGCCTGGAGTTTTGAATGGAGTGTCATAGGGTGTTACGAAGTTTTGGAAGGCCGATCGAGATCCGGAGGATTCCAAATAGTGGAGTTGGGTACACAAAGCTTGCAAAATACGCCGGGAAGGGGGAATTCATATGTTATCTTTCACCATTGTTGTCTCAAGGTTTGGATATTATTCTAAGCAAGTTCTTAATAGTTTCCATTAGGTTTTCTTATGAAATTACTATTGTAACTTACAAGTTTTGACTAGTGGAACAATTTGATAAGAACCCGAGAGACGTAGGAAATTTCCAAACTCCGTAATCAACATTTTTGCAAAGTGTCATGCTTATTGCATTATTTTAAGTCAATTTTAATGAGGTAAACATTAAACGGTAATTTGATAAGCCTACATGGGTCCAAAATTGAGTAGATAGAAGTTTCGGTCTATTTTTATTCAAGTTTGGCATTATAGCGGGTTTTGAATAAATAGATCTATACATCTTATTCCAATTACCAATTATGCTTGCCTTATTAGGCACCATGGTTCAATTTTTCATCACTCGACATCAAAACATGTTCACTAGATTGTGGAGTTACAAACCCATCTCGCTACTATTCGAGAGCGTCGGTGCAAGAGGTGGCAACAACGCATCACATAGTTGTAAAGAAGCTTAGATGCTCCACTTAGGAAGGTAGCTGAAGCTAGTCAGCTTTAGAAGCGTCACTTGGAGAGGCAACCATCACCAGACTCAGGTATGTGTCGTCATTGTGGAAAAGGGAATGATATCGATAAATGTTGGGATTTGTACCCAGAGAAGGCCTAAGTGGATGCAGAAGAAGGGAAAGGCTATTGCTTGACACAACATTATCCATTCATTAGCACCATTGGCATGGAGAGCACCAGTGGAACATCTAGATATTATACTGTGACATGCGAGTGCCTCGAGATAGTGGATTCCATTGGTTACATGAGGATAGTTAGTGACCCTTATTTTTTATTAGACTATTGGAGTAGGGTACGTAATGTCGATGTGGTGCACCAACTAGGACTTCCCATGACACCACTTCCTCATACCAAGATAGTTGGTATAGAATATGGTACTCTGCATGGAGTGTCTACCAGTTATTGCATCTTGAGCTTCATTATTGGGAGATGAGTTTCCAACAATATCACTCTTGACATCATCCCTTTGGAGATGGACGAAGTGGTATTAGGAAACTTCTACTTGATTTCTCATCAGGGTTATCTGACTGATGATAGGAGCGGAGTGGAGCTTTGCATTGGGCACACTGGAGGATCAAGTTCACAATAGGTCATGTTGTTCATCTTGCACAAGGTGAAAACAGTGAGCCTTTAGACTCATATGTACCCGGGGATCATGCAGATCCTAGTGTAGAGTCAAGCTCATATGTCACTGCTAATCATCTAGATCCTAACATTGAGGTTGCATACATTCTAGCAGACCATGAGGATCCATATGTAGAGGAGCGAGAGCCTAAGGATCCATAGACACCTATTGAGGTATCCTAAATAGACACCAAGGATTCTACATTTGGTAAGAAATCTAAGGTGCAAATAAAGTTGACTTGTTCAGCTATTGTATTGGTTTTTCTAAGCATTATTTATTTCTCTTATTGTAATAAAACCATAAACTTTTTTGTTAGGTAGAATGTATGAATAAGACCCCTGTATGGTCAATTTTTGTATACATCTAACCAATCAAGACACATTAGTCAAAGTCCCAATTCTGGGCAATGTTTGTACTCTTATATACTTGCATTAGTAAGACCCCTTAGAGGGAAATTATTTTGGTAAATTTTTAATACCAGGAGATGTAGTATGTTTTGGTCCTTGTTGAGTTATTTGTCCAAGCAAGGAAGAGACAAACAAGGTCAAACCATGATTGCGATGTAGTGGAGAAGACCAAGTACAAAGGCCACCAAGTAGGAGAAATTTTCACGACAGGTTATCATGTGAAAATTATTTTCCTATAAATTGGTAACTAAGCTTATTGTACCAAGACTCCAAAAAGGAGAATTTTTTACAACTAATTTACATGATGTATTAGGATATAATTTCCTACACTTGTATTTGGAAGTTGTAAAAGACCCTTTTAAGGGAACCTATCTCCTAATCAGTTTGTGAGTACCTATTATATCTTGGATACAAGATTTAACTCATATAAAGCTTGGAGATTGATTTGCCATTTGTGTAGTAGAAGAGAGTTCGTAGGAGTCACTCGAACTTCATTGTGTAGAGGCATTTTGAATGTGAAATAAAATGGTAGCCGAGTAATCATTGACATTGACGTCGGGTTAGAACTTCATTCTGTGAAGAGGCCATCATGTGCATCTAGCAAAATGGTACCTGATATTTCTTGTCAACAAAAGGAGATCTCAAAATATTAGCTCGGAATGTCATTCGAGTCAAGGCATTGTGACCACACATTTGAATGGTAGTTGATCATCAAAATTAGCACTACACAATAGAGGCATTAAGGTCTCAGTAAAAGACTTAACACCGTGCAACGAAGGCATTGAGGTCTGAAAAGGGAAAAGTCATTGTCCATCATCAACATCAAATCAATCATAGCTCTAAGTAACATGGAGTTCCTTCAAACTAGTTTGAATTATGCTGAATCAACTCGAAGCCAAGAGTTGTGTTATAGAGTACAAGAATATCCTTGTTTTCAGATATCTAGAAGCCTAGCACCACACAACGGAGGTGTGGAGGTCTTCTTTGGATATCGAGTGGCGCAATGGAATTGTTGTGGGCTCATAACCGACAGTCCCATGATCATAAAATAGCTATCAAAGTGAGGAGGTTGTAGGGGAAGATACCAAAGGGTCTACTACAATAGTACTTCCGAGGTGGCAGTAGAGTTTCCAGATTCAAGACAGGATGGAAAATGTTCCAATATAAGCTTTTTGGGACAAAAATCCTTTCTCATTGGGGAGGTGTGATCAGGGGATCATTTTTTATATCAAAAGTTCCCTAAACATCCCTAAATTGTGTCAATGTAGAAGATATTTTTGAGATATTTATGATGACTATGAGAATGTGATAATGGACATTGGGAGCTCTAGTTATGTCCAATCAAAGTTTAGTCAACAGAAAGTCAACTCTAGTCAACAGTCAATATTGGACCAATCACACTACGACACATGGAAAAAGGGTGTTGGAAAAAATTGGAGAGGTTTTAACCGCCGGTCTTCAACAGTCGTAAAATGATATAGCTCGTGGGAGAAAGAGGCTCAAATTTTTAACGAGGGAGCTTGACCGCCACATGTGGACTAATTTGTTATCACCAATGTGGTGGGTCCACAAGCCACCATGTGGCTTGCCACCATGAATCGAATACAATCGATTTTCCTACCAAGGATCAACATCGAGCTATTAGTCGAGTCATGCAAGGACCGAGTTACATTTTAGCTCGGTGAGCTATCCACGTTGATCGGACAATCTATATTGCATGGGGTCTATATTAACCCATTTAACCTCCAACTCGCCACGTAGTGGCATGTTCAAATTGCTAACCGCTTGGCCCACACAATGGGCACATTAAACATAGTGGCCAATATGTAATCCACCAACTCCCAATGATAAGCCAAAGTCCATATGGTGGGGAAAACCAAGCCATGCGTGGAAGCTTCCACATGAGAAGGAGGAGGGGGTGGTAAAGCCTCAAGTGGTCCCATGACCACTATGCATTCGTGGGAAAGGCTTTAATAAATCCTAAACATTTATCCTTCCCACCTAATGTGGGATATTACCCACTTTCTAATGCATCCACATTACGTGGAATTTGTAAAAGGGGTTAAAGGAGGATTATGTGGGATATTACCCACTCAAACATGCAAGCCACCCATTATATGGGATTTTATCCCATTTTACATGCTACGGTTTAAGGCTTATAATAGCCTAAGGATAAATAATTTAGCATTATTTTAGGGGCCTATTTTAATATAAATAGGGGACCCCTCTTCATTGTAAACACACAACTTGGAAGCTCAAATCAAGAGCTCAAGGAAGACCGAGTGAGTGGAGGAGAGTTTTATTTTGATAAGACCTATTTATTAGGCTTATTATAAAGTTGTGAAGACCTATTTATTTAAATAGGTATTATTGTGACTAGGAGTTTTAATACTACCTAGCCAGCCCATAGCACCACACTAAATTATTGTGAAGTCTGGATTTTTGACCAGAGTGTTATAGAGCATTATGAAGTGTCTGGAAGGTTGATCTAGATCTAGAGGGTTCCAAACAATGAAGTTGGGTAGACAAAGCTTGCTGAATATGCTTTGGGAAGGGGTAAGTCGGGTGCTATCTTTCACCCTTATCATCTAAAGCTTGGGATATTATTCTAAGCAAGTTCTTAATAGTTTCCATTAGGTTTTCTTGTGAAAGTACTATTGTAACTTACAAGTTTTGACTAGTGGAACAGTTCGATAAGAACCCTAGAGACGTAGGCAATTGCCGAACTCCGTAATCAACCTTTTTGAAAAGTGTCATGCTTATTGCATTATTTTAAGTTGATTTTAATGGGGTAAAAATTAAACGGTAATTTGATAAGCCTATAAGGGTCCGAAGATCGAGTAGATAAAAGTTTCGGTCTATTTTTGGATCACCCAATGACCTTATATGCCAATTAACAAAGGATCAAAAGGTAACGATTTACAAGGATGAAAGATGGTGTTATGTGGACCATTAGTGTGCTCCAGAACCTTGTTCTCCATGACCACCTCGCACCCACATTGGAATGTCTTGTGCTACAAATGTCCATTTTTAGTGTTTTTGGAATTTTGGAAATTGTGACAACATCCGCCATACATTGGAATAGAAAAATGCGTTTTTAGGTGGAATTGAATGTCAAAATGAGAAACTTTTAAATGTAAACATTGAGAGAGATGTCGAGTTAGTGAACTTGTATTGTATTTTGGAAAATATATTTTTAACCATTTTTAGTACACCAATGCCTGCACAAGATTTCAAAAGCAAGAAAATCAAAATCATGAAAATATTATCCCTCATCTATTTAAACAGAATGAGAACAATATTATAAGTTGTTGATGAATTGAGAAAAAGAGTATTCTACAACTACTTTAGAAACAGAAGGAATAGTTTATGAAATGAACATCCATTGAATGTAATTGAAAGAGGAGTTAGAGTCATAAAATGAATAACCGCTAAGTATTTAAGAGCATCGATTAGAAATCCAAATCAAATGATTATTTGAATGATTGTATTAAAGAGACAAAGAATGATGGATATCGGAGTATCATAGTATGAAGAGTGAGCAATAGAAAGGTGATCATAGTCCATTGTGTAAGAAATCTAGAAACTATATGATAAAATTGATTGTAATATTTTTTAGGTGGGTGCTTAGATCTTAGGGGGTAGAGGCTCCTTGCAATTTGTAGCTTGCTAAATTAGTGAGTGGGTTTTTAGTATTCTTTAAGTGGGTGCTTGAATATTCTGAATTGGGAGCTTCATAGGTTGAGTAGATTCTCAACAAAACCAAAATAATTGTAAGCTTTGGAATTGGTGTTCCTAATAAATCATTGGTTTTGAAGTGGGTTTTTTGTCGTAAAGGGTTTCCCACCATAAATTATGTGTTCAGTGTTATCATCTTCTTGTATGTGTTTCATTAAATTCTCATGATACATTATTGTTATTAATCAATGATTTTGTTTTGGAATGTAGTAAAATTTTAATGTACACCGATTCACCCCCTCCGAATGTGTTTGATCTCTAATAATTGGTATTTGAGTATCTCCTTCTTGTGAAAGCTTAACATCTTCATGGAGATCCTATCTTCACAAGCATGGCAACAAATCAAGCACAAGTTGGATTATTAATGTCCGAGATCACCTTTCTTTACTTGAACTAGTTATTCATGTTGGAAGATAAGAATGAAAACTTATCTTATGTCACTTGGTTTTGATATATGGGAGAGTGTTGAAAATGGCTACACACCTCCAACCACTCCAATTACTATTGCAGTAGACAAGGCAACATATGAATGCAATTCAAGATCCATGAATGCTATTTTTGTGGATTGACTAAAAATGAATTTGTGAAGGTAATGCATTGTTCCCAACTTAAGGAGTTTGGAAAAAGCTTCAAAGTATTTATGGATGTGACAAGGTCAAGTTAGCCAAATTGTAGACGTAAAGAGCTCAATTTGAGAGCCTAAATATGAAGGAGGATGAGAGTATTGCATCCTACATGCAGAAGGTAGATGAAGTGATCAACATGATCAGAGGTCTAGGTGAGAAACTAGAAGAATTTGTTGTAGTCCAAAAGTTCCTAAGATCTCTAACTCCTAAGTACGATGCACAAGTTTTTGTTGTGGAAGAGGCCAAAGGGATGAAAACCTTAACATTAGATGAATTATATAACATATTATCAGTATTTGAGATGAGGACCATTGAATCTCAATTTACTAAGAAGGAAGTTGTATTCAAAGCCAAGAAAGAGACTCAATCTAAGCAAGAAAAAGAAGAATCAAATTTGGAAGATGAAACAGATGATGAAAATATTGAATCAATGTTTGTGAGAAGACTAAGAAGAGGCTTAGGTAAGTATAAAGGTAAACTTCCATTTAAGTGTTTTGATTATGGAAAAGTAGGCCATTTTGCTGCAAAATGCCCAAACAAGAATAAAGAAACTCAGTCTGAACATGATGAATAAATTCAGAAACACAACAAGAAAAATAAGTATAAAAATAAATATGGTAAGAAGTTCTTCAAGAACAAAAGAAACTTCTACTTAAGGAGAAGTCAAGTGAATTTGATTCAAGTAACTCAAGCTTCTTTGAAAACGGGGATGATGAAACTTATTCTGAATGCCTATTTATGGCCATGGATGTCTCTAAATAATGTAGCACAAAATGAAAGAATCAGTTGAATATGAAGAATATGATGGAAACGAAGGAAATTTGAACCTAGAAGATGAACTTGTATGGGCACTTAAAGAATTGAAATTGTGTAGAAGAAAGAATCAAAAGTTGACGTGCACATTGAATGAACATGAAGCAAAAATTTTCATTTTTGAAAAATGGCATAGCCTAAATGAAGAGGAAGAAGTAAATGAGCTCAAAGAACTTGAATCTTAGCTCAAAACAATCTCTCAATCTTACAAAGCAAAGGAGGATGAATTCTTGAACTTGAAATCTGATTTAGATCGTGTGAAAATTGAATTGGAACAAATGACTAGAAAACTCAAGGTGTATGAGAAGCTGGAGAAGAGCTCAAAAGTATTGATTGATATACAAAGCAATTAAAGGGGAAAATTACAAATCAAGTATTGGTTTTAAGGAAGAAAGAAAGGAATTTGATCTAGTAAAGAAGGAGGAGGACAAGTCTACACCAAGCATCCTTCATACCACAAACAAAGAAGCCACCAAATATTCCAAGAGGAAGAAAAATGCTCCCAAAATCACCTATGCTATGAGGTACTCACATTCTTTCTATGGTTATTTATTTTCATGTAACATGTTTGGACACAAAGATGCTAAATGGTGAAGATATTCTAGGTTTTATCCTAGAAAATATAGCTCACAAAACACTAGAATGAATCATAGTGTTGTTTGCTACAAATGTCACAAGAATGGTCACATAACTATGATGTGTAACCAAGAACCTCCCAAAAATAAAACTGAAGTATGTTGTGAAAGTGGAATCCAACAAAGGAAAAGAATCGGGATGATTATACAAACTAATTTTCATGTACAAGATGAAGACAAGATCTGGTATCTAGATAGTGGTTGTTCTAGTCACATGACATGAGACAAAAAAAAATTTATTTCATTATCAATAAATGAATTAGGATCTATTAGGTTTGGTGATAATAATTTAGTAAACATTGTGGAAAAAGGAACTCTAAGTATTGATAATGGAAAAACAATCACCGAAAATGTTCTATATGTTGAAGGTCTCAAGAAAAACCTATTAAGTTTGATTCAAATGTGTAAGAAAGGTTACAATATAATATTTCATGACAAAGGATGTGATATTATTAATGGAAAAATAGGAAAGAAAGTTTCAAAACTCAAAAGGAACAAGAATAACATGTATGTTCTCACGTGTCGCTTTAATATATTTGGCGTGGCAAATGATATCTATTTCAAATAATAGCAAGATTTTGTTTAGGAACTTCAAGTGGAGATATCTGAATTTAAAAACAGCATACGCGGGAAGTACAATAGCTGTTGATATTCGGATGCCAAGCTCCATGAAAACCGATGATTACTACAATGTGAAAGCTGACAGGAAAAGGTTTTCACGCGCGACTCCACGCAGGCTCAGATCGGCAATCATACAGCAGTTCGTGGGAGGACCAACGCTCAGCTTCCCATTTTTATGCGACCCTCAACAGCGAGAAACGAACTACTCTTAACACCCAAAGGTATTCTGGAAATTGTTGTAACCAGCACATCACAGTGAAGATGGGAGGGCCTCCCTGCCAAATTGAGCCGTGCGCGGACCCTGACTGGAAAGAAAACACTGAGCTCTGGAACATTCTTAGCATCGGCGGCTTCACCAACTTTGTGGAAAGGGTGCAAGGACATGATCAAAGCATCTCTGTTCACTTTGCCAAGGAGTGGAATGAGAGGACTGTCGACTATGGGGGGCAGAAAATTCTTATTAATGAAGAGCTCATAGCCGAAGCGACTGGTCTCAGCTTGGAAGGGTACCGATTCTTCAACAAGAGGGTTATCAAAGAGGTGGAAGAGAGAAGATTTGTGGAGGAGGAGGAGAAGCTTATTTTCAGCACAGCGGGTCTGCTTGTAAACTCTATTCCTTCACCGTATGATGAAGTCACCCGCATGATGATTCGCTTCATATCCTTGGAAGGCAGGTTTGTTACTGTCCCTGCCAAGCACCTTGTCTTTTTAAACCACTTTCGTAGGAATAGGTTGGTTTGCTTCCCTCACTATCTGCTAAACTCTCTTGAGCGCTCCATTTTGGAGTTCCAGAAGCATACCCGGGCGGTTCCCTTGCATCAAGGGCTTATTTTGCTTATTCACAAGCACTGCCTTGTTAAATTCCCCTGTCTCCCTTCCTCTCCCAGCCCGGCTCCCCCTTTGATGGGCTCCGCTGCTGCCAGTCCTGTCTCCCCTGCTGTCCCTGCTGCTGCCCCCGTCATCGGTGCTGCTACCCCCTTGCCGGCTGCTCATGCTTCTCCTTCTATTCCTCCTGCTGCTGCCCCTGCCACCCACCTTGCCTCTACCTCTAAACGAGTCACCAGGGCTTCTAGGAGACTCAATCTTGAGGCTACTGCTGAGGGGGATGAACCTTTGGAGCTTGACATTGCTCATGATCTGCTGAACATTAGTAGTGCCAGTCCCCGGGTGACACCCATGGATAACCCTTCTATGAGATTGGAGGCCTTAGAGGCAGAGCTTAAATTGCTGAAGGATGAGGTCAAAAACCTTGCTAAGCAAAAAGGCAAAAAAAGCATTGAAGGGGAAGGGAGCATTGGCAATAGCCAGATTGATGATATATACAAAAAACTGACCTCCTTAGACTCCCGCCTTGGGAAGGCGAAGACTAGGCATGATTACAATATTGCCGCCTTCAGGGCCATCGAGGAGTTCATCGAGGGTCATGCCAAGAGTGTTTCAAATCTTAGCGGTGTCCCGGCAGCGCTTTGGGGCAATGATAAAGAGAGTAAAAGAACCAGAGAGGAGCTAGATAAGACGGATGCTGCTCAGATGACAGCGTTGGGCATGTTTCATGCTTGGAAAAAAGTGAAGATCAGTATTGATCAAGCGGCCAAGAAGTAGTCCTGGATACTTCTGCTGCTCTTTATTGTTTTTGCTACTGTTTCTTGGCTGTCGGTTTGCTGTTTCTTTGCCGTTGTTTTGCTGTTTAGTCTCGTTTGTGTAGCTGTTTCTGGGCTTTGTTGTTTTTTGCTGTAACTTTTTAGCTTTGCTACAGCTACTCTGCTCCTCTCTCTTATTCCGGCTTTTAGGCCTTATTTTGTATTCAAGGGTATAGTCCCTTTCAAAAAACTATTTGCCAATATTAAAAAAAAAAAAACATGTATGTTCTCATATAAATAAACAAATAAAAATGTTTCACAAGTAAAGTTGTTGATAGGTGGTTGTCAAACAAGATATTGGGATAGATAAAATTTGAAAATATTGTTAAACTAAGTACCAAAGATGGTGTGATACATATTCCAAAGATTGTAAAACTAGAAGACACTCTTTGTAAAGCTTTCTTACATTACAAAGAAATAAGAAGATCTTTCAAGTCCAAAGAGTACTCTATAGCTAAACCTCTAGACCTGATCCATATAGAGCTTTGTGGGCCTACATGAACTGAAATATTACAAGGAGATGCATATTTCATGTTATTGATAGATGAATTCAGCAGAGTGACATGGGTAGCTTGTTTGAAGAAAAATTAGAATATTTTGAAAGATTCAAATCCTTCAAGGCACTTGTGGAGAATGAGAAGAACACCAAGATTAAATGCTTAAGATCATATAGAGGTGGAGAATTTTATTTCTATTAATTTGAAGAATTTTGTGAAGAATATGGGATTGAAAAATAATTCTCACTGTCGAAGATACCGCAACAAACCTGAGTTGTTGAAAGAAAGAACAGGACTGTGCAAGAAATGGCTAGAACAATGCTAAATGAATCCAAACTCCTTGATAGCTTTTGGAGTGAGAAATTCTATACTACTATCTACATATTAAACAGAGCTTAACTAAGAGTGAAAAACAACAAGACACCCTATGAACTTTTGAAAGTAAGGCCAGCAAATGTAAAACTTATAAGATTCTTTGGAAGAAAATGTTTCATCAAGAGAGATGAAGATAACTTAGGAAAATTTGACTCTAGGTGTGATGATGGAATATTTGTTAGCTACTTGGCTATTAGTGTAGCCTATAGATGCTACAATAAAAGGCTACAAAAAGTGGTTCGGATCACAAATGTAAAATTTGATGAGTCTTATCCTTCCAATTCCAACAATCACCCCAAGGAAAACCATGAATATCAAGATGATGATGAAGAAGTAAGAAGTATAAGTGAAGAAGTGGAAGAAATATAAGACACCAAGACACCCTCAAGGAAATTCAAGAGAGACCATCCAACAAATCAGATTATTGGAAACAACTAAGTAGAGAATTCTCATAATAAGGAAGCCAAGAGATCAACAAAACCATGAAAACATAACACTCTTATCAATGATAGAACCCAATAATGTGTTAGAATCTAGCTAGGATCAGCATTGGGTGGATACTATGAATGAGGAGCTTGATCAAATTGAAAAGAATGAGACTTGGGAGCTATTACCAAGAACTAAAGACAAGAATGTCAAAGGAACAAAATGGGTATTGAGAAACAAATTCAATGAGAAATGAAAAGTAACAAGAAACAAGGAAAAATTATATGTATTTATGCTATGCACAAATGGAAGGAATTGAATTTGATGAAACATTGTCACCAATGGGAAGGATGGAATCCATCGACTATTTATGGCATATACAACCTATAAGAAAATTCGAGTTTTTAGATGGATGTTAAATCAACCTTTCTTAGTGGTTATCTTAATGAAGAGGTATATATTGAAAACCCTAATGGATTCTCTCTAAATTATGATAAAGACTATGTGTGTGCATTGAAAAAGGATTTATATGGACTAAAACAAGCCCTTAGAGCTTGGTATAGTAGGCTGAACACATACCTCATTGAGAAAGGCTTTAGAAAAGGTTTGGTTGATAGTAATCTTTATATAAAATAATAAAGAGACCATCTACTAATTTTTATTGTGTATATGGATGATATCATATTTGGAGGAGATAATGATAAGATGAATTATGAATTTACTGATGTGATTAAAGAATATTTTTAAATATCTATGCTTGGGGATCTTTCATTCTTCTTAGGCTTACACAAATCAGTCAATCAAACCAAGTTATCTTCATATCCCAAACCAAATACATGAAATAAATGCTTAAAAGGTTCAGGATGGAAGAATTTAGACCAATTAGAACACCAATGGAAGTGGGTTTCAAGATGAGAAAAGAAGACATCTCAACAAAAGTTGACAAAAATTTATACAGATCTATGATAGTAAGTCTCCTCTACTCCACTGCATCAAGACCTGATATAGTGCAAGTTGTGGGTTTAGTTGGGAGATTTCAAAAATATCCAAGGGAAACCCAATTCAAAATAGTTAAAATAATTATGAGATACCTTATTGAAACACTTAAATATGGACTTTGGTACCCCAAAAGTAATTACTTCAACATAAAGCATACATTGATGTTGATTGGGCAGAAGCATTGATGATAGAAAGAGTTCAAGTGGAGGTGCTTTATTTTTGGTGATTTTATGGTATCCTGGTTGAGAAATAAGCAATCATCAATCACACTCTCAATATGTGAGGCGAGTATATAGCAGTGTCATGTATAGTACTCAATTTCTTTGGATGAAACAGACATTGGAGGATTATAAGGTAAAATTTGATAGCCCAATTCCTTTACTCTATGATAGTACTAGTGCTATAAGTGTTTCCAAGAACCCTGTGTTTCACTCAAAGACCAAACACATCCCAATCAGATATCACTTCTTGAGTGAATGACAAGAAAATCAATCTTGAGTATGTAAGAAAAAAAAGAAGAAATTGTAGATATTATGACTAAAGATTCTCTTTTCATTCACTCAAGAAGCATTATTATTCTAGGGGAGATTCTCTACAAATTCATCATGGTGCTGAGCTGATGGCCCTTTGTCATAGATGTCAAAGGGGGATAGAGTGAAATCAGAAACCATATTGATAATATTTTTGCCATCAAAGTTTCAATGTTTCGAGAAATTTTCCATCAATGACAAAGGGGGAATTTTTGGATCCTAGTCATTGTCATTGGTGTTTTCATTTATCCACAAGTGACATTGATGGCAAAATATGTGCATTAGGTGTTTTACAGGATTCTCAAGGTCAACCATGTGTGAAATAGGTGATAACAAGTCTCGTGAAAAGGTTCAAGAAGTAGTTCAAGAAAGACTCTAAAAGAGAAATGAGAAGGTTTATTGGTAGTAGCAGCTCTCTCGAGAGGTTCCAGGTTGTTGCATTATTACATAATTGAAGGATAATATGTCATTCAAAGGTGTGCAATAGTCTTAGATAATTTTATAGGGCATTCGAATGATTCTAGGTTGATACAAAGTCACTAAAATCTTAAATGTGAGATTAGAATCCATTGGAGAAATTAAAATGTATGATTCCCTTATTTCCATTGATTTAGTGAAATAAAACTCATTTTCACATGTTCTAAGTACTCACACAAATTGTTTTGGAAAAAGAAATTTTTGGAACTTAGTAAAATTTGTAAAAATTTAGGTATGTTGAGTTTTAGTGTATTGATGTATATAGGGTGTGCATGGAACTAGTTTCTTATGAACTAGAGTTCCATGCAATGGTATAAGGGCAGCAGATTAAAGACTCTAGTGTTGTGTGGGTTCAGGGGTGTAACTTGAGAACAAGATCCCTATAATGTACAAGTACTGACGAGCCAAACTTCTCCATAAATTGCTTCAACCTGAAAAAAAAAGGAATGGAAAAGGAAGAGGAGTTAATGTATTGTATACATGGAGGAGGATGAGGGCCCAAAAAGAAAACTTTTCTAGTCATCCTAAGTTCCCAAAATCCCTTTTGAACCGAAATACAAAGGGAAAAAAATTGTGTGTGGATAAAGTGAAGTGGAAAATAACTAAGCTCCCATGACCCATGTTCCTTAGTGTCTCGTGTGCTGAAATACCCGAATGATCCAATTTACAAAGGGATATTATAATGTAGGTGAATAGTTGTGCAAATTAACTAACCAATGGAGGCCCAAGTTCCAATTTTTCCCTAATAACCTGATATGCCAATTAACAAAGGATCAAAAGGTAAAGATTTAACAAGATGAAAAGGTATTGTTATGTAGAACATTAGTGTGCTCTAGGAACCTTGTTCTCCACGACCACCTTAGACCCACATTCAAATATCTCATGCTCCCGATGTCCATTTTTAGTGTTTTTGGACCTTTTGAATTGTGACAACATCCTCCATACATGGGAATAGAAAAATATAGTATTTCAGGTGTAATCGAATGTCAAAATGAGAAAATTGTAAATTTGAACGTTGAGAGAGTTGTAGAAGTTAGTGAAACTATAATTTGTCTTGGAAAATCTATTTTGTAACCATTTTTAGCACACGAATGCCTGCACCGGATTTAAAAATAAAATAAAAAATAAAAAATCGTGAAAAATAATTTCCCTCATCTATTTAACTAGAATGAGAATATTATTATGTGTTTTTGATGAAATGAGAAAAAGATATCCTAGAGCTATTGCAGAAAAAACAAAAACTAGTTTGAAAAATGAACATCCATTGAATGAAATTGAAAAAGAAGTCATATTCATAAAACTAATAGTTTCTAATTATTCAAGAGCATTAGGATTTGAAATCTAAAGTAGATTATTCTATGAAGGACTGAATTAGAGAGACAAAGAGTGTTGGATATAAGAGTATCGTAGTATGAAGAGTGAGCAATATAAAGGTGATCATAATCCATTGTGCAAGAAATCTAGAACCTATATGATCAAATTTAATTTAATATTTTTCTAAGTGGGTGCTTAGATCTTAGGGGGTAGAGGCTCCTTGCAAGTTGTAACTTGCTAAATTAGTTGAGTGGGTGCTTAATATTCTTCAAGTGGGTGCTTGAAGATTCTAAAGTGGGTGCTTCATAGGTTGAGTGGGTGCTCAATAGAAACCAAAATAATTGTAAGCTTTGGAATTGGTGTTCCTAATAAAGCCTTGGTTTTTGTAGACACCCATAATTTGGATCAAAAAAATTTTACTACTTAAATTGTGCTAACTATCCCATTTCCCTCATATTGACAACATATCGTCAATAACACATCATTTCTCTTCTATCACAATTAATTAATTACATTGCACTAATTAATTAACCCTCTTATCACTCAGGACTCTAATTAACGACCTTCTATTAACTAATAGTTGTTTCTATTCAGATTGATTAATTATTCCTAATTAATTACTCTCTTCTATTAAATCAATAAGTTGTCATTTATTGGATTAAAATCATTTCATAACCCAAATCATACTAACTTTCCTCTAAAAATATTCTACAAGATTACACCTACCTATTAATTAATCACCCTTGATTAATTAAGATACACCCCTCAACTCCCATGAGTCACTAATGATAAATTAAACTCTCCTAAAGCAAACTTAAAGTATGTTTATCCATTACTAACCTTGCTTTGCTATTATCCCACATACAATAGGATGCAAAGCTCTCTCAAACCAAAGGGTTATATAAATAACCCCCTTCCTACATTTCTTCTTACACCTTTGCATGCATATAACATAAACTATATGAATTTTCATATTTGGGCATTCTCCATTAGTTTTTGAGCTAATATCTTCATCTTGCATTTCATTCATCCAAGCTTTGAGTGATATGGAGATAATTAAAAGACCTTGTAGCCATGTCTTGATGAGAATACATTCTCAAACCCTTGAGATCAAACAAAAAATAAAACTTTGGTTGCTAAAGGATCTACATATGTTCATTTCTAGTTTAGCATTCAAAGAGTAGAGAATAAGCTTAGCATGTTAGTTTGATTTTATTCAAAGTTATATACATGTTGATGATGTTTAGTATCTTTAAGCTCTTATCATGATGGTTTATGTTTAGTTAGATTGTTTTTGAACTATTAGGTGTTAGTTTAAATTCTCTTAGGTTAGTTAACTAATACATGAGCACATTTGGCACACCCGGTGGGACAGATTCATAGTCTCTTTGATTTTAATGACAAGTTTTACTAGTTTTTCTCAAGTTTTGCTAACCCAATTTAGCCACATGTGAAATAAGTTAAATTCCTTAGATATATTTCACTAATTTGATATGCATCGAGTCTCTCTTGTGGGGTTTATTGTGATGGGTTATCATTAGATTTGAGCTAAATTAAGGAAAATTTGATCTTTTTAGGGTGCATACATCATATTTCTATATTTTTACATTATCTATAGGTACATGTGTAGGTTTTTTTTTTTTACAGGGGCACACATATGCTAGAAATCACGTGTAGGTGTCCAAATAGGCGCATATATGCACTCTGATCCGTGCACTTGTCTTGATGTCAATGCACTCTATGTCAATTTCTGGTTAGGTATGCACATATGTTGGAAAAAGCATGCATACTCCTTTCGATCTATATACACATGCAATTTAGACCTCGGTTTACCAATATGCACATATGCTTAAACACATGTGCATGTGCCTCTTTAGGTGTGTATACACTTGATATACCTATGTTTCACTTTCTCTTCCGGCAGACGTGCACACTGTTAACTTACTTGCACATATTCTTCTTTTCCCACACACACACTTAGTTCATTGTGTAATTTTAATAGAGGCATGCACATGCTGTTATTTACGTGCATATGTTGCTAGGGGCACACATATGTTCTGAGGGATGCTTAAGTGTCACAATAAAAATTTGAGTATTTTTTAAAAATTAGCAAAAGCTTGTTTTCTTGATGTTCTAACACCTTGTAGGGTTATTTGAGACTAAATTCTATTTTGCAGGGTATATTTTCATGCTTTGCAATAATTTTTCTTGACTAAAGTTAATGAATGTTGCATCTTTGTTTATGAGCTTAGGATCACGTATGCTCTTCCTTCGCATCTTTTAGGTGATCTTGGGAATTAGAAATGATTCTACACCTTTTTCTATGCTTTCAAAATTATCTCATTAAACGTTTTATTATGGGAGTGAACTTCAATTGGCTAAAGTGAATGATTCATGTATTTGAATTAAGTTTTTTTCCATTATTTGATAATAGTTTGATTTTTCATTGTGTATGCTCTTCTCTTACATCTTAAGACAATATTGAGAATCAAAAACAACATTTCAGCCTCTTTATATAATGTTTTGAATCGTGTGGAAAACTACTAAAGTCTACGCACAAGACCTAAATATGCTTGTCAAAGAATAAGGATCAAAACAAAATACTAATGAAATTTCGTGCAGGTTATAAAATGGTGTACAAATAAACCACATTAAGTTCAAAGATAAGAAAAAAAAACCACATTCAAAATATTGTAATTACAAGTTCGGTTAAGAGCTACGGCTCAATCGCTTAACTAGGAGAAACTCCCCTTAGCATAATTCTTAAGCTATAACAAAGGGAATGCCCCTAGGAACCCAAAAGTATTCCACACAAGAGGGAAACATGTGGACAAAATGGGGAGTGCTCCACACACCTACTTGACTAGTTTACACTTGTGAGATTTAACATAAACATTATCTCGTATTGCGAACCCAATGAGAATACAAATGAATGCATTAATTGCTAAATTTTATTAAGGGGGTAAAGTAATGTCGGGATACTTCAAGACTAGTCAGTGCAACTTTCTTGGAAAACTGAGCTCGCAAGGGTTACTTGTGACACCTTCTTGAGAGAACCTCCTAGGAAAGCCATATTGTCTTGGAGCTAACTTGACCGTATCTAGCTAATCATTGTTTTAAAGAGACTTCACAAAGTGATAACTTTCTCAGATTCAAAACCTTGTTTATTGAATAATTGGAGAGTCCATTAAAGTTCAAACTAAGCATAATTCACACCGAAATTTGTGAAGCGTTACTTTTTCTTAGTTCTTCACTCTCCATAAGGTGGGGCGGAACTTTTCTCAAGTGAAGCAAACAAAGTTTCAACCTCGCTTGTTCGACTTCCTTTGCTTTCTTTTGACACTTTTTTAATAAAAAAGAGAAACAATGTGTGTTCTATTAATCGATTGTGTCCAACCACTCTTGCACCCATTTACATTCATTCTTACTTGAGATTGGATGGTAAATGTTGAAAGTGTGTTAGTACATTTCCATATCTTGGTAGTAGTCATTTTATCTTGATACCCAAGTCAAGATCATCATTTTAGTTAGGATTGATTCTTCATTAATTCTCCTTTGAAGTGTTACATTTCTTATATCATATGGAAACAATTTTGATAATTACGTCTTGTTTATTACAAACTTAACCTAAGTGTCTAAATTGTAGCATTACGCTATGCACATCTTAACAATTCCTTGGTAGAATTTTGGCCTTAGTTTTTTTCAAACATTACCTCAACCTTGAAAGGTGTTGTTGTTACCTTGTTTGTATCGTATTAATATTATTTTGATACTAATACCTTACTTTTTCACAAATTTTGGTTAACGTATCTTAGTGGTATTGTTACGTTGCTCACATTTGTAACCTCCACTTTTTGAGATTTAGGTCTTGCTTGGATCTAAACTCACTATAAGTATACTTTGATCAGAAATCACATCAACCTCTTGTTATTACTTATGCCTTGTTCATCTTGAACTTGACATAAGTATTGACATTAAGTTGATCATTTGACATCAAACTACCATTTGGAAACACTTAGGAAGTAGTTCATTGATTGATTGGTTTAAAAAAAACCTTGTGTGATTGTGTCTTGCGATTATTCATCATTTTGACTTATCCATTTAGGAAAATCACTTTGATCCATTGATTCTTTATCATTCATTATTATTTGGTCATGTTTGTGTGATCTTAGCGAAAAAAATTATTTTTTATGTGCTCTATGATGAGAATGGTACCTAAGAGGCAAGCGTGGAAACATCCACAAAACAAGGGTCAAAACCCTTTGTCACCATAATCAAGAACCTCTATTTTCTGCGGAAAAACAAACGGAAGATATGGTTGACTATAGTGGTGATGAGTTCCTCTTTCTAAACAAAGATAGAGTGTTTTCAAGAGTTATGGAATTAGGTGTTATAATGCCAAATGAACATGAATCTATTCCACCTTCGAATAATGCTAATGAGGAAGAACACCCCCTCATTAACATGGATGACATTTTGGGGCATGGACAAGCTTCTACCTCACACACTCAAAACAAAAAACATGAGTGTTTTTAAAATGCCACTCATTAGAATACCACATAGGGTAAGATTGGAACATGAAAAAATGAAACAACCTCCTCAACATGAAAACAAAGAGGAACCTCAAAATGAAGAAGTCACTATGCAACAAAAATTTCAACACCATAGTCAACAATTATCTTATTTAGCTTCCCACGTGCAAAAAGATACAAACAAAAATGCGCATCATGAAAAACCTAACGTCAAAAATAATGAGCTCCACACTAAAAATCAAGAGGGAGAAATGTCAAAATATAGTCGTATGTATATGCTAGCTTCCCCTACTAAAGAGAAAATTATTTCACAAGAGTTACAATCTATGAAATCAATGCTCACAAGCCTTCAATAAAGAAATGTGGGACACAACAAAAATACCATTTCAAAGAACTATGCCCTTATCCATTTGATAAAGCTATGTTGCACACCCCCTTTCCAAAAAAATTGACTGTCCAAAGTTTGAAAAATATAAAGGGAAAGGTGATCCACAAGATCATGTAAAATATTTTTACATGGCATGCCAAGAGGTGGTGTACAATGACAATTACCTCATACGACTATTTCCAAGAAGTCTAGGAGGGCAAGCATTAGATTGGTTCCTTCATATACCTCGAGGGACTATCTTCACATGGCCAGAATTAGTGGAAAAATGTGTACGTCATTTCTCATTTAATGTTGAAAGCGACATGACCATGTTAGACCTATGTAATTCCAAACAACAACCAAATGAAACCTTTACAAGTTTCTTACAAAGATGGTGGGGGTTAGCTATTTGCTTCCTATGTTCGATCCCTATAAAACCGGTTAGCATATTTTTACCAAATTTAAATCCGGACATTTCCTTTCATCTACAAATGCATTGTGTTAGAAAATTTGAAGAGGTCATTGAGAAGGGTGCACAAATAGAAAATACTTTAATCATTAAAGGAACAATCAAACCCTTTTTAAAAGACAATTACCCTTAAAAACCTATGGAGAATCCCAAATTCTTTAATGAAAACAAGAATGTCGTAGGAAATGGAATCATGGATTCTAACAAACTAAAGGATCAATCCAACCATCAAGTAAAATGTAGGCATTCACTCCCCTTACGGACTCCTTGTCCACAATCTTAAAACAACTAGATGCAAGTGAACATGGTGTAATATCCCATGATGATACCCTTTGATGAAAATACACCTAAACCTTCATGGTATAAGGAACATGAGTATTGTGACTTCCATCATGTCAAAGGGCATAAGACGGACAAATTCTTAAAACTACGACACTTCATCCAAGATCTTATTGATAGTGGGGAGATAGAAGTTGATTCACCAGAGCCCTATCAAATGCCAAATCAAAAGATGGGAATATTCAAGGAGCTTTTCTAAAACATAGTAGCTAGGAAGAGAAAAATCCAGATCGGAAAAGTCTTCCTAGAGCTACAAAGCCACAAATTATGTTTATACCCAAACCGATAAAGAATCTATATGACTCACTTATTTTATGTGTTCACTCTTCTAACAAACATGTGAATAGCATTAGGATCAAGGGAAGATATTACGTTGTAATAACAAGGTACACTCATCTAATGATCATAGAACCTCCTTTGTCTAACCCATAGGATAGTGAATACAATATCCTAGAACAACTTGAGAAGACGTCTCGCTAAGATTTCAATCTTAAATATTCTTAAGATATCAAGTGTACATAAGGACATCCTCTATAAAACTCTTCGGGGTCGGGAGTGTCAACTGATGTAGATCCTTCTCACCTACACACAGTGGTGGAAAATATTACACCAAGTGAACACATAACCTTTCTAATGAAGATTGTACACATAACCTTCCTCTTTACATAGAAGTATTTTTACTCGTTGAAAGATAAAGAGGGTGATTGTGGACAA
This sequence comes from Taxus wallichiana var. yunnanensis, assembly GCA_018340775.1. Taxonomy (NCBI): domain Eukaryota; kingdom Viridiplantae; phylum Streptophyta; class Pinopsida; order Cupressales; family Taxaceae; genus Taxus; species Taxus wallichiana. The sequence goes on along the minus strand of CM031243.1, from coordinate 442,650,977 downwards.
TGGGTCAGTGGTACATGGAGGGAGATATAGAATCCCACATTATCACCATTACAAATTACGAAAATATGGAGTAGGAATTAGTGGTACAATTACACTACCGATGGAAGTAGGACCCACTTCTAACAACACGAGATTCATGTCCTAGACTTGGAACTACCATATAACATGCTTCTTGTCCACCCATGGATTCACACCATCCAAGATATACCATTGACATTCCATCAGTGTATCAAGCTCAAACATGAGGGACATACTATTACCATTCAAGGATATCCAGAACCCTTCACTCACCGTAGATATCTTAATATATTTGTGGTTCAAGGGTTCTTATGAATGTCCCTCTTCCGATATTATTGTTCCCCTTCAGATGAAACTCTTGAGTCATGTGTAGATTCAAACACACTAAGTTCTTGTGCTCACGATGGTTCTACCTCTGTTTCTCCATTTAATTCTTGGGAGATGAAGATTCTTGAGTATGGTTATGGGGAGTATGATATTCAACAGGATCTCCTAGTCTCATACCTATCCTTGTCACCCAAGACAAGGGGAAAACCCAACTACCACTTCAAATGGCCTCAAGATTAACAAAAAATCAAGACATTATTACCGGATGGCTTACTAACAAAACAAAAATTGTTGGACTCTCCTACAATTTGGGTCCCCAAGGACACTACAGACTTCTTGCTACAAAAATATAGAGTACAATCAAACTAGAAAAAGATGCATTCCCCGGGATATAAAGGACACGGGTGTGGTAAAAATGAACAAGGAATAAGGGAACATGTCCCAACCCCACACTTTAAGATAGAAAGATATGGTGTTAGCATTAGGCCATATGGATCTCATCTCATGGATCAAGATGCTACCTCCTTTGAATGCAAGGATAGCTCTATTTATTCGGATAACAACACAGATACCCACCATAGCTAATATGAGGATCTAGCCTCTACAAACCTATTTATGGATACCTTTATCATTACCATAACCCCTATCAATCCTAAAGTTGATGTTTAACCTACCCTCGCTTGATTGTGACCAAAAATTAATGTGCCTATGGAACTATTTGAGAATGATGAGGCTATTGTAGAATTTATGGGCATTATTGAAACTAGTCATATTGGGTACCATAGAAAGGGTTTCTACATGGACATGGATACATGTGCGTACTTTGGGGAGGAGGCTGAGTTTGTGTGGTCAACAAAATATAAGAAAAATAAAGTCTAAACGTTCTTATACAAAGCATCGGAAAAACCATAAGTCCAAATCACACAATGAAAATCTCTTTGAGGCACTCGGAAGACCAACAAATAAAACAATCTATGGAAAAATAAGTTACCACGTTGAGGGTGAAAATATTGTCGAGATTCCCTTGGAAGAATACCTCAACCTCCCTCTTAATCCTATGCGTATGGAGGAAATGTAAAAATACTAGTGGAAGAAACTATTTACTTTAATATAGGTATGGAAGAGAAACCAAAAATAGTCAAGATGGGAGCCTCGCTCTCTCAAAGACAAGAGTAGAAAACTTTCACCGTGCTTCTCGAGAGAATTTTTGACATATTCACTTGGTATTATGTGGATATGCTAAGCTTAGATCCATCTTTGGGAGTGCATAACTTAGTTGAGCATGTAAACGCAAAGCCCATCAAATAGAAGCCAAGGAAAATGCATCCACAAGTGGCCCTTCTTGTCAAAGAAGAGCTTGAAAAACTATTAGGTACGGGGTATATCAGACCAGTTGATTATTCAAAGTGGATATCCAACATAGTTATATTTCGTAAGAAACATTTTAGAATCGAATTTGTACTAACTTTAAAGACATCAATAAGGCATGTCCTAAAGATGATTTCCCCCTTCCAAATATCGACATGATTTTCAATTCAATTGCTAGCTATGAAATTCTATCTCTCATGGATGGTTTTCTAGCTAAAATCAAATCAAGATAGTGGAGGAATATCAACACAAGAGTTCCTTTACAACCCCTTGGGGGACGCTTTGTTATTAGGTAATTCCCTTCAGCCTTAAAAATGTCGTTGTAACATATTAAATGGAAATGATCGTAATATTCCATGATATTCTTAATGACATCATGGAGGACTATGTAGATGATATCCTAGGAAATTCAAAGACAAGAGAAGACCATCCTGAGGTTTTGAGACACATTTTTGAACGTCTCTGAGAATATAAGGTTAGATTAAATGTGAGGAAATGTGTATTCGGGGTGTTATCAAGGAATCTATTAGGCTTTATTGTATAAGGAAGAGGGATCAATATAAACCATGCAAAAGTGATTGTTATTACTGAAATGCCTCCTCCAAAAACCTTAAGTAGTTGCAAGAACTTGCAAGGAAAAATCTAAGCCATATGTCACTTTATCTCATAGCTTGGAAACAAATGTCATCCCCGCACCCATTTTCTAAAAAATAACATTGATCTCTTCGTGGACCCGAGAAACAACAAGCCTTCATCTTTCTCAAACAATATTTGGAAAATCCACCACCCTCATGCCACCAACTCCAGTGTGAAGCACTTTTTCTATATATCCATAACCCAATTTGTTATTAGTTCCTTGCTTTCTCAAGTATGACTTATGAAAAACATAAAAAGTAGTGTATTATCTCATTCGTACCCTAATTGCATATGAGCTCAACTATCCCCAAATAGAAAAATCTTGTTTGGCCATTGTTTTTACCTTCCAAAAACTTTTCCATTACCTGTTGAATATCCAAACCAAGCTTATATCCAAATTTGAACTGTTTAAATACCTATTATCTAAGTCATCACTTACTGGTAGGATGGATAATTGGATCATCCTACATAATGAGTTTGACATTGAGCATGTACACCAAAAGTTAGTAAAAGGATAGGTGCTCACAGACTAGCTAGTAGAGGCACCTTTACCAGAATAGAGGTAGTTTTTTTGGACCTACCATGCATCATTAATGTACATTGAGGAATCTATCATATGGAAAGTACATTTTAATGGATCATTCACTTTCCATGGTTTAGGGCAGGAATAGTGCTAGTCACTTATGTAGGAGACTTTATACCTCAAGCTTTCTATCTCGGATTTCCATGCACAAATAAAATTTTTAATATGAATTGTTCATTTTCAAGATGAAGTTGCATATAAAATGGAATATCCACCACCTTAAGGTCATTTGTGACTCACAATTGATTATCAGACAAGTCAAAGATGAATATAAAGTCAAGGATGAGAAGCTCATCACATACAAGTAGTTGGTAGAGACTCTAAAATAATATTTTGTGCACATTGCCTTTGATTAGATTCTAAGAGTAAAAATAATTCTTTAGATGTTATGGAAACAATGGGTTCTATGCTACGGATTCCACCAGATAATAATGATATGTCATTTTTTGTTAAAAATCTATGTTAATCTGCATATGACATGCTTTGGAATCATGCCCGTATGTGAATTTGTTGGTCCTTTTTCCTTGTAGTATGAACCCATATTTAACTACCTATAAAGTGGTACATTTCCCCCAAACATTACCCATTCTGAAAAGAAAATCCTTATCAAAAAATATCCCGTTACACCCTCCTAGGAGGCACCCTTGAGTGTGTAGAGCCCATACCAATGGGATGTATTTTAACAAAGAAATTGTTGAGGGTAGGCAACTACTTTTGGCCTACCATGGAGATGTATTTTTGTAATTATGTCAAGAAATATGTGTTATTCTAGTAGTATGGGAATTTCATGCATGCACCATCTGAGCCTTTACATCCAATCACACCACCACGGCCATTCTCTAAGTGGGTGTTAAACTAAATAGGAAAGCTTACTCCTCCCTCATCAAATGGTCATACACACATCATAACAGAAACTTAATATTTCACTAAGTGGGTGGAGGTTGTTCCACTCACATATGTTACAGGTTACCAAATAGAAAAATTCATCATGAACCATCTCATTTACCCTTATGGCATCTCTTCTGCCATTGTAGTTGAAAATGGAAAATATTTCAATAACAATAATGTGAAAGATCTATGTCAAGATTTTTAGATACACTTAAATTGATCCATGCCATATTACCCCCATGATGATGGGAAAGCAAAGGATTCTAACAAAACACTTGTTTGGATCATGGAGAAGATGGTGAGTAAAATAGGTTGCAATTGGCACTTACAGATCCATCCCACCCTTTGGGCTTATAGGACCTCCATTCACACTCCTAATGGTGTGACACCTTATTCCCTAGTTTTTGGAATTGAATGCATCATCCCCCTAGAAATTGAGCTTCCCTCCCTGAGAACATCTCTTAGGGACTATTTGGATAAATATTAGTATTTCTATGTGGCTAGATTAGCAGAGCTAGAGTTGTTAGATGAAAGACACATACACACACTCAACCACTTAAAATTGTATCATAATTGAGTGTTATGGACCTACAACAAAAAATAATCATACCTCATTAGTTTGAGGTAGGAGATTTGGTTTTGAAATAAAATCAATTCAACATAGTGAAGGAAAGAGAAAAGAAAGGCAAGATCATGCCTAATTGGTTAGGACCTTATGTCATTATGGAAAAATTTGGGTCCGTAGAATACAAGCTTGGCTATCCCGACAGAGATGAGCTACATGAGACCATGAATGACATGCACCTCAAGTATTTTTATGCTTGAAACTTGGTACAAAAATTAAAAAAAAAAAAAAAAAAAAAAAAATGAAAACATGTCATCCATATGTAAAAACCATGAAATGTTGGCACTTTGGATAGTCCCTTGGTGAAAATTGGTTTCTAGCGCCTTGGAAGGATTTTTATTCAAAATAGTATTACGTATTAGGGGGTACATTTTCTTAGTTTTGACCTAGTTCCACACCTACATCTAACATTCTTTATGAGCCTATCATGTCAAAGCCTTGATCTAGCTGATTCTCCTCTTGTAAATCTATGAAGAGATTGCTTTTGTATATTCTCATCTAATGTTGGGGGCATATTTACATCTTCACTTTTATATATATAACACATGGAATCTACCCTTGCATATCCCCATCTCACACTCTGGGGCATCCATGTTTAATGGTTTCCTATACATAGCTTCAGAAAACTATTGGAAAATCACAAAAACATTCAAATATATCAGAAAATTGTAAAAACATTCACATATGGTTATAAAAACCCAAAACATTACAAAACTAGAAAATACAAAAACAATAGAAAAAATTTCCCCAAAATTTCCAAAAACAACATAAAACAAATTGAAAATAGTCTTACAAAAACATAGTATTAATTTTCTTGCTTTGTTTCTTTGTTTGTTTGTACAATGTTTGTATAGTTTTGCTTTCTTGCACATTTTTTTCATGTGTTTCTTAACATACTTTTTAGATTGATATTTTCTTGTTTATATTAGATTCATTCTTACACCTTTGCATGCATATAACATAAACTATAGGCATTTTCATCTTTGAGCATTTTCCATTAGTTTTTGAGCTAATATATTCATCTTGCATTTCATCCACTCAAGATTAGGTAATATGGAGAGAATAAAAATGGCCTTGTAGCCATGTTTGAGGAGACTCCATTCTCAAAACCTTGAGATCAAACAAACAATCACATTTTGATTGCTAAGGATCTACATAGGTTCATTTCTAGTTTAGCATTCAAAGAGTAGAGATTAATCTTAGCATGTTAGTTTGGTTTTATTCAAAGTTTCATGCATATTGATGATGTTTAGTCTCCTTAATCTCTTATCATGATGGTTTATGTTTAGTTAGCTTTGTTTTGGAACTATTAGGTGTTAGTTTTAATTCTTCTAGCATAGTTAACTAATACATGAGCATATTTTTGAAGTGGGTTTTTCTCCCATAAAGGGTTTCCCACTATAAATTCTATGTTTAGTGTTATCATCTTCTTGTATGTGTTTGATTAAATGCTCATGATACATTGTTGTTATTAATCAAGTATTTTGTATTGGAATGCATTAAAATTTTAATCTACATTGATTCATCCCCCTCTCAGTTCTTGTGATCTCTAACAAGTCACTTTAACAAGTTCATGTTGTAAAACAAAATTTGAATTATGCATTTCAAAATTTGATCCCAAGGGTGGGCTCAAGCACATATTTTGATCTCCCAAAATGTTGTTAGATGAGTTTAATTTAATGATTTAGTTCAATTTCACTACTTTGATAAATTTCAAGTTGGATCAAACAAATTCCTTAAAATTGATTTAATTAATAAGAACCCATTCATTTCCATAAATTAATTAATCAAAACCTTATAATTTCTATAATGAAAATTAATCCTTCAAACATCAAATCTTTTGGCCCCACATTATTTAAGTCTAATTGCTATATAATTTCATGGTCCATAGATTAATTATATTTAGTCTCCAACTGTGATATAATTTTTAAGGGCTGCGAAGTCCCTTATCCCAAAAAGGAGGAGGTGAACTCGTGCCCGTGAAGAGTCTCATTTATAAGGATTCCACTAACTCTCCTAAGAGTACTCGGTTTGCAAAAAAATTAATAAAGGCTATGAAAACATACTAGATGCCTTGTTTTTGACAAGAAAAAAGTCTCCAAGAAACCGGGCTTCCTCCACCTCTAGGGTTATCGGATCTACCGTAAGACAAGTAAATAAAGGTTCCAACACTAAAAAGTGAGAGCTTCTAAAAATGTTCAAAGGAAAAGGGAGATCAATAAAGCACCGATCAAGGCACTCAATCTTCTCTATACCACCTAGTCCACTCCTCCCCACGTATCTTTTAATGACTTGATTGTTTCTTGGAATATAACAGGACTTAATGGTTGTGGAAAGCAAAAATGCTAAAATATTTAAGAAAGAGTTGTAATCCCGTCATCATGGCTATTCAAGAAACTAAAATGGGCACTTGAAATTTTAAAATCATGGTGTAAGAAAGTATGGAAAAAGAAAAATGGAAGCGGATGTTGACTCAAGTGGATCCTTAGGAGGTATGGTAGTCTTCTCGGATCCTAACAAGTTAATTGGTAAGACCATTCATACTTCACACTCCCACCTTTCTCTTTTCTTCCATATTCTAAATAAAAATGTAATTGGATCTTCTCGGTCATTTATGCACCAAACACTTTACATGGTAGAAGACAACTCGAGGAACCTGCTAAGCTTCCAAAACACTTCCTCCAGGTTGAAATTTTTTTGCTCATGGGGAATTTAATTCACCCTCTCCACTATATAAAAAAGGATTTATTTAGGAGTACACAATTGGGATGGATGATTTAGCTGATTTCATAACTTAAGCTAGTATGCTAGATCTTGAACTCCATAAAAACCCATTTACTTGGTCCAACAAGAAATTAGGTAATAATCTCATCTAGGTTTCTTTGGATAGAGCTCTCATCTTAGCTGAGTGGCTCTTAAGTCAAGACTTCCATCTCTCCCCTCTTCCCAGGATCACCTCAGATCATAGCCCCATTGTCCTAAATTTTTTAAATAATGAGAGACCTTCTTAGTCCTCATTTAAATTTGAAAAGATGTGGTTCAATCATCTGGATCTAAAGGAAGAATTATTCAAGATGGAGTTTTTATGGTGCATGAAACCATACACTCAATGGAGAAAAGAAAGAAGGTAGGCTTAGTTTTAAATTTGGATATGAAAAAATATTTTGACAAAATGTCTCGGCTTTTCCTCGATAAAGTTATGGAGAAATTTTGATTTGATGCTCATTTTAAGAAAATCATTTGGATCTATATTTCTTCTCCCAAATTCTTAGTTATTGTCAATGGAAGCCTTTTGGGATCATTTATGAGAAGTCGTGGCATCCGTCAAGGTGACCCCATCTCTCCCATTATTTTTATTATCATGGCAGATAACCTTATTCGTACTATTACTAGAGTTGTTTCTTTGGGATATCTTAATGGTTTTAAGCCCTCGTCCTTCAATATTACGATCACTCAAAGAGCATTTTGTTGATGATACTATTCTTCTTCTTCTTTCCTCTATTCTTGAAGCCAAAACTATGAAGCATATCCTCTAGCTCTATGAAGAGGCCTCTAGACAACAAATTAACTTTGATAAAATCTCTTTATACTTATTCAACACTCCACCTACTAGGTAAAGGAAAATTTCTCAAATCCTTGGTTGCAAAATCAACTCTTTTCCTACCACTTACCTTGGTCTTCCTCTTGGTACTAACAAGGTTCACATGAGTGTTTGGAATGCTTTGATCAATAGGTTTCAAATAAATCTTGTTGGTTGGAAGGGCTCCACCCTTTCTAGTGTTGGAAAATTCTTGTACATCAAAAGCACACTTCAAAACCTACCAGTCTATATCATGTCTCTCTTCTTTATTCCAGTAGCTATCACTGATAAAATAGAGAGAATTAAAAAAATCCTTTGACGAGAATGGAAGGGAAGAATTAAATACACTTGGTCGTATGGGATAAGGCTTGTAATAGTAATAAAGTAAGAGGAATTGGTATCAAAAACATCATAAATATGAATGTAAAAAAATTCCTTTGTACGAGAATGGAAGGAAGAATTGAATACACTTGGTCGCATGGGATAAGGCTTGTAATAGCAATAAAGTAGGAGGTATTGGTCTCAAAATGGGTTGGAGACTTTTTAAAGAGGAACATCCATGGGCCAATCTCATTAAAGCTAAGTATCTAAATCAAGGAAATGTTCAAGAGTTTTTCAAAAATGCCAGTCACCCCATTGGTTCTAATTTCTGGAACAACTTGGTCAAGATTACAAAAACTTGCCTCATGATGTAAATGGTTCCTAGGCACCAAAGAAAACATCAAATTTTGGAAATATAGTTGGGCTGACTTTATCACTCTAGCCAACAAAGAGAAATGGGAACATCTTAAAGATAGCCTCACTGTAACCTTGGGGTAGCAAGTTAGTAGTTACATCTAGAATACTGAAGGTAAACTATAATGGAAAAATCTCGCGACTAGTATCCCTAACCAAAATGATCTTCTTGGACACCCTCAAAAAATCCAAATTCATATTCCAATTACTAAAATTCATGTTAAGCATGAATTTATTTAGGTTATTTCCTTTGATGGCAACTATTCAAGGAGACTTAGGTACTAATTGTATGCTAATGAACCTGCTAGCAACTTTCCTTGGAGCAAGATCTAGTTCAAAGAGATTACCCCTAAAATCAACCAATTCCTTTGGTTTGTACTGAATAAAGGTATACTCACCATTGATAATCTTATTAAAATGGGTTATACCGTGCCAAATAGGTGCTACCATTGTAAAAAGGACAATGAAACCATCCAACATCTCCTATTACATTGTCTAACCGCAAGTTCTCTTTGGAAGATCATCTTCAATAGGTTATGTGTTGGCGGTCTTTCTCTAAGGACATTAATCAATCCTGGTTCCAATGGAATCCCTGCTTCAAACATGCTCTTCTTCGTAGATTTTGAAGGATCATTTTCCCATATACCATTTAGATAATATGGAAGCACTGCAACTTGCTCATCTTCAGAGATACAAAAACAACCATCAAAAGCATTCTAAATGAAATCAATGTGGCTGCTAAAGAAAAAAATTCAGAAATTCAAGGCTCTAAAAAAATATTTATATCCTCAGGATGAGGAGAGGTATCTAAAGGCTTGGAATATCAATGTACTCAATAGTTATCAGTTCCCCCTCCCGGTATTTAAAGGTCTCTTGTGTAGTGGATTCCCCCTTCTGAAGGTTGGCATAATTTGAACTTTGATGCTGCATCCAAAGGTAAACTCGGATGAGTAGGTGGTGGTGATCTCATTAGAAATCACAAGGGCCACCTTATTGTAGCTTATGTTGGTCTAATGGGAAAGTAAACCAACCACCATTTGGAGGGCCTGACAACTCTTGGGGGAATAAGAATTGCTAGGAACTTCAAAGTGGACAACATCATTATGAAAGGTGACTCTATGAATATTATCAACAACCTTTCTAAGACCCAAATTCTGAGTAGGACCATAAGGGACTTTATTAATGAAGCTTCTATTCTATGTAATGGTCTTAACATCATATTCCAACATGTGTATAGGGAAGGAAATAAATAAGTGGATACTTTAGCTAATGTTGGGGTGTGCATCAATAATTACAATGAATGGTATGATTTTCAAGACATCCCCACGATGTACACCACATCATTATTAATGAATCCAATGAAAATTCCATCAATACTCCTTAGTTGGAAGCTCATACACGTGTGGAATCCATTACTTGGATTTTTAAGTAGATCGAATTCATTTGATATTATTATCCCCTTACCTCGAAAATTGATTATTTTTTTCATTCCAAATAGGTGTGAGGGAATTATTTGGGTTTCATCTTTGTAACAACCAAGCTTGTAGGATTCTAGGGTGCTAAAGATAAGCCTACTTGTTTTTTTTTCCATCTCTACTCTTCTCGGTTTCCGATTTTAATCACAATGGGGGGAGCTCCATGCATAGTCGAGCCCATTTTTATCCACAATGGAAAGAAAATGTGGAACTCTGGGAAACCCTTAACATTGGGGTTTTACAGATTTTATTCAAAGGATTAAGGGGCATGACCAACACATATCTCTCCAATTTGTGGAAAATTAGAAAGATAGGAACATAAAGTTCAGAGGTAGGGACTTCAATATCTCTTAACAGTTCATTTATTTCATCACTGGGTTAAGCATGGAAGGTAATAAGTTCTTTAGAAATAAATTTGACAAAGAGGTTGAGGAAAGAGTATTCCTAGATGATGGTGAAAGCCTTGAAATCAAGAAGGAAGGCATAGTCTATGCCTCTATCCTATAGCCCTTCGATGAAGTAGCTCACATGATGGTTCGATACATCACTCTTGAGGGAAGGTTTTCTACTCTCCCCTTACACCATCTTGTCCTTCTCAATCATTTCAGGCACGAGGTTAAGGTGAGTTTGTCTTACTATATTTTACACTCATTGGAAAAGTCAGTTTTGGAGGTCCAGGGTCATAAGAGGATAGTTCCTCTACATCAAGGGGTCATCTTTCTCATACTCCAAATACATGATGTTGTGGCCAATGACCCTTTCCCCACTCTAGCCCCTCTACTTCCTCAAAGAACCTCACATCCACTCCAAAATCCCATGATTCACAGCCGTCTCATAGAACCTCCTCCCAAATGGATTCTTAGGATTAGTAAAAGATAAAGATATTATGGTTGATGATAGCCCCCTACTATCAATCTTGTTACCTATTGTGACCAAGACACCTCCTCTATTCTAGAAAAATTAAAATGCAAGATGAGACTATAAAAATAATTGAAGATAATGTGGATTTTCTTCTCAATTCTGGCATTAAGAACTCAATTGTTGACTCCATTTCTAGTGTTAGAGAGGAAATTAACACTCTTTCCACTCAATTCAAAGATATTGAAGAAAAACACAACAAGTACTTGGCCATTCACAAAGTAGTTCTTGACCTTATATAATTTCACATTTTCAGATCCGTGACATCACCGGCATACTTGCCTCGGCTGAAGAATTTCAAGATCACCAAGAAGTTTAAAACATCCAATTAGGATCCTAACATTGATATTACTTTGAATCTTTATGAGGCACTTAGGATTGCTCTCAAGGTTTACAATAAATTTGTTAGCTAGTGCCTGTGTATCTCTTTTTTATGTGCAACTATTGTGGTGCTATTGTTATGCCTCAATTTTGTTGTTTTCTATTTGTACTAGGGCTTCTTGTTGGTAGTTGGCCCCAACCTTAACTCTTTTTTTTTTTTTTCTTTTTAGCTAGGGAGTGGCCCCCACCTATCAAAAAACCACATTGCTCTGTATTGTTCATCTTGGGTTGTTGAGCCTTTGGTTGTACTTCTGGGTAAGGTCCCTCTAAAACCTTTTACCTTTAATAAAAAACATTATATTTAGTCTCCAAACATAATTCTAGCTCTTAGGTTAATTAAGTCCATAAAAACCTTTTCAAATGGACTATAGTTTTCAATTAAAAAATTTAGATGGGTGGGAAATGGAGCATCGTTTCCCACTATTAGATTAAATCAATATACACCCTTAGATCCTAGGGAACCAAAGTAAACCATAGTTTTCTCTAAAATTCCTTATATGAGGTTTTACACAAAGGAAAATATATTTTCCTCCCCCATTTTGTCTCGATGATTTTTCTCCTACCTTTGGAACTTTCATGGAGATTTTATTATGGCATGGGAATGGAGATGATCCTCTCCATCCAAGGATACAATGAGCTTCATTACTCTATAAATTTAGTCTCCACCAACTGGTTCTCATGTTTTTTTTAGATTATTTGTAGCTGCAAAATATATGAATGTTTTTCTTAGTTCATATATTCATATATCTTTTGATTTAGAGCTAGAAATCGGGGAAAATTCAAGTTTTTATATATGTATATACATACACACATAGACGCACACAAACAGATGTGTGTGTGTATAATATGTATAATATGTAGTCACCTAAGCATACACGGGGAGTGCACCTGCATTTTTTTGTTTGAATGTTTTTATGTGGAAAACCATATAAGCTATGACCTACATATTGGTGGTTTCTCCAATGACCAATGCAAGGTGTGTGTGTATATATGTATATGTATATGTATATGTATATGTATATATGTATGTGTGTGTATATATATATATATATATATATATATATATATATATATATATATATATATATATATATATATATAGACACACACACACACACACACAACCACATGGCTGAGGTATGCAACCAAGCCCAAAAATGAATTTCAATTTAAGTTTAAACCAACATAATGACATGAATATTTCCATATATTTTTATAAGTCTTTGTAATGATCTTCATGTGTCAATTTCACTAAATCCTTGAGGTTTTGGTGTAACGGTTCATTACATTTGGTATCAAAGTGATCACCTAGGTTTGATTCCTAGCATGAGTAGCTAGGTCGACATTGTAGTGTTCGCTTGAGGATTGTATAGGGCGAGTGTGGTCCGACTATATGGGTGCAAATATAGCCTGGGGTCCGGGCTATGGAAGCATGGTGGGATGTTATGATCCTCATGTGTGGATTTCACTAATGCCTCGAGGTTTTGGTGTAACGGTTCATTACATATTCATACACACACACATATGGTTTTTTTATAATAAGATAATGTATTATTCCATCATTTTAAGGATAATAGGTCTATTGTTTTAGAGAGAAATAAAATTTACAAGAAAGGTTATGTATAAAATCAGCACTAGATACATTTCATAATCCCAATTTTAGAGGTGTATGTTCATTTATATTTGTGTATACTGGTTTTTATGTATAAATATTCATGTTTCAATAAATAATTAAACTAGATTAAAGATATTTTCACAATGGAATAAGGTATTTTAGAATGATAATGTTGAAATAATACCATGAGAGAAAGAGATTATCTTATTATATTTTTAAGAAGGTTTTTCTACATGTTAAAACAAACATGGATTAAATTCACAAAACATCCCATTATATTAAATTATAGATATATCTACATATATCTACATACATACATACATATATATGTAGATGTATAAGCATATGTTATGAGTGTAAGAAGAAACACCTTCCTTTATTAAAACAATCATATACAATTCTAGTTTTCAATCATTCAAGGGAATACGAAATGATATTCACTTAGCTTATAAATTTAACACATTGTAGCATAAACACATATATTCTAGCATAATTTACTTACTTCTAATCCATAATATCACTTCCAATGCAATGAATAAGAGAGGAAATAAAACAATTAACGTCTTTTATTTAAAACTACAAATGAACTTTAATATTTTCATTTTCTTCCAAATAATGAAGCCTTTTTAGGAGCAATGAAATAAAACCATTATCCAGTAAAATATATACAATCCTCCACGAAGAGGGAACAATATGCCAATTTTGATTAAGGTTATTTTTAGTCTACATAACCACTTGCATTCATACCTCTATAATTAGCTAAATGCACCCACTTCTTTGTGTTTTAGCAATCGTTTCCATGTTCGATCTTACAAATTGCTAATGAGAGTATTATCTGATTTGTCAATTAATGTTTATTAATTAATCAAAATATACCAGCTTTTACTAACCATGTAACAATTAGATAAATTAGTACACCCTACCCATCATATTTTATGTATTTATTTTTGGGGTAAAAACATTTGGTGAATGTGCATATTGATCTTGCACAACCTTCACTCACCGTAGGGTTTTAAAATATCAATATTCTAGCCTTTTCAATCAGATTTACTTCTAATTTATATATATTTCATTACCTAAATTTATTTTGAGTTTTCTCTAAGGTTTGAAGCTTGTTCCTCTTCCTACAACTTATCTCTAAGGTTCGCTTTTTACCAAAGCATATTTCAAGACATATCGAAATACTAATGAATATATTTTCAAATCCCTCAAGTTATTTTATTCATTTTGATAAATAAAACGAAATTCTATATTTATTCTTCCCAAATTTTTGCATAATTTTTGTAATTTCAAAATATTTATTTTTCTCAATTAGGGGAATAATTGGAAAAATATACAATTATTTACAAAGCCCTTGGAGGTTTTTGTCGACCATGTTGGTATCATAGAATAACTATCTCTTTTCAAGAAATTCATCATTTATTTTTAGAAATAGTTGTGTTATTATCTCTCTATCTCTCACTCACTCAATCACTTTGTGTGTGTGTATGTTATAAAATAACACTTTCCATACTTTGTATCCTCATCTTACATTTTTTTCTCCTTTGTGCTTTCATGGGTCCTTCTCTTTTTGTTCACTCTCTTGGCCAATCTAGTACTACTACATATGATCATCCACTTCATTCTTTGATTGACCAATAAACTTACGTTAATTATTCCTTCTAGGCTTGTTATTACATTTGATGATACACCTTTTGTTTTCAATGATATTTTTCATAAAATTTACATTTGATATTTTTGTTCCAAGTTCCATTCATAGTGTTTTTATTGATAGTGGCTCCAAACACACTATGTGTGCCTTAAAATTAGTTGCATCTCTAGCCTTTACTAGCCAACATGTGTTCTTCAATACTAAAACATCTTTTGGACATACTATTTTTCCTATTATTGTGGGATTTTTATTATGGTTATTCCTTTCATAGTTACTTTTTCCATTGGTTCATGTGATATTATTCTAGGTCTCCCTAGGATTCGTACATTTAAGGACATGCCTTTTATTATTTATCAATGAGTTAAATTCATCCATGAAAATAAAGTTTTTACAATCAAGGGTATCTCATATGAGACTCTTTTCCTAATCCTTTTGTTAAAAGAATATCCCTTTTTGCATCCACACCTATTTTCCTACTCATGATACATCTCAAGGGTCCACTCGTGATATATATTCTCTTAGGACTCCTACTGCAAGGAATAATGCTCTCAAGGATCCACATGATTTAAAATCTATTAATGGTTATAATTGTAATAATTATAATGATATTGGACATGATAATACTTTTTTCTCTTGTGCATGATCATGAAAAAATGTTGGCATTAATTATTTATATTTTTTAACAATAAAAATGATACAATTATTAGAATACAAAATAAAAAATTGAATATCCTCTTGTTATGGACAATGTTACAACATAATTTGCAATATATAAATATGTGTGTGTGTGTAATAATGAATAGTTTATAATGAACGCATTTCTACTATTCCAGTCAACCATGTAAAAAAATTCTTATACTCCAAATGATGCACTTACTTCTTATATTCTAATTCTGAATGATTTGCATGCCACCGTTGATGATTTATTTCTAGATCCCATGTCTAGTGCTAGACCCTAATTCATGATGTTATATCCCTAACTACCTCTAATATTTCATCTTATATGGCTACACCTACTATTGTTACATCTAAAGTTCCTATATATTTGAGGAAAAGCCATATTCCCTATCAACATGTTACAATATATATGGACTATAGGTCTATTTATTTGAACAAGATAATGTGTTCATTTATTACTCCTAATACATACATAAATACATATATGCATACACACACACATACATACATACATACATATGTATGTATGTATGTATGTATGTATGTATGTATGTATGTATGTATGTATATCAAGGAAATTCTAAGTACAAAGGAAAATATAATTCTACAAATTATTAGTGTTAATTTCAATATTTATTGCATATTGTCAACTTACAAATATTGATTCATAAAGTAACATTTGGTGGTGATTCCCATTTTTCCCTTGTCACCTTAACTATACATTCAAAATTTACTAGCAAGTAACCTTGTATCTCTTCCTCTTTTTGTCAAGGTTGATACACATAAGCCTTATGGTAAATATTTTGACTCTTGTGCCTATTTCCTAACTTCAACATATGTATTGAAAACTCTACTAACAATGTTTCAAAACTCATCATTGTATACAAGATATTATTGATGTTAATGTCAATCATGTACCTATTCTAATTGCACACGTTACTAATTGTTTTTACTATTATTGCTTTTATTAAAAAATGGCGCACTTTCTTGTTACTCTTATTACCAATAGATTTTACACTAATATTTATAAGGTACTTATTCCTATTCCATGTTAGGTAAATCCTTTAATTAAGATTAACCTCAAGTATACTGATTAATACTAAGCTCTAAATAATATCTCCTAGTCCTAGTGTTTACAACACTATTTCTAGGCTTAAGCCTTCTCACCCTTATGATCCTAGTATAGGATATCTCTTTATTATCTTCAAAATTATAAATAAAAATCTTAAAATAATTCAAATAAGTACAAAAATGTTCAAAAAAATTCAAAAATACAAAATCATGATGTACATATGAATTGATTTGTTATATTTTTAATTTACATATATTGTTTTGTCATACAATTTGATAGTTAACATATTTTATGTATGCTCTTTACGCATGTTCATTCACGAGGTATCTTCATATTTATGCAAGACACACATAATTCTACATGATGACAAGTTTTGGACTGAGTTTCCCGGTGGCCTTCCAAATCTAGGGAATCTCCTACATTATTTAGGTGTTTTTAATTATTTCCTTAATATTAGGTCATATATATATATCCAACGTGTGGTGACATAATATCTCATCATGTCATATCACATTTATTTATTTTGGCATATGTGTATTAGGTCATCCTTGGTGTTTTTCATAGCATATTAGGGTATATATAGGAGTTATTAACTAGTAGATAGTCATCATATTGAGCACTTGAATATTATATTATGGTTTAGAGGTTTCTCCCTCAAAGTGGATAAGTCATTATACTTACAGTTATCATTTTGTATCCTAATTTTAGATATATTTGGTGTTCTATTTATTTATTTATTTATGTAGATCTATTTAATTAATACTAATTTCATTACAATTGGTATCAAAGATTTTATCGGGATAGAGTTAGGTTGAAATCCAAATTTTAGGGGCTCGACTATATCGCACAATTATTTGTAATTTTTTACTGAAGTGGAGATATTATATTATACATATACCCTACAAGTTTCAACTGGTTTTTATTTTGTTTGTGAAATTTATAACAATATTATTGGTTTTCAAAAACTCACTCCCTACACCACAATTTGTGGAAATTATCTAAATTTTTGCATTTTCAAAATTCTCTATGAATTTGAATTAGGTTTTTTCTTGAGGTATTTTTCTAACTAGAAAAAATAATTAAGACAACCTAAACCATAATCAACCTGGTGGGAAGATCAACTAGAGGCCAACGAAAATATTATGCTACTCCGGGAAGGCTCTTAACAAGGATAAGGCCATATCAAAGTTAGAATTTGGTGGATATTATGATGTTATGTCTTCCTCGATGAATGAAAAAATCCAACATCTTGTTGAGAGAATTCAAAAATTTAAGGTAAATATGGAGGTGATGGGTCTAACATGCGAGGAGAAGTGGAGGGACTTAAATGAGATATAGATAAGATATATGAAAATTTTTATTTACTTTTAGCCTCTCACACAACTCAAGGTAGTTCTAATTGACATAAAAATAATGATTCACATACTACATCACAATTATTTGGAGTGAGAATTAATTCTATGCCACGAACCTACTCAAAATAGTGTACATGCATACGTTTAATGATAAGTAACCATTCAACTGGATCACCCAAATGGATAATTTATTTGATCTACATCAGATCCCAAGTGGGAAATAGGTTACTATGGCATCATTATATCTATAAATATAACAATTCACTTGGTATCGATGGTTAGGAACTCAAAATAATAATAAGCCTCTCAATGTCACTTGGTGAGTTTTTATAGAGGAGTTACAAATGCAATATAATAATAGTTTTGATGTGAATTACTTCAACCAATTAGAAACACTATTGAAAATGGGGTCAGATACGATTGTAATCAACATTTCTAGAGTTTTTCATTGTGTGTGGATATAATTATAGATGATAATATAAATTGTCTTTTCTAGGAGTCTCAAATGTCACATCTAACATGAGGTACAAACATTTGATACAACCAATGTTTATAATTTTATTATCATGGAATGAAAGGAAGAAGAAAAATCCTTTTCAATGAAAGGAACACATTAAATAGTCATAGAATACCAAAAAATTATTCCCTTAACCTACCAGATTTAATTTTTTAAAAAATGAAGAGAAACAAGAAAAGGGATTACGTTTCAATTGTGATAGCAATTACAATGAAGGACATAAATGTGTTAAAAATAATTTGTTCTACATTGAGGTAATTGATGATGAAGTGAAAGATGAAAAAAGTAGAGGTTATGGATGAACTAAGTTTTGGAGGTTCCCAACCTACTCTTTATTTCTATATAATGGTAGATTTTATCTCCCCACAAACCCTTAATCTCAAGGGTCTCTTAAAGGAACATAAAGTAACAATATTAATTAACGTAGAGAGAACACAAAATTTTATCAATAATAAGATGATGGCATGTTTGAATTGTTTTATGTATCTAGTATTGGAGTTATAGGGCATGGTTGAATATGAAGGTATAATTAGTTGTCCATGGAAATTTCATAGTATCAAAATTGACATAGGAGATTACAATCTAGATTCCCTATGTTTTTACTCCTATGGGTGAAGAAAATATTTTCTTTGGAGTCCATGTCTCACAACCTTAAGAACAATTGAAATTAACCTCTAGGAATTATTCATGCAATTTTGTTCACAAATAAATATGTTTGGGTTGATAGGGTTGTGTGTGAAATCACATCAAAGTGTGAGATCTCATCAAATACAGATAATCAAGGGCCCTAAATGAAAATTATTTTTAGTGGAAGAAAAACACTCTTTATCCCACCTACCACCGATTTTCTAGAAATGAGGTAAAAATATGAAAATTATCATTAAGGATATGTCATTATCCAACACACCTATGAGAGTTGCTTTTTCTGACCTCTCTCCCTATTTCTAGCTACCAACCAAAATCTCAACCTTGAAGATCCACCCAAAGGTTTGAGTAATCAAAGAACACAATGATCATAAGTAGAAGAAGGTAATTCATGAATATTTAATTATGTGGAAGAATCGTGAAAATGCACCCCAGTAATAAGGAAGAAGAATATATTTAAGATACCAACATCCAGAGATCAAAAACATTGAGGACTACAATTGTATGAAGTGAAATATGGAAATTTTCAACATTGGGGACAATGTTCCTATGAAGGGAAAGACATGCTATGCCCTTATGTATAGCCCAAATAAAAATGCTAAGATAACTCGTATTAAGAGTAAAATTATGGAATATTTTTATATAAAAAGAATTTATGAGGGAAAAATTAAGTTTTTATGATCTAATTGTTTATCATACGGTTGTGTGGAACTAATGGCTTACACCATTATGACTTCTCACATGGTATGATTATCAGTTATATTGGCAAACCACTAGCCATGTGGAAAAAATAGTTTTAAAAGTGATTATAAGGTTAAAAGGCTTGTAGGGTTAATTAAAGGTCATGTATGTGTTAATTATTATGAAAAGACCAAATAATTACTAGTTCTTAAGTTGTAATTACTTCATTATAGGTTTAAACAATATACTTTTCAGATGTGTAAAAACTTGTAATTATTTCCTAAAACTAAACCAATTAATATTTTCTACAACATCTTATTAAAAACTACTTAGATACTCTTATTGTAACATTTCAAAAAGGAGGATTTTAATTATTAACTCATGAAACTTATTCATGTATATTCCTAACTCTATCCTATTTAAACACTACTATCATGAGACCCCCTTATTGTGTGACTATAAAATATTATTTAAACTTATACCACTTAGGTAACTAACCAATTAGGTAAAAATAAAGTTAGGTGTACAGGATTTAATTGTGGCCCTAGGATCATATCTTTCTCCACCATTAGATCTCAGTGTTCCTAGATTTCCTAATTTGCATACTTATGAATATGCAAGTTTTTCTTTCTTTCTTTTACTTTTATTTCTCAATTTTATTTTTCTCTTCTCTCCTCTTTGATTTTATGGCATGTGCGGGTTTGAGCTATATAGGTTCAAGAATATGGAAGGATGAATATATATATATAATCATATTTATTTATTTGTTAACCGAGGTTAGAAGAATGACAAGATCCAATAATGACATATTTTGAAAGTAGTCATACACACACACACACACATGTATGTATGTATGTATGTATGTATAATGTATGTATACATGTGTGTGTGGGGGTGTGGGGTAGTCAAGTCTACATGGGGTTTATTTTTATTTATTATTTATTTATATATTTAATTTTAATTTTTTTATATGTAATGTCAACATAAATGATAAAAGTTTATATATAATTATATATATCATTGTGTGTGTGTGTATTTATATATAATAATATTATATATATGTGTGGGCTTAATTTCTATTCGATATATATTTCTGTTTCAATAAATGTGTATTGGCTTCAACAATTTATGTGAATAAATATGAAGATAGGGTGACTTCTCTGTTTCATGTGGATCTGGTTAATTAACAATACAAATATATATGAACACATATGTGGTTAATTTAGCACTTCTATAATACAAGATAAAGATACCTATGAGTGATACATGTATGTAATCTCAATTCAACCCTCATTAAACCATTAAATTATTTTCTGATCAAGTTTATTAATTGTGAGTTTACAATACTAAACTACATGTGTCTAATTCCATGAATATATGTTGATAAATGGGTTTCATACCACAATGAACTTCAAAACTTTAATAACATTTCTAAATGTCTTATGATGAAATCTAATTTAAAACTTAAGTATACATCTTATTTTTTAACACGTAATTCATGCTAGGAGGTAGTTTTTCCTCTTAAGAGTTATGTATTCCCAACACCAATATATGATTTGCACACATTAAGAATCCTATTTGAAAATTTCCTAATTCTTTCAAGAATGGAGGATAATGGAAAGTATTCTTATAAAAGTTAATTTATCAATTCATTCCAACATCCCTAAAAATAATTCCTATGGAAATTTTATAATAAAGATTGAAGGATAGAAAGGAGGTAGGAGAGAGAGAGAGAGAGATTCCATGCCATTATCTCAATACAAGTACAAAGTTAAATTTGAACCACTTCTGTACAAACGTTTCAACATATGTTTAATACCAATATTATCATCCCTTTTCAAATAAATGTGACATGTCAAAGATAGTAAAGAGAGACTTATTTTCCAAGCATACAAGGTTTATGTTTCCCATTACATTATCAATGGAGGTTAAATATGACAATGAGGGTTTATACTGATAAGGAAAACCATTTTCTTACATCCATTTACCTTATTTGAACAATTAAATTATTCATTTCCATTTAAACAAAAGAGCATTCTTGCTCATATAAAATGACCCAAATGTTTACATTTTTCGTTCCTAAATTGTCATTAGATCTCCTTGTTCAAATTTCTTTCACAACCAATATGTAAGAACACCCTTTATTAAACTAAATAAAACATTTGTTTCTAACTTGATACCCAACAAAAAAATTGGTTTTCTCATGGGTAAATTGCAACAAAAATCCGTTCTCTATTGCTCCCAATTTTCTATTAGGATTAGGATTATAAATCCTATTTAATCATATAAAATTAATATTGAAAAATGTTAATGCAAATGCATAAATAAATCATCAACAAGATAAATAAAATTAAACACAAGATTTACGTGGAAAACACCCGAGGGGAAAAAACCACAAACAAATGATAATTTTTCATTAATTGAGAAATAACCTTTACAAATCCAATAAAATTTGATTTACTTCACTTCACTCCAAGCAATTTACTGGAGGTGAAAAGAATATGATCCACGACCATATTTAAATGACCCCACGGGTCATGAACATATTAAGTGACAGGTATAATTAAATAATACCCGATTTAATATAAATTAGTTAATAAATAACAAATTAAACATAAACATAAAATTTATATTAAATAATTAACAATTAACCTATTATAAATTATTTAATTATAAAAAATTTATAGGAACTTAATATTACATTCTAACACTCCCCTTAATATTAAGTGGGGAACCATATGCCAACATTACCTATTTGTACAACATGATTTACAAATCCATAAACCATTAGTGAAGGTTTAGGATAGCATATCACTTTTGAAGGATTTATAACACCTTCATCATGCTCAAATTACCTTTTGGTACAAAAGGATTTGGAATCCATAAATCAAAAGTTATGATTTAGGATAAGCATGATTTTGAGACTACATCTCACAGTTTCTCATGGAAAAAATCTCAATAACCATATCTAGGAGCCTTTTATAACACAAGGAACTCCTTTACAAATACATGCAACACACTGGAGTGTACACCATAAACTTAGAGTGGTAATTTTATAAAAGATCATTAAGATATTTTTACAATGCTTTACAAATGGAGAAAAATTATAGAGAATGAGATATCAACCAGCCAACCATTAGGAGGTGACATTTCCATGCATACTCCCCCTCAATGGTAACTCTAAAAGGCCAAGCATTGCACAAAACTTGCAGAATTTTACAGCACATAATGGCTCAGTAAAAATATCTACAACTTGATCTTCGACAAGCAATACTAGAGATCTATATCACCACAGAGGACCTTCTCTCAAATAAAAAGCATATGAACTTTTATATGCTTCATTCTCTGATGTTGAACTAGATTCTTAGAAAGAGAAATGCAACTCGGCTATCACATAGAAGAGGAGTAATTCCTTTAGCTTCCATGTGTATCTCTTCCAATAACCACTTTAGCCACATGGCTTCTTTTGTTTCTTCCATTGTATTTCTATACTATGCCTCGAGTTAGAAGAAATGGATTACATTGGATGCTTTTTACTATTCCAAGTAATGACACCTACACTAAAAAAATTGAACACATATTTGGTATAGTTTATATTTTAACGCAACATAAGCATGGTTAGAGTTATAATATCCATATAGACATCATAATAAGCATATAAATATTTATTGATTCCACTTTTAACCATCTATAAAATTAAAACACTAGTTTTATAACAAATGACATGATAATATGTTTGACATCTAAACATGTTATATTACAAATATGTTGAAAATTTTCAACATATTAATCTTGTAAAATATATATTAGATGCAATTAGTATTGGATGTCTCCAATACAAACACAAAGGCATCCCCAAGTTTCATTTGATATGTATATAATAATATTTTAGTAATCACATACTAAGAAATGTTTTATCAACAACATATATATCTTCATTATCTATTTTAAGCCCTTAAAAAGTGATAAGATTGATAGATAACATATCTGAAAAGATAATCAAATCATGCAAGAATAATCACAACATATACTGAATCAAAAAATATCCTCTAACTATGGACACATCCCATAGATTTATATGGAGTTTTCTTCAAAGAATGACTGGGTAAGGGTTTTATAGTGATATCCAACCATGTAAGTACCCTTTACACATTTCATAGGAGACAAGATTAAAATGAGACATGTCATACATGATCCTAAAGAAATGATTTGAGTATTTCATGCCAAAAATGAACAATAGTTTATATAAACTACTAGAAAAAAGGAAGATTTTTTTAACACATATAAGCCATTTTTGTGTGTTTTTAGCTATAGTTATTTCTAAACCTTATGAAATTATAGTTAATCGAGTTAATTATGAATGAAAAACAACTTCTTTTTCAATTCAATATTTTACATTAAAATAAAACATTTAATTTTTATTTAGTTGTAGTTTATAGAGTTACTACATTAGATCTATGATTATTCTCTTCATTTTCATCTTGATTTCAATCTGATTTATTCCATTTTTATTTTTGAAATTTGAATTGTTTTTACTTAAAATTCATCTTTCTTGTGGCCAATTTTTTAACAATTATGACATCTACCGTAGTAACTAACTCTAAAATTTCCTAGTTTTTATCTTTACTAAGAGGTTTAAAAGTTGATTTTTGATTTTTGTTAAACCTAGAAGGTTTATTTTTTAATTTTTGGGTGAGAAGTGATTGAGTGACACTATCTTTTGAATTAAATTTTATCATAAATTTCTCTTCCTAAATAATAACTATGGGTTTTTAGATCGGGGATGTCTTGTTCAGTTTGATATTTAGAATTCATTATTGAAAGTAAATTTATAACTTTTCATGTATATTCAAATCAATAAAAAAGTAAATTATTTTTCATGAATTAAGTTACTGATTACATCCCTCCAACTAAGAATTAGTATTATTAATTTTTTCTAGAAAATTTATTGCCTTTTCATCTTCCTTCATGGGAATCGTCATCGCTTCTAGAATAAATTTTATAATTTTTGATACTTGTGTACCTTCATGCATTGATTCAAGTTATGTCCAAGCTTCACCTGACTTTCCGATTCCCAATGTGAAATAATTATGCTAAAATGTAAAATCTAAGATTAATTTGATGATATAGTAGCAGTAAATAAATAAACAATGAAATGGTGACTTTAACTCAACCAACTAATCAATAAAAATACAAAACCCTAATTTCAAAGAGGGTTAGAAGAGCCATAGTTGATTCGAAGAGGTTGTTTGACTATGTCATAGTGGATATTGGCCGAATAGAGATGGAGGAGTTTCACACAAAATCTTGGAAAAATGTAGATCTAGCAGATTTAACTTGAATGGGGTTCTTGGAGAGAGACACGAGTGACTATGGGTGCCTCGGTTTTGTTTCTAGGAACCCTTGTCTACGTAGATGCTTATAAAACCTCCTCTAAGGTGTCCCAAGAGGTTCAAACTTGTTTTTATTTTTTCATGTGTATGTCGTTGTGACATTGTTAAGGTACTTGTAAATATGGAATGAATGAATCACTGTAAAACCACAAACAAGGAATCAAAACCCTAGAAAAGAAATATGCAAATATAGGGGTTAGATTGTCATGAACTTCCAAAATGATGGGCTTATAGCAAAGTACTACACTACATCTCGGACCCAACGTAGGTTTGTGTGTGTGTGAAATTGTGACCTAGGTTTCTCTTTGCGCGTGTCACATTTTGTGAGTAGCAAAGCAAGTAACTAGATGTAGAATGTAAATAATGTGTGCATGGAAACAATAGAATCCCCTCCTATGAAGTGTGATAAAGATGAGACAGCCTTTGTCCATTGTGATGGAGCTAGATGGATGTAAATGGAGCTATAGATGGCTTTGATGGATGCAACCTTAGGTGGAGATAGTAGATTTTTAGTGCTTCATCCTTTAATATGACTACATAAATTTATATTTATATGATTCCCTTTTCTCGAACTTCAAAATTAACGTGGAAAAGGCTGAATATTAAAATTATAAGATGCTCAAATGGATAGAGAGGACCTAAAAAGTGTGACTAAAGTACAAACAAGACAGGGAACCCTAGATTGGGCGAGAGAAATCGGCGTTGGCATCCTAGTCTAGGTACTAGTGTCCAGGATGACAAATGTTGAAGAGTGAAAAGGAAGACTAAGAAAGAAGAGGTATAAGACCAAGAAACGTGACAAAGGAAATAAAGGTGGCCAAAGGCATAGGTTAATTAGTACCATTGTTACTTAGAAATCATATGAATAGTAATATGTAATTAAGACTAGATAATTACCCAAAGTGCATGATTTTGTGTCTACATTTTCTCCCACTTTATGTTGGTGAGAGAAAATCTTGGTAACATAAAGTAGATACATATTTGTACATGATATCCATGTACATCAATGTAGAAAGTGTGTTGAGGTACTAGACAAAGCATGGAGTGATAAAAAGATGGAGTGTCGAGACTAAATATGTAAAAGTATAAAAGGTAATGAGAATGAGCCTAGGGAGGAAATGTGTGTGTGAATGTAGATATTGTACATGTTTTTGGTTTCAATGTGTGTGATGTTGTTGTTGATGTTGACTATTTTCTTCCCATATGGATGAACATGTAAAAGAGAAGACGATCAAGTAGTCAAATATGCATGTATATGTATAAAAATCATATAAGGAAGTATGTAATAGAAAATGCTGAAAATGCGAAAAAACAACATGTGCAACTAATCCTTGATGAGAAAAGAGTGTAGAAAGAATCATGTAAATGATGTTAACACACGGGATTTTTTAGGCGATCTCATTAAAATGTAATGGAAGAAGTGTAGGGATAACTTTCTAGTGTCACCATCCACCTTTAACTTCTTCCTCATGTTGTATAAAACACCACCACATATGGTGTGTATGAGTTCTAAGGATTGTCTCGGCCTATAAAATCCACTTTGTGTATGGATCTTTATAGACTTTTTTGAACTACCAATCACTTTGTGATATGTCCCATGGTCTCGGTAATCCAAGTAAGGTTGTTGTGTGATATGGCCCCTAGTTTTAGGTAATCTAGGTAAGGTCACTATGTCATGGACCCAAGTCGATTCTCGAGCCCCGTAATCTAAATTTTTTAATGTAAATAGAATTTAGGGTGTTGTGTATACTATTTATGGGGTGAATAATTAACCCATATGATGCCCCCTCATTTAGGGTGAATACGACGTCACGTAAGAGTATGTGGACTAAAAGAGGACCGATTGCTATAGTGAACTATGCCCTACGGGGGAAGGGAATGTTCTTGGTGTACAAGCAAATACATACACTCATGTATAATATGATATATGAACTATATAGAAAATGTGTAAACACGTAAGAAGAAAATGTAGACTGTGAAAAGTGGGTTACAAACATGGGAAATCACTCATGATGTCACAAGACAAACAAGGCCATAATTACCATAAGCGAGACAAGTGTGCACAAAAGAAAAAGGGAAAATCCCACAAACTAGAGCATACGATGACAAACAATGACAAATAATGTAATAGGAAACCATGGAAGAAAATAGGTCATCTTAACAAATGTTACACATGAAGCACCCATTAACATGTTAGAAAGATAAAAAGTATGTCAAAGCATGTATAAATTGATAAAGTAGTGTGTTATGAAACGAAATGAAATAATAACACTGTAGTATACAAAAGTGGATGCCCCTAAGATCTGTTATGGGATTGGTACTATGTATTGTGCCAAGCATCCATTTTGCATGTGAGGGATATGCAGAATTTGTGATCCCAACTAGAACGCATGTGAATGCACATGTGTGTATGATAAATATAATGACATACAAGATATCTATCTAACATGTGTAATAAAGTGAACATGTACAAGTAAATGTAAGCAATATTAAACGTGACTAAGATGTGCAATATATTGTGGATGGATAGATGGAATGCAAACTGAATGATAGGATCTGCATGCCCCAAGAATGAATGGAATTGTATGAAATGATGTTCATTTATTTATTCCCCCTCAATAGTCAATAATGAACCGTAAATGAGAGTGCATCATCAGGAAATGGTTTGAATGATGTGTTGTGTGTAGCGTGATGTGACAAATGTGTAGTGATGATATGAAACATAGAGATGAGGTACGAGAATGTGTGATTATTTATCCTAAATCGTATACCACAAGATGGGTAGAAGAAGTGATGATTTAGCATAAAGTGTATATAACTAGAAGATGTTAGAGGAAATGATGATGTAGCATGTATCGTATATCACTAATATAGGAATGTCTCATGAGAAAAAGGTTGATTGATTGAATGTGTGAGTGTGATGTGGTCCATTTTTTATGTATATCCTCGAAAGTCCAATATGGACCATGAGACTAAAGTGCATCATAGGGTAGTGAGTGCAGTGCGTAAAAGTAGATGTGTAGGATGTGGAATATGTGTAGTAGATGTGGTGATGAGAAATTATCATGTGATGTGTAATGTGTAGTGTGTAATGTAGGATGTATAATATGTAATGTAAGATGCATAGATGAGATAAGATGTGTAAATGCATAGTAAATGTAAGACGTAAGATGTAAGATTTAGGATATAGAATGTATGTCCTGGAATATGTGTGAAGATGTGTGATGTGTAGTGTGTGAGGTTCATGTGTATAGGATGCCCTCAAATATCAAGTGTGAACCATAGCACAACATTTCATCATAAGGTTATGATGATATGAGATCATGTGAAGATGTATATGCTAGAATCTAGGTATGGGATGATGTGAATATAAGACACATGTCAATGTTAAGGGGCGATAAATAAGCATTATGCTCCCAATTATATGTTGGTGAATGAGTGTGTTATTCGATGATAAATAGGTGATGTATGAGGGTGATAAAGTATAATAGATAATGTATTGTTGATTGAGTGATGTGAGAAATGAGGAGAGATCATATCTTAAAGTGAGTAGCAATAGATGGTCATATATGTATGTATGAGTGATTATGTAATATATAGATATGTCCATGAAGTATGTAATGTGAAGATGAAATGGGGTTCTTATTGTAAGAGATCCCTCAATAGTCATGTAAGAACCGTAAGAACATGAGTGTGTCATCAAGGGGTAAGGTGACAAGAGTCACCTACCAAATACCAAGTTTAGGTGAAGTGACGGTAGCATGTATGGTAAAAGGAACAATAGGACCATGTGATGTCGGTAGAAATGTGAGTTCGGTATCGGTAGGATTAGTTTCTTTAACTAAATGAATTTGAAATAGAAGTGGAGAAGGATGGGGAGGATTCTTGAATGGTGGTAACTTAGGTTGGACTGATGACTTGATAGGAGAAAAAAATAGACTAATTTTAAGGGATGGTTGTGTTTTTGGACTTTGTAATGTCATAAAAGACTCGATAGGAGGGTGTTGGACTGATTATTAATTGAGGTTGTTTAGGTGATTATTTATTTTACACGAAGCAAAGTGAGAGGTCATGGCACGGCGTTCATTAAAAATAGATGAATCAACTTTAGGAACACATTGGGATGTAATAATTGTATATGGGCATGTAGCAAAATGTTGTGCATCGAATGAGATAAATCCATGATGCTCAAGATGTTTGATCCTTCGTTGTAAATAATAGCACTCATTTTCATTGTTTCTATTAATTCAATGATAATTGCATTATGGGTGGCCTTGATATTTTACAATTCGGTAAGGATGATAGCCCTAAGAAGATGGTAAAGTGATCGAGTTGATGACTAAGGATTTGAGTAAGAATGTCATGTTGCTTTGTATTGTGATCAAAGTTGAGAGGCTCTGGTAATGTCATGACATGAGGATCATTGATATAAGCAAATGTAGAAGACATAGAATGTATATGGGATGTAGAAGAAGAAAAAACATGAGCATGAGAAGCATCCTTAAGTTATTGGATTTCAAATTTAAGAGATGTAATGGTGGATTCCATAACCTAAAATTTGTATTAAAATAAATAATGCAAAGCTTTAATTGATTACAACATGGGTTGATTATATGGAGAGTCGTGAAGACTAGGGTCTTGAGATAAATGATCAAAAATAGCACTCACTTAATGTGGCAAAGCATATCTCAAGGGAGATACATAATTTCTAGGGTTTTTGCATGTGTACTTGAAATTGGGATGCATCTTAACAAAATAAGACATAAATTTTAGGAATTTTAGGAGCCATGATAGTAAATATGATGTGCCATAGAAGGATCCAAATGACCGATCATTAGTGGGGTTCACAAAAATGATTATGTTAAAATGTAAAATATAAGCCTAATTTGATGTTATAGTAGCAATAAATAATGAAATATTGAATTTAACTCAAGAAAATAATCAATAAAAATTTGAAGCCCTAATTATAGATAAGGTTGGAAGATTCTTAGCTTATTCGAATAGGTTGTTAGACTATTACTCAGTAGTGGAGACTAGCTAAGCAAAGATGAAGGACCACCATATAAAAGCCTAGAAAAATGCATATCCGATAGATTTAACTGAACTAAGTTGTTTGGAGATGTATAGGTACGCATATGGGTGCCTTGGTCTTGTTTCTAGGCATCTTGGTCTCACGCAGATTTGTAAAAACCTCCTTTGAGGTGTCGTGATAGGTTTTCACTTGTTCTCCTTTTGTCACATGTATGTTGTAGTCAGGTCACTATAAACTTGGAATGAATTAATCACATGCAAAACCCTAAACAAAGCATCAAAACCCTAAAAATAAACATGCAAATGAAGGGATCGAGACTCTCCTCGACTACCAAAATGATGAACTTATAATCTGAGTGTTGCACTACATCCTAGAGCTAATGTAGTTATGTGTTTGTGTGTGTGGAATTGTGCCCTAGGTTTCTCTTGTGTGTGTCGCACTCTGTGAGTAGTGAGAAAGTAACTAAATGTAAAAAGTAAATAATGTGTGCATGGAAATAATAGAATCCCCTCCTATGAAGTGTGATGCATATGAACTAGCCTTTGTCCCTTGTGATGAAGCTAGATGGATGCAAATGGAGCTCTAAATTCCTTTTATTGATGTAACCTTATGTCGAGAAGTATACGCTCAGTTGCTTAGTCCGTTATTATGACTAGATAAATTTACATTTATATAATTCACTTGCTTGAAATTCGTAATTAAATATGAAAAGGATGAATATGAAAAATATAAGATGTTCAAATGGATAGAAAGGACCCAAAAAGTATGAGTAAAGTACAAAGAGGATAGGGGAGCCCATATTGGATAAGGGCACCTGGCACTGACATCCTTGTCTAGGTGTTGGTGTTTAGGATGAAAAATTTTGAATACTGAAAAGAAATACTAAGCAAGAAAAGGTGTAAGACCAAGAAAAGTGACAGAAAGGAAAGAAAGGTGGCAAAAGACATGGGTTAATTAGTATCATTCTTACTTAGAAATCATATGAATAGTAGTATGTAATCAAGAATAGATAATTACCCAAAGTGTGTGATTTGTGTCTAAATGTATGAGGAGATCATCTTGCACACTCCTTAAAATAATGTACATATATTCCTACACCTTTTATTAATATGGAGCAACATTGTCCATTATCGTTTATCTACCGGTTGGAGCCTTCTCTGTACCATTTACAACCGTCCAAATCTTACAAGCCATGAATTTTTCCTTCAATTGTATCTTCTAGATGCTATAATTGTTTCCATTCAACATATGTGATTTATCAATAGTAAAGTGGTTGGATCCCATTTTTGCATAAATAAATTTTTAATAAAAAAACAATAACAAAGTTTATAGTAATCAATATTTAAACAATACCCATGTCGTTATTCAAGCCACACAATCAAAGTTTGATGAACTCATAATAAAAAGGACATGTCAAACAAATAGTCTAAACATACAATATATTAGATTTACAACAACAATAATTTATTGAAATGTAAGTGAATTTTTTTAGTTTTACATAAAAAATGACAATGACTTAGTCATCATGTCATACAAAAAAATTCATTTAAATATTATACAAGTAATTTATTTGAAATAACTTTCCTACTTTAGAAAGAAAATATTAAATTAATTTAATTGAAATCAAATTATTTTAATAAAATAAAAAAATACATAATCATATATAGAGAGGAAAGAGAAACAAATCGTGGAGCTTTGCTCCTATAAGCTCGGCCGAGTTGGTTTTACCAACTCGGCGAGTTGAGTTATTTATGCCACCGAGTTATAAATTTTTCATCCAACCGAGTTAATACTTGTCAACATTCACATGCCACTTGCCATTTTACCAATGTCTATGCCAATGAAAATTAGTGAGTTAAACCAACTTGACAAGTTAAACCATCACATCCGAGCCGCGGCCAATCCGCACAACACACATGCAAACAAAAGGAGAGGCATGTGACCAAATTCACACCACCCAACTGCATTACATAGGCTTATAAAGCCTTGAGGATCCCTTCTTCGTCCCCATGTGGGGCTAAAGTCCTATAAAAAAACTTAAACCATGGCCCGCGGCTAATAAACCAATAGTCGGTTGGGAGGGGGACAAGGCGGCCACATGGAGTGCATCGAGGCGGCCGGTGAGGGTGCGAAAAGTTGGACAAGTGGCGAAAGGGGAATGTGGTGGGGTTTGAAAGGGGCCGCCTGCAAAATATTCAAGGGGCCCGAATAGGCTTAGGTTTATATTTTTAACATATGGTTTTTAAACGTATATAAATAGTTTTAATATAAACTTATATAATATAGTTATTTTTTTCGTAAGTTTAAACTATATATTATAATTTATATTCATTATAAACTATAATATACATAGATTTTAATATGTAGTATTTAAAATATATATAATAGTTAAATAGCTTGACCCGCTTATAAAAATCGGTGTATTTTTTTAATATATAGTTTATTAATATTATAAATTATAGTTTAAAACAAAAAAATACTTTGATTCTGATTAACATAGGTTTTCGAAGAAAAAAACTTTATAATAATTTTTATTTAAAATGTAACTTATTTGAAGGGGGCATATGGAGACATACTTTTGTTTTCGAATTCCAAAAGTGAATATAATTAACATCAAATTTTACATTCGGTGGGGACAAGAGATTTAACTTGACCAATGGAAAAAATAAACACCCTATTTTGATGGAGTTTGTCTCCTCCCTTTCAACCTTTATTAATTCTTGAATTTTATTCCCTATTTATTTCAACCTAGACACATTTTAAACTATATAAATATAGTGAAACATTTTACACAAATATCCAACCTCTATTTTACAAGTCGTCATAAATTATTTCACCTAAGGATTTCACATGAGGGGTAAGATATTTTCAAAGACCATTCCACCTATACACACTTGGGTAAAAAAACCTATCCCGAGAGAGGAGGGGGTATTTATTAAATTTTTCCAACAAATTAACCACCCCAACCGACACACACGATAGGCTGATTAAATTAGGATTAATGTACATGCTCTGGTACCATGTTATGATGAGGATTATAAATCCTATTTAACCATATTAAATTAATATTGAACAAACATTAATGTAAATGCATAAATAAATAATCAACAAGGTAAATAACATTGAACACAATATTTACGTGGAAAACTCTCGAGGGGGAAAAACTACAGACAAATGAGAATTTTCCATTCATTGATAAACAACCTTTACTGATGACAAAGAAAATATCATTTACTCACTTCTCTCAAACCCATTCACCGAGGTGAAAACAATATGATCATTTAAATGACCCCATGGGTCATGAAAATCGTACTTGATTTTATATAAATTACTTACTATATAACCAATTAAACATAAAAATAAAGTTTATATTAAATGATTAAGAATATAACCTATTCTAAATTATTTAATTGTAAACTAAATTTTATAGGCAATTAATATTACATTCTAACATTTTCCAAATTCATGTCAAACACACCAAAAAGAAAGGTGGAGGCAACATTCACCTCTCAACCATATAATGAGGGAAATTCCCTTCCCCATTTCCCCACAAATCTCCCAAATCTCGAAAATCCTACATAGTCAACACCAAATAATTGGCTTATGAAAATTACTGAAATCCCATACACATATGGATTTCAATAAATTTAAAACAATTATGTGGACGAGATAGGACTTGGAAGAGAAAAAATGATATACATTTCAAACATAAGCACACACTACCAAGCCTTCAATGGCTTGAAACAAGGAACTAGAGGCATTCTGAACCACTTATCGCTTCACTAAGGGATTGGGAATAATTTATTTATTCCTCCAAGTAAATAAAAATAAGAATGCATTCACACTTATCCATCCACCTAGTTTTTCAAAACCCACTTATACCTCCACTAGAATGGAGCCCAACATCCATGTGGTTCCTCTATAAGAATATACAAAATTTTCTTTTGTTTAACCTCTTCTTGTACCTCCTTAATGACCCTACCTTCCCTATATGCATTTATACGTAAGCCCCGTAATGGGTGAATAAAAAGTACACAACAAAAAGGAAATATTCATATTAATCAAATGAGCACAAAAACACATACATTCCATCAAATGACAAAGTAAGATAAAACAACTATTACGAGTAATTAAAAAGAAAAAGCATGAACCTCTTGCTCATCTTGTCTTCCTAATCCAAAATCAAGCAACTTCAAACAATCTCAAATGAATCCATCAACATTTAATTAACACTCGGGCTTTCCCCAAAATGAAAAAAATAAGCCTCCATAAACAAGAAAAATTAGAGAGCACCCTGTTTTGTATTGTGCCAAGTGGTAACATCCTAAGTTCCCAAAGATAAACCATTTCCCCATTAGACATTAATTCCAAGAACATACCCACATGTGAAAAATCTAAAACATTATCAAAATCAACCGCCCAATTAGTATTTACATCATAGGTGAATATTTATATGGTTAGTATAATGTGTTATTAATATATTATTGTTATATAAACAATAATATATTATTGGTGTTGAGTTGTGTATTGTTACAGGAGTAACAATCACAACTAAATAAGTTTATTTGTTGTAACACTTTCCTATTTTATAGGAAGTCAGTTTTCCTATGTATATGGCTATTTAATAGCCTGTGTATGTAATTCAAATAAGCTAAATACAATATCAATTGAAGGTGAATTATTATTCCGTGAATTATATTTTCTGTTTAAACCTGGTGTGTGCTTTACATTTGGTATCAGAGCAGGTTATTCCTATGAGAGCAAGAAGATTTAAGAGGCCAAAGAGAATATTCAAAAATCCGTCCAAAAAAACCTACAATTTTAAAGTAGTGTTAAATAAATGAACATATCTTCCTCATAAAAATCGGATTGAGGCGATTCTTTTTGGGTTGAAAAGATGAGAAAAAGACACACAACTTTGTAGTTTATATCAGGGTCAGATTCAGATTGCAGATATGACAAAATTGCTGTCAAACAGACGTTTTGTGGCTGGAAATGCACATCCGGGAAAAGAAATGCAACACATTGCAGGTTTTTTCTTATTGGTCAATTTTTTAATTATTTAGCAAAACTATAGTTTAAAATATATATATATATTTCTATATTTTTTCTAGCTTAATAATTGAATTTTGAGGGCAATTCAATTTTATTTTAATTGGACAATTTACGTTGTAAGCTCATATAACTTTTGCATTATAAATCAAAATTGAGCTTATCTTCTTTTTTTTGCAAAAGTGTTTATTTTTACAATAATTCTCATTATAGTGGTTATAATTTTGGGATAAAATACCCACTTTGAAAAATATCATATTTTTGGCTATTTTGTGGGACGCATTATCGGTTGTACACGGATCCTAAAACTAAAATGTTTCACATCTGCGGGGGAGAATAACTTCAATGTGGAAACAAATGAGCTTCATATCTCCCTTGCCGGCTGAGCTAACTAGCGGCATGTTAATGGAGGATGGAGGCATCGGAGGCTGGAGGTCGACAACGACCTCTCGTCCTAATCACCATCGACGGGGCCCATAGAATGATTTGGTGGCACATGTGCGGTGTGAGTATATGATTTTTTCAAGACAAAATTTCCATTTATGAAAACAAGATCATTCTTAAGCGAGGCACACCACACTCGAAGCATGCTTCTCAAATCAAACTAGCACACACACACATGTCACCAAAGTGATTATGCGGCCTTTCGTTTGATCCAAATGCGAGAGGTATTCGTTCCCGACCTCCAGCTCCTTAATGCCTCCATCCTCCATTAACATCTTTATTAGCTCCTTATCACTTGCAAATTATATTGGTCTCCCATTTTTTAATTATCATATACTTAATGGACATCATGATGATGATTTCTATGCTCTAAAATTAAGAATCAAACACCTTGAGCATTAGGGTTTTATTTCATTTTCTTCACA
The DNA here is from genome assembly GCA_018340775.1 of Taxus wallichiana var. yunnanensis. Classification (NCBI taxonomy): domain Eukaryota; kingdom Viridiplantae; phylum Streptophyta; class Pinopsida; order Cupressales; family Taxaceae; genus Taxus; species Taxus wallichiana. The sequence continues at coordinate 442,614,883 of CM031243.1, read as the reverse complement.
ACATCCTGCTACATCTTCAATTGCTAAATCCCAATGGGCTCCTAAATCTGGTCCTTCCATGTCTAATGAGCATCATTCCATAGTTACTAATGTTCCTCCTTCGGTCAGTCAAGAGTAACTGTCCAACCCATTCCAACTAAGAAAATTCCTCTAAAAATCAATCCATCCCCTCCTCCTTTCAAGTCTTCTACAATGCTACCCATTCTAACTAAATAACCTCCTCTAAAAATCATTTCATCCCCTCCTCCTCTCAATTATTCTACAATGTTACCCATTCTAACTAAGAAACCTCATCTAAAAATCACTCCATCCCCTCCTCCTCTCAATTCTTTTATAGTGTTACAAATTCCAAATCGAAACCAATCTCTAAGAAAGACCAACAAACTCTAGATAACCTCTTTAGGCCTTCTCCTGTTAACCCGAAGTCCAACCCTAGTCCTACTCTTTCTCCTAACTACCATTGTGATGACCATATGTTTTCTTATAACACATTTCAAACTCCACCACCTTGGCAAGGTCTCTCCCACATCATCACATAGATCCCCATTCCTCACACACTTGGGGCATTGTACTTCCCCCCATTCTATCACTAGCAGTCATCTCTAACACCTACTATCATACTTCACGCTCTATGCTTCATGTCTAATATTTCTAACTTTTAACTCATTTAATACATGCATTGTATCGTCGTTACCCTATGATGTACTTAAGCTCCACAGTTCACACTCAACTTCTGATGGTATAATTTTAAAATGAACCCCACATCATTCACATTTCACTCTCTACCCTTCATGATACATATTTCTAGCATCTATTCATATAACACACTCATTACCCGATGACACACTCTTGTTCTATGGTTCATTTTTGACTATTGAGGGTTCCTATAAATGAACCTCATCTCATTACACATACATTTGAGGAACGTTGTTCCTATTATCACTACATTTTTCATATCATTCCATCACACTCATACATTGAATCAGTATATCTTGATAGCATTTACTCTTGCTAGCTTATGTACTTCAATTTTGTAATTTTCTTACTATTTTATCCAAATACTCGGTGTGTCATTATCTTTATCATATACACATGCATGTTCACTTGGTCTCTAGTTGTGAATGCAAATCTCTTATAGGTTCTTACACACCTTCATGATGATGCTTGGCATTGTACCTTTTACCAATCCCATCGAGGATCCTAGGGAATATACCTCTACTACTTTCACACATCAAATGTGTTATTGTTCTATCAATTACTACTACTTTCTAGCACATAACTTATCATTGTAACATACATGCCTTGACATACTATTTATGTTTCTAACATGCTAACAAGTGATTCATGTGTAGAATTTTCTTTGCGAGGACTTTATGCCGCCATGGTTGTACGATACTCTTTAATTGAAATTGTTTGCTACGGTATGTCATTATTTGTGGTCTATCCTCTATGTATTACTTGATCATTGTTTTCTTGTTTATGGCCATTTTGTCCCTAATTTCCTTGTGCCATTGTGAACAATTTTCCATGTTTGAAACCCTATTTTTATAGTTGATTGTGTTTGCACACTTGATTATTATGTAGTCTTTTATTATATGTGTTTTACTTTCTCTCTTGACACATGTTACTAGCCACTTTGTTTACATGTGTCTTGGTTTCTACCATGCACATTCCCTACCCCCTGTAGGTATCCACTTTAGATTAACATAAGGTATTATCCTTTAGGCCACATTCTCCTACCATTTTATTATGCACCTCAAACGAGGGGTTATATATTGGGTGAAAAAATCACCCCTATAGTAGATTAGAGCTATGATTCGAATCTACATAGTACAGAAATGAAATAGGAACAAATTCATAAAACGTCCTAGAATTTGACTTGGGTACAACACACTATACAAAGACCGAGTGCCCAACATCGAGAAAGTAGTACTGGTTCTTATGTCCTCCCGTGGGTGTCTATGTTGTGGGGGCACATGCAATCATCTTCTCTTATCAACACAGTTCACATAAGTCTTCAGAGTAACTCTACAGTTACATGCATAGTCCTCTATTCACAGAATGCATTATATCTCCTTCATTACAATAATTGAAGCAATTTGGAATAAATTGGGACAAAAGGAACAATAGAAATAAACCAGGATGCACCATATGTAGCAGTCCTTATTGAGAAGATTCATGGAAGGAGAGTAAAACTAGATCTCTCTCCCCAACACTTTCTCTTTGGCATGAGATCGCCCAAAAACTCACACTTCGTGTGAGATCACCCAAAAATCTTGCACTTGGTGTGATATAACCTAAAAACCCCACTATCGGGGTGGGATTGCCCAAAAAGCTCACTTGTCACACGATATTTGAAACTTTTCTATCCTTTACTCTCTTTTACATCAGGTTTACGCTTTCCTTTACTACTACTTTCACACACTTTTACATACTTTACATACTTCACCTAGATTTCTCATATACAAGACTTTGATGACTATTTCACTCATCTTTTGTAGGTCAATCCTTAATATGCAATAAGAAACAATCTATAAAAACAAATACAAGCATAAAAAAGGTACAAAAATGCATACGCTTCATACCTAGGGTCACTTTCCTTTCCTAGTCTCAACACATCACTTTGCATCATTTCAAGCTTCACTAGTCCATTAGTCACACTATTTTCCACACAATCTACAAGATCATAAGGTACGCATCTCTTATCAACTTTATGTTATCATGTATTCACTCAACAACATAAAGTGGGGGAAATGTAGACAAAAAATCATGAACTTGGTTACATTTCTAGGTCCTAAAATCATGCTAGCATTTATATGATTCTTAAGCAAGAAAACTAGTGATTGAAAACTATCTTTGACCTCTTTTCTTTGTCTCAATTATTCTATTTGTTCTTTCGCATCCTCAACCCAGTATGAATCTAACTTATTTATCTTTTATCACTTCGAGACACCATGCCCATCTAGGACAACAATGCACAAGTGCTCATGTACCCTCTAGGTGCCCTTGACCCTTTTCTACCTTACTCGATCTTTTTGGGTCTCTTTTATCTTTTGGACATATTTTTCACTCTTGGGTTGGCCTTCTAGTTGTTAAATATGAAATTCAAACAAAGGAATCATATAAATACATAATTATGTGTTCAAAATAAAGGACCAAGCATTTATCATTAGTATCATCACCTAAGATTGCATCTAAAGTAACTAAAGAACTCTAAATGCATCCATTCAAGGGACAAGGGCTGCGAAAAATATGCATACACAACATAGGAGGGGGATTTTTATTCTATTCCTTCCACACATTCTACTACATTGCTACATTCAGCTATAACTCTTTAGCAAATGCAACTTACACAAAGGCATCCTAGGGCATCATTCTTACACACAGAGAGAAGCAATACATGGAGTTTGAGATGTAGTGCAGCACTTGATCTTAATTTCACTCTCGGGTGACCATTGGGGTTAGTCCAACTCCTATTTTACATTTTTCTTGTTAATTTTGAGGTGATTGGTGGGCTTGTGCAAGTGAACTTCTATTTTGTAGGTTACAGGTATCATTGAAAATCATAGTGCAAATATCATGTGATCAAGAAGGAACGGGGAAGACCTTGGGACACAAATCGAAAGTAGTTCTAAGCCTCAATGTGCGATCACCAATTCCTAGGAATGAGTCACCGGTACCCAGTTTCCTTTGTCCTATCTTTGGTGACCTTGTCCTACATTATTCTCGGGTTCTATATTTCATAGTGACCATGACGTCCCTATTTGTAATTTGTTCATCATCATCCACACTTGCCTATATTACTTCCCATTCATTTGGAAATCAACTAAGTTCTCTTATCTTCCTCTCTTGCTTAGGGTTTTATACTTTGCATGATATTTTTCTTGTGTCATTACTGTATTATATCATTTGTACATCATTTATTTCAGTAGTTACTCTACAATTAGATTTAATTCAATTAAATTAAATCAAACATCTATCAAATATATCCATCCAAGATGCATGCTAAATACAATAAAATTATACCATGTCCTTGTAATTTAGTCATAATCTTTAAACCCCATGCCAATCTTAAAATCATAAGTAGTCATAATCCAAAGAAATATGGAAGTCTAGGAACCTTGTGTTGATACAACATATACAATGAGCAATATGATGGAAACTATAATATGAAAGGAAATCTCACTAAAATGATTACGAGGGGAGGGGAACTACACCTTAATCCTAGGTCCCATATCAGATATGTATAGCCAACATGTGTCTAATATAATCTTTTATCATGACATATCACATTTATTTATAATTTCATATGTTTAGTACGTCGGCCTTGTGCTTTGTATAACATAGTAGGGCATATATAGGAGTTAGTAACTAGTATATAGTCATTATATTGAGTACTTAATTCTTATTGTATGGTTTGGAGGTTTCCCCCTTAAATTGGCTAAATCATTCTACCCACATATTGTGATATTGTATCATTATCTTGGTGTTCTTTGGCGTTCTATTCAGGGGTAAATTCTAAGACCCCCTAAAACAATTGTAGATATTACTTTGTGAATATGTGAAAATGACTTTCAAAATTATGGTGAATATGAAGGAAATGGGTTTTGAATAGTTTGGTGAATCATTTGATAATGGTGTCGGTTGGTAGTAATTTTTGGTTGATAATATATGTTGTCGGCCCGACACATATATGTAATTTTTAAAATCAATTTTTGTACAATATCAATTAAAAAACCATCTCTACAATAAATCTATCCTTACGAAAATATGGCGCAAATACAAAATTTCAAAAAAGTGATTTTTGTGAAAAATTACTGATTTCGGTAGTTTTTTGTATGAGAATTTTTTTAAAAAAATTTATGTTAGCAAATAAAATGATCATCTCATTGAGAATTTTTCCTCACAAAATATGGCGTAAGAAAAAAATATCTCATACTATTTTTATTTTAACGAAATCGCTAAAAATGCTACTAACGATGTGAAACAACATGCTATCGGCCGATAACATACATTTATGCTACTATTGTCATTCATTTATGACATTTTATAGTATATACAACTTCATAGAATAACATAGTAACAATTTTAATGTTAGAGGGTTGCAAGATGCGATAGATCTCAATCATCAATACCCATAGACCACGAGCATGGGTAAAGGAATTGTGAAGAAAATTTGATGTGTACTAGATATATGAAATTGTAAATTTGTAATCATTGTATATATGAAGGTGAATTTTACAAATATCAATTTCATGATAATGGTGATTTGAATAAAAAAATTTAGTTATTGGTTATAAATGTTGGGTAAACCAACCCCTATAATTAAATTATACCTAGAAAATTTAGGTGACTAGGCCCTAATTCCTAACATATAAATATTCCAAATGTAAGTTTTAATAACCAAAATATTCGTTAATTTGTGAATATTCTCCACTAAAATTTACCTTGGTTCTTTTTATGTTAATATTCAAATATATCTAAGAAATTTCATTGCACTTTTATTTCAATATAGATTCTTTCCCTTCCTCATCATGTTCAATTTCTTATATTTTACTATATTATATTTTTAAAGCTAATATGGCTAATATGTATGTGCCACATGTAATGTTGATTGATCTTGATCTACGTACCTTAGGGCTACTATCTTCTATTCTATTCAATTGCTTGATTTATTTCTTGCATGCTTTCTTTCATGTATGTGGCCTATGACATTTTTATGCATGTCTTTGTGACACTTTAGTGTCCCTTATTTGAGGCTCTTTGCTTTTTGTTATGATTAACACATGTAATATTTCATGTGTACTTGTATGTGATTTCCTATGTGATTGTTGCATATTTACTTGTTTTCTCTATTTCTATATATGGTTTCTACCACACACTAATCTAGGAACATGATCTCAATTATGGCCACCTACGCAACCCTCCATGTGATCCAACACTAACTTAAAAATACATTTGACATGGGTATACATTTGCATTGTCTCATTGGCCTAATAAAGGGGAATTCGATAGGATGTATTACATGGATATCTATGATAGATAGCATTTAGAGCTTAGGAAAATAATGACATAAAGTTCAAAAATAAATATTGTAAATAGATAAAAACAAAAATAAATTTCACACAGGATAACACCATTCGTTAGGGAATAAATTGTCGAGACATTATGGTCTAGGATGGACATTTTTAACCTAAGAGTAGATTTTCAGGGAGATTACACATTTCTCAAGTTCGTAGAGAATCATAGGTTTCTAGTATAGGTTCAAGAAAAAATTACATATTTTAGAGAAGGTTCTATTATATATCAACACAAAATTTGGGGGTTTGAATACTTCATTCATTTTTGTCACTCAATAACTTGAGAATAGTTTCAATATAGTGTATGAGTGTATGGTCCTTATTCTCATTTTACTTTATTCAACATTTCATATCGATACATGAATATCACATGAATGCTGGGAGAATGAGACATGATATTCCCTTTCGCATGTTTTATTGTTTAATTGAACCTATATTCACTTGCAATGGTGTGGTCCATAGGAAGAATCTTTTTGGGGAAACTAAAAATCCTTGTGACACACGTCCTTGTTATAAAAGGTTATTTTAATGACTAGAAGGTCCTCTGACACCTTTTTTTTTTTAGTGTTGGGTCAATAAACACCCAATTACTCTATAACTACATCTCCTTCAACAAAATTGGGGATTGATCATCCCCAATCCTCCAACACAATTATTAGAAATCCAAATTTCCAAATACAAAATATTCGAGAGATTCTTCATAGACAAAGAAAATAGGTGTAATATTTCCATATTTTTTTCTTTTATACTAATTATAAATACATTTTCAAAAGTGTTAAAGTTAAAATCTTTCTATGTACATTGAGTCCTCTATGCGAGAAAATTTCATCATGGAGCATGCCAACATTCAAGTTGAATAAAAAAATTCAAGAAAAGAAAATGTGTGTGTACTCACTCGGGTATCTTTTCTTTTAATCATATAATTTTTATTTCATACTTAAAAATGGAACAAACGAATACACCTAAATTTAGCAATTTATCAATGACATCTTTAGCTTTACACCTAAATAATTGACTTGTGTGCACATCTTAAGCCTAGAAGACAAATTCATATTTGTCTTGCATGGCTTTCTTCTCTATTTAAAATGCTTAATCACTCACATAACTAATTACATTAAGCCATAGTAGTATATTCCTCCTAGGTGATTTAAGACAATTAGATCTTAATCAATGATGAGATCAAATGGATATATTAGTAATTAGCAAGATCTATCATGTAAGAAACAAAAAAGTGTAAGTAGTGATGAGATAAGAGTGATTTAGCTTATATTCCGAGATTTGGGTTGATTACTCGGCTGAAACTAGGTGGAACATGATAGATCTAGACCAAGTAAGCTTCGTATGGAAAACTAGAGTCTAAAACTCCTTGGACATGACTACATAGATAAGGAAAGGACCTCCTGAGTGCTAGTATCAAAATTTGGTCCTATTTTCCTTGTGAATGCTATGGATCCGATCTTTTTAAGGTCGAACTTATCTTCTTCCTTTAACTCCTTGTCGCATCCAATTCATTATAGGGTTCATGTGTAACACCTTGAAACTATAAAACAACCCCTAAATACCAACACAAGGATCAAGAAAACATTAAATGAAACAAATAATGCATATTATTGAGTCTAAATTACCTCATCAATCACCCTAATGTGATTGTCACTAATAATGCACCACATTTTAGAATCTATGTAGTTCTAGAGTGTGTGTGAGAATCATGTCCCTTGAAGCTAGGTTTCCCTTATTCCAATCATACCAAGATAGTGGGATACAACTAATTTTCCCCTAATATGAATGTGTAAGATGGTATTTATAAAAATAGCCCCCCATGCAATGAATATGCAATCCAAATGTAATCCTTGAATGTTGCTCTTTTCCAAATTAGTAGATAATAAGTAATAGCCCAAGTTTCCCAACCCATAATAATAGTGAGTAAGTCATGTATATATATGATTCCCTTATTTGAATTTCATCATTAACAACCAAAAGGATGATCCAAAGTGATTGGTAGTAATTTATAAAAGATATCAAATGATGTGGCGTTTAAATTTTAGAAAATGGCATAAACATCCAAAGGGAATAATAACACTTAGGTGCTCCTATCGCTAATGGGAGGTACTATTTAGGATGCTCGGAGGAAACAAAAAATAATAGAGATGGGTCACATGTTGTCCAATATACAAAATTAAAGTAGACATTCGAGAAAAGCAAATGATAAGAGTATCAAACAGATATCAATGTAAAAGTAACACACCGTTGTTAATGTCTAATTTTCTTACTTAGGAATCATGCATATAATGACATACTTAGAGGTGTGATGTAAGTAGTAAGTGCATGATTTTGTGTCTACATTTCCCCCCACTTTATGTTGGTGAATGAATATTCAGTAGTATAAAGTAGATAAGAAGAGTGTACCTTGTGGAGAGTTGAAGGGAGTTGTAATTGATAGCGTATTAAATGAGGAATATACTTGACATTGTGCCGGATGGATATTTTGAAATATTTATTGTGGAATCTAATAAATGGTAATGATCCTAGGGTGACCTCATGTGTGTAGTAGAAATGATGCTTGTATTTGTTCCTTGAATATTTCCTTTTCTGAGTGTCTTATGCTTGAGATTGCTTCTTGTTCCATTTGTGTGTTTCCTTTTTTTGAGTAAGGCTAAACTGGAAAAATAAGATAAGTATAATCAATGCTCATGATAAATGAAATTGAAATTTAACTTAGTAAATGTGAAAATAGGAATGTCTATTGGAAAAAAGTAATTAAAGGATAAAATACACTTGTATGCCGTGAGAGGAGATAGAATTGTTCTTATATGTTTATTACCTTAGATATGGTTGGAATAGTAGTGTGGATTTAGGTTTCTGATGCCAAAGTGAGAATTTAAGCTTTATGTCGCTAAACTAAGGATTTATGGGTCTTATTGTCAAGGGAAGAGTATTGGGAGAGCTATAGAATTTTCTCTCCAATTGTTAATGCCACTACATATGGTCAAAAATCTAATATAAACTAGTCACATATGACACATCGTTCCATGCATATCATTTTCCTACATATTCCCTAGGTTTCATTCCTTATTTGATCCTAAGAAAATAAAGTAATTAGTTCCCTTGCTCAAATTATGTAACTTACAAATGATTTTGTTCCTATTTTTCCCAGGTAGTAACTCATAATCGATTATCTATTATTGGATTTTGGAGAAACCTATAACTATAAACATATTGATCCTTTATTGTACATTTTTTTATTGTAGGAGAAAATAACCCATGTGGAAAACTAGTGCTCACCATTCCTATCTATATTGGATGTTGTTATCCCTACTGTGATTTTGGTCCAATTTTGATTTTGAACCTATATTTTATCTCTTGTTTATTCTAATTTTTTTATGTAACAACATGTGTCTAGTTTCTAAATTTTTGAGAGGGTGAAAAAATCACAAGATGATTTCCCCACTCGTTTGGGGTGCATGAGATGAACCAATGTGAGCGTGGACCAAGCGATGAAATTTGAAAGCCCGATGTGCACATCTGAAATAGAACTTATGTAGGGGGGTGGGGATTTCACATGGTAAAAACTATGACACATGTAAAATAATGGGAAAGGATAGTAAAAATTTTTAGTCACAAACAAGAATGACATGATATAATAGAAACTAGTCAAAACACACAATAACATGGAAAAATACACAATGAGTAGTTGGTTGAATACATGGGAGAACACTATGAATTTCACAAGAAACTCAAATCCTTCAAGGCTATAGAAGAAAAACATGCAATCAAGCATAGGGAATATCCCGCAAACAATGACAATCAAGACACAAACATAGACAATATATAAGAAAATAAGATAACCATGTTTGGAAATAAGTCTACAAGACAAATACTACACATAAAGCACCCATTAGCATGTTATAAAATTTTAATAGTATGTCACAATGTATACAACTAAAAATAGGAATTAAATTAGTAGAGATTGCAATAATAGAACCTAAAGATAGAAAAATAGGAAGGTAGGTTCCCCCAGGAGCCTTAGTGGGACTGGTAGAGAACAATTTCTAGCATCATATATTGTGTGATAACCTACAAGTATCATATATTCACCTCAAGAGTAACATGTGAACATGCATGTGTGTATGGAAAAATTATATATCATATTATGAATCAAAGTAACATAGTAAGCAATGTACAACATAACATTGTATAAGAAAGCAAGAATACATCCAATCAAGATCTAAGCTGGTATTTTTGAATTTTTACAAATATTGAATGTTTTGAAATTATTAGAATATGAGATGAAATGATTAGGAGAGGGGAGTGAGGTTTCACCCCAGTGTATGTGTGTAAATTTATTTCCATGTAGGTAAATGTGTCATCAACAATTATATTTGGACCTAGAAAAAGAGTGCATCATTGGGTAACAAGGGGAGATAATATGCTCCCAAGTATGAATTTCATGGTGGTTAAAGTGAGATCATCTCGAGAAATTAATCTAAATCTGAATTATATCCAAAAGGATTTGATTTAGATGTAAATTATGAAAAAAAAAAATGGTTTATCTTTGAAGAAGCCCGTAAGATGTAAGTCATACATGACCATGATATATTCTTCATCAGCAAAAGGTGTACCAGAGAAATTATATATTCTATTGTGACAAATTATGCATGTAATTAGGGAATGAATCATTATGGATAGTAATTATCTTGAAATTCATAGTATAAGTGAGGATTTTGTTGTGTATGTCAATAGTACCACCAATGTAATCTAGCCAATATTGCCTAAGTGTAAGTGGAAAAGGTTTGGGGTCAAGTGCAACTGAAACATACATGTGAAAGACCCTTGTACCATAAGTTTCTAGAAAAAGATATATCCTTGGTACTCATGTGGTTTAAGAAAAGGTGTGACGTCTATTGGAGTGAGGCCCAAATGAGTTAGAGCCTCGTAAGTACATATTTTTGAGAGCAAGTAGGATCGTAGGGAAATGTTTCCAATACTTGATTATGTATAATGTGTAAGTAAATCGATCAAAAGAGGGAGTGTTATAAGACGAGAACCAATAATAGGAATGGGATAATGATTAGTAAGTGTAGAAGAAATCACGAGAGGTGGGAATGGGTTCAAGGGTGTGCACAATATTATGGTAAGGAATCATATCACTTGTAGTAGTATCTGTGTAGTGGGATATTTGAATTGATATTTACTGGACCGTAGTAATATAATTACTATAAAATAGAGAATCATCAAAGCCCATGGGGGTAAAAATCCAAAACACAAACAGGTTTCATCGGTGAGCATAATAGTGTCAACAACATCATCATCATAATTGTTAGTCTCAACGTGGAAGTATTGTTTATAATTCTATAAGAACTTAGAATTAGATGTGGAAGGTGTAGGGAAGATATGGCAAAAGGAATAAGATTGGTAATGTGATTCTAAATGGAGGAAGCGATGAGAGGTGGTGATATAGGATTGGAATTATTGGGTTCCCAATATCATATGTATCAAGACAATGTGAGGGGATTGGTTGAGTTAGGGAATAACCATAGAGGTGGAAGAATCCATGTAACAATATTTGAATGGTTCAGGATCAACAGTAATAGTATGTTCATAGCCATCAAAGATAAACTTGACACAATGATGGATTATAGAAGGAATAACTTGCATGTCATGGATCCAAGGTCAACCAAGGAGGAGATTAAATTGTAATGGGGCATCCATGACATAGAAAGGAGTAATGAGATTGTGGGGTCCTACTTGAAATTCCAATTTGATAATACCCATACATGCATGAGTGGTAGTGTCATAGCCATAGAAAACAAGAGTAGACTATTCAATTGCATTATGAGGGATATTGAGTTAGGCTAGTAAGGATAGAGGACAAATATTCAATGCAAAACCATTATCAATGAGTACACACTTAATTTGGAAACCTTGGATCCAAGCCATGATAAGGAGAGGAGGAGAATCAACAAATGTCTCGTGTTGGAAATCATCATCAATAAATGTAATAAAATTGGTAATGTGTTTAAAGTATTCTATGAGATTGGAAAAGGAAACGAGAGGGTCATCACTTTGTATTTAAATAGCTCGTAATGCAATTTTGAGAGTGCGAAAAAAATCAAGGGCCTTACGCAAGAGATCAAAGAGAGATATCTTACTGGGGTATTCTTTAATTTCTCAATGATATCATAATATTTTGATGAATCGATACGTTGAGGACATGGTTTATTAATAGGAGGAAGAGAAGTAGGAATCTTCAAATGTGTCTTAGTTTGATGAGTGGTTACAAAATTGACGATGGGGTTGGCATAGGTAGTCGTGAAGAGAGGTGGATGCTTTGAGCAAATAAAAAGAATGTATTTAGCTTGGATGGCCACTTGGGAATAGACACAAGTAGGAATGAAAGAAGAAGAATTAGCCATAACCTCAAAAGAGGAAGAAGAGAGAGAAAGGATCTTATGCATGGTCATGGTTCGGTTTCAACAAATGATTTAACAAAATTAAATATTAATCAAGGACTCGAGATCAAATGGGTATAAAAGTAATGAGAAAGATCTTTCATGCAAGAAACAATCAAGTGTAAGCAATGGCAAGGTAAATAGTGACTTAGCTTTTATTCGAGAGATTTAGGCTAACTATGGGCTAGAAATTGGCTAGAACAAGCTAGATATAGAATGAGTAAGCTTCATCTAGAAAATGGAGTTTGGAACCGCTTCGAGCAGGAGCATCGAGATATGGACTTTCTAAGTGCTAGTGTCCTTCGAATGCTTTGGATCTAATCTCTTTCAGCGCAAAACTTGTCTTGTTCCTTTCACTCTTTGTCACATCTACTTTAATGTAGGTTTCATGTGTCACACTTGAACATGTAAAACAAAACCTAAAACCCTACATAAAGCTTGAGAAAATATTAGATAAAACAAATAACACATATGCATGAATTAGGCTAACCTCGGCGGTCACCCCAATGTAATCATCTCCAAGAATTGTGCAAAATTTCATATTCTATGTAGTTTTTGTTTTTGTGTGTGTGTGTTTGTGTGATATTAAATCGTGTTACTTGAAGTTATCTTGCCCTTATGCCGGTCGAACCAAAATAGTGGGATACAACTACTTTCCCCCCAAGATGAATGTGTGAAATGGAATTTTAAAATAGTCTATCCTATGCAATGAGTAATGCAACCCAAATTGAGTCCTTGAATGATACTCTTTTGCCAAATAGCAGAGATAGTAAGTAATAGCCCAATTTTCTGACTCTCCTAATAATAGTGAGTAAGTCATGTATATATATGATTTCCTTGTTTGAATTTTTTAATTAATCACCAAAAAGGATAACATAAAGTGATTGGTAGTAATTTAGAAAAGATAAATGATTTGGCATTTCAAATTTGAGGAAATGAAAAAAGCGCCCAAAGGGGATAACGATGCCTAAGCGCTCTTCCCTAATGGGAGGTATTATTCGTGATGCTTGGAGGATATAGAAGAAAATACGGAGATGGGTCACATGTTGTCCACAAGTACGGTAGTCATTTGAGAATTTCAAATGATAAGATTATCAAAAGAATTAAACAATGTAAAAGTAAAAAAGTGTTGTTAATATCTAGTTTTCTTTCTTAGGAATCATGCATATGATGACATACTTAAAGCGTGATGTAAGTAATAAGTATGTGATTTTGTGTCTACACTAGGAATCATTCCCAAAACTTTTTTGAATCCCACAAGGTGCCTATAAAAGACCATACAAGACCATTCACTTAAGATCAAACTTTCCAACAATTTGGTCTGCAACTAATTTATTTGTCCCCGTCCACCCAACAATCATTATTCTAATTTGATATTTTTTCGTGTGTGGGTTCATAATTAAAGAGATGAAGATCTATAAAAATGCATCTAACCCGCCTACTTACCTCCTTGACACGTTGAAGAGAATACATGAAAAAGACATTCAAAAACACTCCAAACTCTAGTAAATCCCCTTCAAATTAATATCACAACCTAGGAAGTGCCCCACTTTGTAGACACTTAAAATTGGTTACCCAATTTAGTGTCCCTCTCATCCGTTTACTTGCTTAGGTAACTCGGGGCACGCTTTGCGTCACCAACTATCCCATTGGGATATTATCCAATTTGTGATTTAATCACTTATTCCAAATTTAATTCATCCCATCACATCTTACCCATGAGTGATTAAATATTAAATATTTAATTACGCTTCTTCCCATGCATCTTAATCACTTATCCACCCCAAATTTATTCTATCCATGTATCACATCTATTTTTAATCTTCCCTAAGCGGGATATTTTCCCGTAGTCGGGATAAGTCTTATCTTTTTCGATCATTTTTGGCCACCTCGGGAGTCTTTTCCGCGATCGGCGCCGACCCATATGGTCGGCGCCGATTTTCTAGGAGCGGCGCCGATTATAAAAGCAAGTCCAGAACTCAGTTCTAGGGACCGAAGAGACCGAAAAGAGATCACGAACGAGCGAAAAAAAAGCGAACAGGCGAAAAAAGAGAGCACTTACGCACGAACAGAGAGCGAGAGAGATACAGGGTGTGAGAAAGAGAGATCTTTTTAGCATCAATTGTCTCAGATTAGGACAGATCCTGTCCAAATCAATCCCTGAGAGGAGCACCGTTACTCTGTCCCTGTCACGACCATCTATCATCTGGTGACTCTGTTCCAGTATCTCGCCAACTTCGGCACATCCAGCAGACCACATTCACCTTCCAATTCCCGAATCTTGTCGCACAGTCCCTGATTGATTGATCTGTCTCCAGTCGACGCCGATCTTATCCAGTCGACGCCGACCCTTCTCAATCGACGCCGACCAGTCTCAATCGACGCCGATTCTACCCAGTCGACGCCGATTTCTCTGCAGATAGGTAAAAGGATACAGGTAACACAAATCCAGCATTTATTTCATAGTTCCCTGTTTTCTGTACTTTCTGTCTGCTGTTTAGATTCTTATTACTGCAATCAGAAAATCTAGTCTTTATTTACATCTTTTATCATGTATGCTTCTTTTCTTAATTGAAAACGTGGACTGACATCCGCCGAGGAAGCTTATCGCTTCTCGGACCCGCTTCTCGGGCAGTCCACTTAAATATCTTTTAACGTGGTCTTTTTCTGTCAAGCATCGGTGTTTTGCAGGTTATTCGGATCTATTGTGCGAATTGCTCGTGTGCGCCCGTCTTGTCTACATCGGCTTCCTCATCCGTCTACATCTTCGGATCTAATCCATCAGGTATCGATTTTATTGGAGTTTTTCAGGGTTTTTGTGTTTAGTTTGGTGCATTAACTTGGACAGGTAACAAGCGCGAAATTCTTGATCTACATTCTGGCACGCCCGGTGGGACCCAACCAAAGTCCCTTATTGGTAAGTTCATTTCTTTCCTAGTTTTGAACTTTGTTCCTTTTTTTCACTGATTTCTATCAGTCCTATTTGAGCATTTCTTTTCATCATTTCAATCTTGCTTCTTTTTATGCGGAATCATTATCTTGAAATTTTTCTATTTCCTTAAAATAGAAATTTTTCATTTCACCATTATCCGGATATATCTTTCTGGATTTTGTTTGTTGTTTGCTTAACCTCTTCTTGCGGAGCACCTTGCTTGTTCGTGGGATTGTTCGAGGGGAAGAGCTCAACAACGTGCTTTTTGAAGTCCACACACCTTGGAGAGCTAAATCTACAGGTATTCCTCTTTTACGGTGTTTTCTCCTTTTTAGGATTTCTTTGTCGGTTGCCTATCACATCCAAACACTTCGATTTTTGGTGTTTAAAAAGAACTTAATCGCATTTGGGAAAGAATCTGTTTGACTTGTCTTCATTGAAATCAAACACTTCGTTTTTAAGTGCTTAAAAAGAACTTTTTCTTTGTCATTGCTGCCTGCTTTTCATCTAGTTTTAATTAGGCTGGAAAATTGATCAAAATCGGTAGTGACACTATTTGATTTTTATTTTTCACCCTTGCACACAAAGCCAAAATCACTAGGTATAAAGCATTTAAACAAAACTCCTTCCCTGGCCTCGCCTACTTGGAAGTGATATCCAAGAGGAAGAGCCTACGCGGTACTCGGGCCGCGCTATAAATTCACGGAAGATTTTGGTATATATTGGCAAAGCACCCGACTCCCTTATCGCAGCGGTGTGTGAAGTGCGGGGTAGGCCCTATATCAAGCCACGTACCGGTCTTTTACTGAAGTGCCTTCGGGACTCCTCACCAAACATTACCCAAACCATCCTTAGTTTGGCTATCTGAGTAGTTCCTGTTCTAAAAAGCCTTCCCTAACATTTTCTTTTCTTAAAAGCATTAAAATTTAAAGGAGATAATCACTTGCGCTGCTTGAATTATCTGTGCATTAGTTAGGTCACTTTTCTTGTCTGTGTGTTTATGACGGTTATCACCCGATCACAATCCAGAAGAATGGCTCAACTAGTTCCTTCTTTCTCCGAGATCACCACTAGTGTGGAGGTTTCGGCACCCCCCCAATCTTCCTCGGGACCGCTGTTAGTTGGGTCCCCATCCTGGTCATATAACCCTTTCCATCAAGCCAAAGCAATCCCATCACGTCCAGCTTCCCCTAGTCCTTCGGAAATATCATCTGACTCGGAGTATGTTCCCCGCGGGGATCCTGAATTCCAGGCATTCCTCGACCGTAACCCGATAGCCCTCATGGACTACCTAGTACACAAGTCCATTCGAATATCTGATCAAGGGCCACCAATCCAACAAGTGTACGATTATCCTCGTGGATCATCCCAAGCCTTTGTAGAGCAGTTTGCACCATCTCTTTTACCTCGAGCCACGGAGAAGGGCGAGGCCCCTATGCCTCCCTTTTCTCTTCCACCTTCCATATCGACTAATTCCCAAATAGTCTTACCTATCCCTAACACCGCAGTTACCTCGAATATTCCACCACCTACTTCTGAGAGGTCTTCTGCCCTTGCTATAATGAATGCGTCTGCACACCCGCATGTTGCTGTTAATTCATCTATGCCCTCCATTGTGTCCCAAGGTCAGTACCTCTTCATGAGCCAACCCCCTCCGAATAGTCAGTTGGCTCCTACTTCTCGTCCTCTAGGGGGTATTTCCTCCAATGTTCCAGCAACTGTGACCTTCGCCCATCAGCTAACATCGGCACCCTTAATACCTAACCCGGCAGTAGAAGGCCCCTTTCAGGTCTTGTTCCCCAACATGTCCAATCCAACCAACACCCATGTTCCTCAATCCATCCCGATCCAATCAACAAACATAGGAGTCCACCAATCACAGGCTCCATCCGTCATCCAACCTTCATTTTCTCAACCCCTTATTATCTCACAGCCTGCCTATACGCAAGCTACCTCACAGCAAATACCCCACCCGGTGTCACCCAGAACACCTGGTTATTCCTCTTATCATCCTATCCATCAACAGATGAATCCCCCATTGACACCTCAACAACATCCACCACTTGCTTCTTATGTAGGACATACCAATGTACCGCCTCCTCAATCGGATGTGGTTCAAATTCTCTTCAAGAAAATCGCAGACTTGGAAGCCTCCACAAAAGGGGCTCGTCCCTCATACTCCTTTGAAGAAGTGTGTAATGAACCCATTCACCCTTCAGTGGCTTTTAAGCCTTATCCTCCCCAATGGGAACTTCCTAAATTTTCAAAATTCCATAGTCGGGAAGACCCTCAACAACATCTGCGAGCATTCAAACATGCTTGCTATCTCATAGTCCAAGATCAGGAGCTCATGCTCCGTACCTTTCCTATGTCTCTAGCAGGTCCTGCTTTAGACTGGTATAATAACATCCCTCAACATTCTTTGTTTTCCTTCTCTCAATTGGCCCAGATGTTTGTTGAAAACTTTTCAATAAATATCGCACATAAGATCTCGATCACAGATCTTTATAACATTCGCCAATTCGATGATGAGTCTATTGCAGACTTTGTCGCTCGTTGGAGAGGGATAATCAACCAATTGTCTTTCTCCCTTCCTCAATCCCAACAAATCGAGTTGTTTACTCGATCTTGTGCTAATCACATTTCTTCCACTTTAAGGATCCAAACCTTTCATACCTTTGAGGAAGCCTTCACGATGGCACGCAAACTTGAATCTCGCGCCATTGAGCAAGGGAAGCTAAAACTTCGCTCTAAATCCAAACCAGATTTTTCTCGGTTTACCAAACCAAATTCTTCTCCTTCTAAAGACAAAAATCAAGGATCCACCAATGCCATCGTATTAAAAGCATCACGAGCCGATAATACTTCTAATCAAACACCACGAAGAGACCCTTCATCTGCTCGAAAAGGGGCTTCATCATCTCGATCCTTCGCTCCATTGGGGGAATCATATGCCTCTATCTTAGAAAAAATGTTGGAAGTTCGCATGATCGAACTTCCCCCCATTAGGGATATTGATGAAAGCCGAGAGCGCCCATTCTGGTATAGGGAAAACGATTTCTGTCATTATCACAGAACCAAAGGTCATGACATCGAACGATGTCAGACTTTCAAAAATCTTGTCCAAAAATTCATTGATAAAGGCGAGCTCATTCTAGATAACCCAAATGCTCCCCCAAATCAGGCACTTGATGTTTTTAAACAACCTTTTCCCAATCATGCCCCGAACCATAATGCTTCAGAATCTCAAAAATCAAACACTCACACCATCAACTTCATCTCTACCGAGGACTCTTCTTCTGAAACCAATCCATCTGCAAACCCATCAATCGAATCAGGACCTCCTTCCACTTCATCAATCACTGGAATTCCATTATCTTCAGATGGCCCACCTTTGAATATTCCTACATTACTAAGCACGGAGTCATCTTTCTCCGTTCCTTTGTCTGACCTTCCATCCATACCCGAGACAGTATCATCCTCATCTGTCTCATCATCAGACATTCTTTCAATACTCGAGGCAATTACATCCCTTCGAGTTTCCACTTCAGACACATCCACTTCTGTTGCTCCCATTCCCGCTGCAACTATGCCCTTGGTGAACGTACCTATCATTGTGCCAACTTCAACGGAAGCATCTTCGATTTTGACTCTTCCTATCTCTTTTCCTACAGTAGTTTCACCCATGATTACTGCATCAGAAGTAGTCCCTTCGCAAGGAACTGCTTCTTCATCACCCCCTTCTTCCATCACCAATGTTACTTCGTCTATTAAAGAAAAATCAAAAGAAGTAGCACCAACACCTATACACTTGGTTCCGGAACCTAAACCGAGACAACCAAAATCTAACGTTACACCATCAGTACCTCCCCACCTGCTTCCTCCGAAAAGGTTACAATCACCTTATGCCGTTGAAGTTGTCACCATCCCTGAAAAAGGAAAGCCCATATTTCGGACCATCAAGACTCTTGGTGCTCTTCCACAAAAATCTCTCTCTACGCCTCATAAACGATTGGATTTGCCCGCTGAGAAGGCGTTTTCTTCTACACACTTATCAAAGCCATCGTCTTCTTCTACAACACATTCTTCACCAATACCCCGAAAATAGACTTACCTACTAAAAAGACGTCACCTCTTCTATCAGGATCATCATCTTCATTACCAAAAACCAAGACACCCTATATTCCCCCGATTTCACCTACTTTGGGAGCTTCTTCCTCTTCTAAACCGACATTATCTAAATCATCAGTACATCCGACCAAGCAACCCCCTTTGTCTCCAAAGACCGCAAAATTTGTCACATCTCCATCATCTTCAAAATCTATTTTAGGGGCTCCTCCTCCACCAAAGTCAATCATGTCTCACTTACTCCCATCTCAAGTGCCCAAGACTGCTCCTCCAAATGTCCAAACAAATAAGAGGATTCCTAAACAAACTGTTAAACCTAACATGCAAGTCCTCTTACCTCGGCAGTCGGTTAATGTGAAAGAACCATCTCCATCATCTCTATCCTCCTCTTCGTCTACCGGATTCTACACCGAAATCCTTCATCAACTTATCCAATCTTCATCCATAACCCTTCCTCCGATTAAACCTTATAACCCTAAAGGAGTGAAACCTACCTGGTTTAACTCTGATCTGATTTGTGCTTACCACCGTACTCCGGGTCATGATACTGAGGGATGTAAAGCTCTTCAAGCCGTTATCAAGAACCTTCTGGAAGAAAGTGACCTCTTGCTGGAGGAGGAGGAACAAATACCTCCTGTCACCTTAGCCCCATCCAAACCTCAACCATCCACTCAGACCTCTAGTGGTTCCACTCCACTTGATCTTCCACCTTCTCAAATTGACACAATCCATATCGCCACTAGAACCCAACACTATGATAACCCATCTTCATCTTCAGCATCTCGACCACGGGTTGTCATTTCTGCAGCCCCTAAAGGCGTTTCTCCTTCCTCATCAGCACCACGACCCAGGGTCTCTATTCGTGCTGCACCTCGGGCTCAAGTTCCCGTATCCGTTGAGGAGAGTGTTATGAAACAACTCACCCAGGCTCCGGTCAAAATGTCTCTTTTTGACCTCATCCAATCCTCTCCACAACATCGCCAGGCCCTAATTGATAATCTGCGTCGCATCGCAGTGAATTCCGATGAGCCCCAGCCCTTCGAGTTGGTTGTTGGATTGAATAGACCATCAACCGCCATTTCTTTTGAAGATTCCGAAATTCCTCCTCTTTCTTCAGAGGATTTGGAGGCTCCCCTCTTTATCACAGTCCAAATCAATAACACTACCTTAAAACGTGTCATGATCGATAGTGGAGCTGCACTCAACGTCATCTCCTCGCACACATTCGAACAACTTAAGTTACCAAAGAATGTGGTGTCACCCCCGCCTTTCGCCCTTCGATCATTTAACGATCAGCTAGCAGTCACTCTCGGAACTGTGGTCTTACCCATTCGAGTAGGTAAGAAGCTGCTTCATGAACTCTTCTACATTGTCGAAGGAAAGTTCCACTATAACATGATCCTCGGACGCTCCTGGATTCGCGCAATGCATTGTGTCCCATCCACCCTCCATCGATGCTTAAAATATCAATATGAGGGCAAAATATATACTCATCCAGGAGATCCTTTTCCTTCCACACAATGCGACATGACCACAAGATCTGCCCCTTTAAAAGAAAATCCATGTTCTCCTGACAGGGCCTCATCTTCTTCTATACCTGCAACCAAACTACCGGATTTACAAAATCTAGAAGAGACATTGCAGCGTTTCTCACTAGGAGAGCTTCCTCTCTTTTCTTTCGATGCCCATCTCAAACCTAATGAGTATGGTAGACCAGACAAACAACCTGAATATCAACCAGGTCTCGGTGCATAGATCGTCACCATTGGTCTGCCCAATCAACAGACTAATTTCATCTACGGTGGTCTTGATACGCCTCACTATCGCCCAGATTCTCCTCCTAAGACCAAACCTTACTTAACAGGGTTTGATTATCTACAGAATCCCACGTTTGCAAAAACTTATCTATATCGATGCGCGTGGAAAGGTTTTGGCCTCGGAAAATATGAACAAGGTATACATGACCTCAAGTCCATTCCTACTCTCATGCCACATCAGAAATTTGGTTTAGGATTTAAACCTCTTTCAAAGGCCACTGTCACTATTCTTGATGAGCCTCTTCCTACTGAAGAACCACCTTCCCCCACTAAATCAGAAGCATCACTTGATGTGGACGATGACATTTCCATCCCACCTAACTTTTTTTTTTTATCAATACCATTTCCTTAGGGCCGTTAGTCTATGAGACTAACAATCGGTCCGCTTCTATACCATTAATCTTCCCTGAAATAGTTGGAGACGACTCTCCTACTATCAACACTATCCACTGTGCGGATGACGATTCTGTCCTCACCTATCTGGGGGCAGAGGATTCATACCTCCCCAAAATTATTCCTTCTGACACGTCTACCCTTCTCAACGAGGCCACTATCGACCTTAATATAGGGACTTCTGAAGACCCTCGCATCATTAAGGTCGGTCAATCCCTTAATCCACAGGAATTAGGGGACTTTACCGCTTTTCTTTCCAAACATCGTCAAGCCTTTGCTTGGTCATACGAGGATATGCCAGGACTCGATCCCGATATTGTGGTCCACAATATCGTTACCCTTCCCAATATCAAACCAGTTAAGCAAAAATTGCGTAAAATGCACCCTAGAGTAGCCCTTCTTGTCAAAGAAGAGTTACAACGCTTGCTCTCGGCTAACTTCATCCAACCCATCGATTATCCACAATGGGTCTCCAATATAGTACCAGTAACTAAGGCTACTGGGAAAATTCGAATTTGTACCGACTTCCGGGATCTTAATCTTGCCTGTCCAAAGGATGATTTTCCTCTTCCTAATATCGACCAACTCGTAGATTTAACTGCGGGTCATGAGATGCTTTCTCTTATGGATGGTTTCTCTGGATATAATAAAATCCTCATCGCACCAGAAGACCAACATAAGACTTCCTTCATAACCCCTTGGGGGACCTTTTGTTATCGTGTCATGCCTTTTGGCCTTAAGAACGCAGGAGCAACCTATCAACGAGCAATGACATACATCTTCCATGATCTCTTACACAAAACTGTGGAGGATTATGTTGATGATCTCCTCGGCAAGTCCAAGCGTCGTCAGGATCATCTTTTCATCCTTGCACCTCTCTTTGAGAGGCTTATCCGCTTCTGTCTTCGTCTAAATCCAGCTAAGTGCGTGTTTGGCATTCTCACTGGTAAACTTTTAGGTTTTATCATTTCCATCAGGGGTATTGAAGTCGACCCCGCAAAAATAAAAGCTATCCTTGAGATGCCTCCCCTTCTAACTTGAAGCAACTCCGCAGTCTCCAAGGACGTCTTCAGTCAGTGCGTCGTTTTATCTCCCAATTGTCGGACCGTTGTCAACCTTTTCACCATCTCCTCCGTAAGAATGTTCATTTTGAATGGGATGAGCATTGCCAAAAGGCCTTTGATGATCTCAAAGCTTATCTTCTTTCTCCACCCGTGCTTACACCTCCACGCGAGGGGGAGCCTTTCTATCTTTATATCTCTGTGACTGACCATGCTCTGGGAGCCATGATCTCGCATCGGGACACTTGTGGTAAAGAACAAGCTGTCTATTACATCAGTCGCACCCTCCATGAGTATGAGACACGTTACTCCGAAGCTGAAAAACTATGTTGCGCTCTCTTCTTCGCAACTTCTAAGCTTCGTCATTATCTCCTTAATCACAAAACTTACATTGTCACAAGTGTCAATCCCCTCAAGACAATCCATGCAAAACCTTATCACAATGATCGCATCACTCGTTGGCTTATGCTTATGACTGAGTTTGACCTCGAGTTTATCCCGCAAAAGGCTATCAAGGGTCAGGTTATTGCAGATCAATTAGCAGATGCTCCTCTTCCGGACACTCAAGACCCCCTTGCTCAATTCCCCGATGAGTATATCCAACAAATTGATTTTGGTCTATCTCCATTTAAAGTAAAGCTCTTCTTTGATGGATCCAAATGCCAGCAAGGGGGAGGTGCGGGTTTCGTGATGATTCCTCCTTGGGGTACGCCTATCCCAGTTGCACACAAATTGAACTTTGAGTGCACCAATAATGTGGCTGAGTATGAAGCTCTTGTCTTAGGTCTTCAAAATGCCATTAATCTCGGCGCTCGTCATATTGACATCTTTGGTGATTCTGAACTCATCGTTAATCAAGTCACGGGTGTCTATCAATGCAAGAATGATATCCTTCAAAAATATCGTGACATCGTTCTTGCTCAACTCCAATCTTTCGATAAATTCACCATCCAAGCCATTCCTCGCACTGCAAATCGATTCGCGGATACCATGGCCTCATTAGCCTCACTTATCCCACCTTTTACCGAAGACTCGCGTCTTTATGTGGCTGTGCAACGATTAGATCAACCATCTTATCTTCAACAACTAACTTCGATCAATGCTGTCACAACCCATACCCAGGATGAGTGGTATCAACAGATTGTTAATTATCTATCTCATTCGATCCTTCCTCCAGATCTGACTTCCAATGGTAGAAGATCTTTTGTCCAACGCGCCAACCGCTATACTATCCTAGGCGGGATTCTTTACAAACGCGGCTTTGATGGTATTTTGCTTCGATGCCTCAAAACCCATGAATCATCTAAAGCTATTCAGGAGGTCCATGACGGTATCTGTGGTGGACATTTTAGTGGCTTAGCTGTAGCCAAGCGCATCTTACGTTTGGGATATTATTGGCCTTCTCTTAATCGAGATTGTTGTGAATACACTAAGAAGTGCGTCAAGTGTCAGCAACATTCCAATCTCACGCACATCCCTAGTCAGGCTTTGCAACCTGCGGCGGATTTGTGGCCTTTTTCGCAGTGGGGTCTTGATCTTATTGGTCTCATCAATCCCCGTTCTTCACAACGTCATCATTCTATCATTACTGCCACTGAGTACTTTACTAAGTGGGTAGAAGCTATCCCTCTTTCTTCAACAAAGGCTAAACCCATAGTTGATTTCGTCTATCAACACATCATTTGTCGCTTTGGCGTTCCACACAAGCTAATCACAGATAATGGTAAGTCTTTCAAGAACGCCGATTTGCAAAATCTCTGCAACGCTTTCAATATCAAGCTCAGTTTTTCTTCTCCATACTATCCTCAAGCTAATGGTCAAGCCGAAGCTTCCAATAAAACTTTGCGCAATATCCTCGCAAAGGTAACTAGTCGAGCTGGTAGGGATTGGCATTTACATATCCCTTTTGCTCTCTGGGCTTATCGGACTAGCATTCGTACTCCTACTGGTGCTACTCCCTTCTCTCTCGTCTATGGGTCTGAGGCTGTCCTTCCTTTGGAAGTCCAAATCCCATCTCTCCGTGTTTCTCTCAGAGAATTTGTCTCCGATGAGGATTATCGTCAAAATCGTCTAGCACAACTTGAATTATTAGATGAGCGGCGTCTTAACGCTCTTGAGCATCATCAAGTCTATCTTGAGCGTGTCAAACGTGCTTACAACAAGCACTTGCAACACCGTGACTTCAAAATTGGTGACCTTGTTCTTAAGGAAAATCAAAATGTCACTACACTCGAAAGGAGTCAACGTGGTAAGTTTGCTCCCAACTGGATGGGCCCCTACATTATCACTCATAAATATGGGTCTGGGGCTTATCGTTTATCTTCTATGGATGGTGTACCTGAAGCGGAACCTCTTAATGCTTTGCATTTACGGCCCTTCTATTGTTAAAATCTATCTTACACAAATCTAGTCGCAACTCAGATCTTTCATCCGTCCTAATAACCAGTCATCTACTTTCGTGGTGATTTGAAATTGTGTGGCTCTCCGCCTATTGCCTCGTTTACCTTAAATATGAGTATCGCGGCTCTACTCATTGCACGTTTCTTTTGGATATGTTCCTCCTCATGGTAGGAATACCTTAATCACCACTTCATCTGTCCCAAGTACTTATCTTAATCGGATCTGCTCAGGGCATGAGTACATGTTCTTCTATGTTCTCCTCCCCTTCATCTGATCTATCTAGGTCTAAACTCAGCTTCTTCCAAAAAGTTTCAAAAAAAAAAAAAAAAAAAAAAGAAGATGCTATCCAAAAGATAGACTGATCCCTTGAAGGACAGCTATCCATATATATTATTAAGTGAATCAAAAAGAACATAGACCATACCCTCGAAGGATGGCTATCATTAAAATTCAAAATACAGACCGCTCCCTTGAAGGACGGCTGTTTCTCAAAGAAATACTCAAGGCTTCTTGTCATCAATCAGCCTTCCAGTTAGTTTATACACTTTTTAGCATCACTGAAAGACTTCCCGCATCGATCAGTCTTTCCATATCAAGCAAACTTCCCGCATTGATCGCTTTTGCTTTTCTTCACAAAATCATGAAGCTGAGATTTAGGACCTTTTTGTCGATCATATGGAGAATCCTATTTTCCTATCATGGACATGTATCCTGTCCCTTGTAAACTCCGACAAGATACTTACTTTTCTTTCCATTTCTATCCTAGATCTGGTTTGCGACTAGTTAGTGTCAGATTTATTTTAATCTTATATAGGGCCTTATATGCTTGGTCTTTTGGTTTCCTTTCTAGATTTTATCTATGGTCGGTTGGAAGTCCAACTTATCATTTTTCTTCTTCTCCGAGTATCTTCTCTTCTAAGTCACGGTTGTTTCCGCTTTCATCTTTGGCTCTTGCAGGGAGTATTCTCCATTTCTTTGTCTTGCATCCTGTTAAATTGGCATTTCACATGTTAATTCAATCAAAATTTATCTTCTATCTAAGTTCATCTTATCTATCAAAACATCTATCTGTATTCATTTCTCATTACAATTACATCCATACATCAAACACATCTGTCTATCTATCCATCAAAATATTTAAACACATGTACATCCAAGTTACATCATATCCATCTATCAAAGTTCTATCCACATCACATCTATCATCTATCAGTCTATATCTATCCAATCACATCTATTTTATCCACATTTCAATCTATCTAATCACATCTATTTTTATCATCTATCAGTCTATATCTATCCAATCACATCTATTTTATCCTCTATCTATATCCATCTACCCATGTATATCAAAACTAAAAAGCATAAGTACAAGTATATGACAAATAACATGATAAATCTATATACATGTGTGTCTGTACAAAAATGGGTGGCTTTCAATCAAGCCATCTATACAATGCCTTCCAATCGAGGCTACATCACTATACAAATACAAAATCTATCAAATCTCTATATGGTAAAATCTGAAGCGTGGAGGACACTATCTCCTCCACCCTCCTCTGCACCTGTCTGTCTCCCGGCCGCCGCCTATCGAGCTCGATGCGCCTGCTGCTGGAGGTCTCGGCCCACCTCGATCTCTCCCAGTGCTCCCTCCGCCTGAGGCTCCACTCGCCGTAGCCGTCGCTGCTCTCCTCCTCGCCCCGTACCGAGGCACATCTGGGGCATGCTGCGCTAGGGCATCCTCGTAATATCTCACCTCAGCGAGAGGAGAGACGTGCGTGCTCGGCTCACGCAGCACTGGTGCTCGTAATAATGCCGCCGATGCTGCGGGAAGGCTGCGCCGCTGCTGGTGGTGCCCCTCCTAGGGTCGTACCCTGTGTACTAGAATCTGATGAGGCACTGTCTCCCCATATTTGGCCCTGAGGGCCTCCCTGTGTCGAAAGTAGCGGTCCCTCTCTTTGGATCGCCAGTATCTCGCTCCCGGTGAGCGGTGTCTCTCTCCAATCGGGGCATCCTCTCCTTCGTCAAAGCCCCGATCTCCTCCGAGCTACCGATGTGTCCGTGAGGGTGGTATGCTCTCCTCTAATCTGGCCCAAACAGAGCAGCCTATGTCCTCCTCATCAGCATCTATAGAGGGCGGGAGATGTCGTGGAAGCTCTGTGTCGTACCATGCTGCGTAGCCCTCATCCACCCCCGCGTCATCATCACTGTCTGTGGAGGGTGGGGCCTCTCTCAATGGGTCTGCCGGGATCAAAATCGGCAAATCCGTCTCCCTGCTATCCCGCCTATACGGCGTGTAGGTGGCCGGTACTGTCTGTACTAGGCCAAACTGTCTCAGTATCCGCATAAACGGGACTCGCTCCCACATATCTGGCCTACGGCCCCTGACCACCCGACTCCGTCTCAATGCTGCCAAGTGGGCGTCCTGACCAGCCCATGTCGGGAATGCCCGATATGGCCTCCAGATGACCTGATCTGGTGTAAGCGTCCTGAAACGCTCAGAGTACCACTCGGCTGATCTACCTGTATCTCCTGCGGCCATGTCAGCCCGCCATCTCCGAAATCCATAATCAACACCCCCCACTGCTGCTGGCATCCAAGGAAGCCCGGATGGCCTGATCACTGCTATGTGCTCATATGCCCAGCAATGAAGCACAAAACTGACATCGATCCCTGTCCTCCGACCAGTGGTGTACATCCATAGCTCATAATATACCTGAGCTATCAGGGCATCGGCAAAGGCAAAAACCTGTCTGTACTGCAAGATGTCGCAAACGCAGTCTAGCAGTAGCAATGGGAATCTCCCACCTCCTGAGTCTGGCAGGGCAAAATAGGAGATAGCCATCTGAATCAAGGCTATCCGCCTGCTCCGAGGGCTATCCTGCCTGTACTGTGAGGCTATCCTCACTGCCCCAGATACTATCTCCGAGTCATCTGCTCTATCTCTGTATAATCGCACCAGGGCCCTCTGCTGCTGCTCCCGAGGTGTGATCTCGATCGGGTCCCCAGTAATCGGTAATCTGAGGATCCTGAATACATCCTCATGGGTGATCGTCATCTCACCCGTCCTGAACCAAAATGTGCACGTGTGGCTGTCCCACCGTCGCACTAATGCCCGCATGAGCTCCACATCTCGTGGCACTCGTCTATAATATCTGAAACCCCCGAGCCCGGCTAGCTCTAAATGCTGCCAGTCTGCATCTGTCACATCAGGAAGGATCGTCTCCAATAGCTCAGGGATGGCATCCCTCATATGAAGAGCCTCTCGTGCCTGCATCCACGACATCAAAAACATAATTAGTCTCTTATTTCCCCAAATCTCATCTTCCAAAAAAAAAAAAAAAAAAGAATATCTTTCAATCGGCGTCGATTTGGTAAAATCGGCGTCGTTCATTTTAGTCGGCGCCGATTAATACCAATCGACGCCGATCCAAAACAATCGACGCCGATTAAACCAATCGGCGCCGACTGCCTGGCCGGATGTAAACCAGACCCTGGCCTCCCATGCACAAAAAATCAAACAAAAAAAAATAAATTAAGAAAAGTGGGTTCGAAAATGATCACTTACCCCAGGTCGTGTCCTCCTGCGCTTCTGTCCGCTCCCAGAGGCTTCCATGATGCTCAAATCACAAATCTGGCTTTCTCTGAATCAATCGTCACGTTGCAAATAAATCGTTTACGTTTTCCGTTCGCATATTTATATGTGTCTGGATTGGTCGGCGCCGATTTTTTGGGTCGACGCCGCTTGTTTTGGTCGGCGCCGATTAGTTTGGTCGCCGCCGATTTTTCATGTCTGTTTGCCATAGTGTTGATGCTTGGCTTACTTATCTATCTGATCATTGTGGTGTGCTGAATTTTGCCTTTTGACGCATCTTTTCGATATCATTGTCTATTTCGGGTTTGTTCCCTTTGCGTGGGACACTTGTACTTTTTGGCAGCTTAGAGTTAAACGGGTCTGTAGGCACTAACGTCGTCTGATTTATGGACCGTCTAGTTGTCCCTACCAATGTGTCTCTCTTTAGATGCTGACTATTTTTGCAGTTCTCCTTACACTCATGGGTCTGTAGGCACTAACGTCGTCTCATGAGGAGACCGGCTAGTTTTCCCTACCAATGTGAGTTCCTTAGGTTGCTGCCTTTTTGTTTATTTTTATGCGTCATCAATGATCAGATCTACTCCAGACATCCGACTGGGGCATCCTGCGTTTTCATCTACCTTTTTCAAACTCGGGATCGTCTGTTCTATCATCCATCCCATCCCTAGTTTGAGGGGGATCACATCACCACAAATTCTTCTCTTCTTCCATCTCCTTGTTTTTGTCTCATAACCTTGCTTATCGCAAGTTACTTGACAAAAAGGGGCAAAATGTAGACACTTAAAATTGGTTACCCAATTTAGTGTCCCTCTCATCCGTTTACTTGCTTAGGTAACCTGGGGCACGTTTGCGTCACCAACTATCCCCTTGGGATATTATCCAATTTGTGATTTAATCACTTATTCCAAATTTAATTCATCCCATCACATCTTACCCATGAGTGATTAAATATTAAATATTTAATTACGCTTCTTCCCATGCATCTTAATCACTTATCCACCCCAAATTTATTCTATCCATGTATCACATCTATTTTTAATCTTCCCTAAGCGGGATATTTTCCCGTAGTCGGGATAAGTCTTATCTTTTTCGATCATTTTTGGCCACCTCGGGAGTCTTTTCCGCGATCGGCGCCGACCCATATGGTCGGCGCCGATTTTCTAGGAGCGGCGCCGATTATAAAAGCAAGTCCAGAACTCAGTTCTAGGGACCGAAGAGACCGAAAAGAGATCACGAACGAGCGAAAAAAAAAAAGCGAAAGCGAAAAAGAGAGCACTTACGCACGAACAGAGAGCGAGAGAGATACAGGGTGTGAGAAAGAGAGATCTTTTTAGCATCAATTGTCTCAGATTAGGACAGATCCTGTCCAAATCAATCCCTGAGAGGAGCACCGTTACTCTGTCCCTGTCACGACCATCTATCATCTGGTGACTCTGTTCCAGTATCTCGCCAACTTCGGCACATCCAGCAGACCACATTCACCTTCCAATTCCCGAATCTTGTCGCACAGCCCCTGATTGATTGATCTGTCTCCAGTCCGACGCCGATCTTATCCAGTCGACGCCGACCCTTCTCAATCGACGCCGACCAGTCTCAATCGACGCCGATTCTACCCAGTCGACGCCGATTTCTCTGCAGATAGGTAAAAGGATACAGGTAACACAAATCCAGCATTTATTTCATAGTTCCCTGTTTTCTGTACTTTCTGTCTGCTGTTTAGATTCTTATTACTGCAATCAGAAAATCTAGTCTTTATTTACATCTTTTATCATGTATGCTTCTTTTCTTAATTGAAAACGTGGACTGACATCCGCCGAGGAAGCTTATCGCTTCTCGGACCCGCTTCTCGGGCAGTCCACTTAAATATCTTTTAACGTGGTCTTTTTCTGTCAAGCATCGGTGTTTTGCAGGTTATTCGGATCTATTGTGTGAATTGCTCGTGTGCGCCCGTCTTGTCTACATCGGCTTCCTCATCCGTCTACATCTTCGGATCTAATCCATCAGGTATCGATTGTATTGGAGTTTTTCAGGGTTTTTGTGTTTAGTTTGGTGCATTAACTTGGACAGGTAACAAGCGCGAAATTCTTGATCTACACCCACATAGGTGTGAAGCACTATCAACTAAGTTCAAGAGTCGGGATTTCCAATCTAAAGCCCATAAAAGCTAAATCAAGTCAAGCACACCAAACCTTTATTTCTCATCATCAAATGATCAAATTGTAAAAATAATTGCATACATATAAATATCACATGTTAGATAGACAATGATGTGTTTTTGAGACCTCTTTAGAATAATACCTATGTAGGCGGTGTACATATTGCACTTTAAGTCAACCACTAACCTTTTATTGGATCTCCTACTCGTGGTTAGAGTTTAAAGTTGTTTTACATTGACACCTAAGGTTGAATGTGAAAATCATCACAATTAGTCACATGCATAGAAAGTTTCAAAACATCATCGCATCACCATATGAAACTGCATTTAAAAATACCAAACTATATAGTGTTTCCATACCTAATAAGGTTTACCCATGAAATACCATAAACAAAACACTTTCAAATCATTTTCAATCTACAAAGTCACTCTACTCTACCAATTCAACTTCTTACCTCTATAATCAACTAAGTTTGCATACAATTCTATATTTTAAGAATCATTTCTATGTTCTCTCTTTTAAATTATTAATGAAAATATAAACTAATTTGTAGATTAATAGTTTAATATGAATATATCAACGTGTTAACCCTTTTGACCCTTAGATAAATAAGAACATCCTTACCCCTCTTATCTTTTTAAGGGTAAATCATGAAATTTTATCATTCTTTTTCTAACCCTTTTAACCCTTAGATAAATGAGAACATCCTTACCCCTCTTTATCTTTTTTAAGGGTAAATCATGAAAATTTTATCATTCTTTTTCATACCATTTTAACCCTTAAGATAAATGAGAACATTCTTACCCTTCTTTATCTTTTTAAAGGGTTAAATCATGGAAAAATTATCATTCTTTCAAGTTCATTAAACTTGAAAAATACTTTTCACTTTGAATTGATTGACATTGATCAATTATGACCAATTTAATTAGGGTTTCTCAAAAAATCACCTAGGCTCAAATGTTTATGATAATGCGGTTGATAGCGGTTCGAGTGACAATCTCTTTATTAAAGATTACAACTTTCTTTATCAAAACTATTATTGGCTCTATAAGACGTACCACATCACCCTTCATTCTTCAAAACATTGAGACATGGATTCATGAACTCCATGGTATCATCTCTATTGTGTCCTCTAATGTATATAATTATGTTAAATACATTTATTATAATAAAGTTTGTCATATACAAGTTTTTATTTTAAATAATCTTACGCATATAATTAGATTACAGCCACTAATGAAAGCACATAATCACTAGTATTCATTGGAGATGAACATAATAAAATTTGGATTCTAATCTAATTTGAGATAACATAATTTCATTCCAATGTTAATAGCAATTACACGTATAACTTGCATGTAGCAGCCAAATTAAGTTCCATAAATACCCACAACATTGTGTAGTTGTATGTACAAGCATATCAGTGATTTATCACAATGCTGTAAAGCATATACAAGCATTTCTATTCTACAGGAGACAGGTCTGCCTTGGCAGGTTCATTGATTATTCGTCCTAAATTATCAAAGATAGATCCATGGCAGGGACAGTCAAAGGTAGAGTCTATAGAATTCCATTTGATTACGCATTTCATGTGTCGCCACACAGCTGCAACATCCATTTTCAGCAGCAAGTTTGAGTTAGATTTACCAAAACAATAACAGAATCCAATAATTCTAACATGGTATCAGAGCTAGATATGAGAAGGCTTATGAACTTTGGTCGCAAAATAACAATGAAAGAAAGAGATGAGATAAGAATCACCTGAGAATTTGTGAACCACCCCATTCTCATCTTTGTAAACTGCCATCTTCTTCATGTGCTTTTGAATAACTCCTCCAGTGTCTGGCAGCATGTCTTCAATGTCGATTGAATCTGTTCCGACGAAAGGAATATGATCTCTGTATCCCTGGTTTTGATTTGCAGATATGAAAATTACTATGAGTACGCATGCGACTGTAATTAAGTGACATGGTAATGTTAAGGACCGCTGTTTACAGTACCTAGTTATGGGTTTGAATCAGTTCTCATGAAAGGAATATGATTTTTGTATCCCCGTTTTTTGTTTTGTAGAAATGAATTGCAGTGAGCAACCATGACTGTAGCTAGATGACAAGGTAATGTTAAGGACCAATATTGACAAGTCTGAAATTATGAGTTCTTTTACTTACATGAACTGTATGTGAAGTCTCCTCTCCCACCTTCTCTCCTACCTTCTTTGATACAGGAAGGATCCTTGCCGGATCATAGACTTTTGCCCAAGGATTGGGACGGCCTATTATCATGTCTTTGATTAAAATACCTCCTATGGTCCCTCCAGTCATTCCCTGACCACTATCACCTTCAAAGAAAAAACAGAATAAATTGAAGAAAAACCACCATGTCAATGTGTAAAAAGGATGAACATTACAGTATGTAAGCACTTGAGGCTCAAGGTGAAGTTAAGGAACCAAAAGAATCTACCTGTTTTATAATGGAAACCTCCAAAACCAGCTCAGATCAAATCTATAGTAATTAATAGATCATGACCATTACTTCAATCACAAGGACTGCTTTTACATAGGGTTACGGCTTTTATTGGTACTTCTATTGGCTTTCCACTTTTGGGTGCTCCTATGCACTCTGTATTCCCTGTTATTTTCATTTCCTTTATGCACTTGTAGGCATATTGGAATATCATGTTACAGTGGTATTGGTCATTCAACATACCCATTTCAATGATTCATATACAAAAGTTTTGGCTGTTAGTGGAATATCAATTTTCCATGTTATGTTACCATTTTATCAGTATCTTTCATTCAACATACCAATTTCAATTATTCATGTAGAGAAGTTTTTGGATTTCAATGATTCATGTACAGAAGTTTTTGGGTGCTAGGATAGGGTGTCCACCTGTATGGTCGTTCTCATCTGCTGTTACTTTGGACCATACCCATTGACCCATCTTGTCACTTTAGACAAATTGTAATTTCAGTTTGCACTTTTATATTTCAGTTGAGCAGCATACAAATGTTGATTAAAGCACAAAATTTTCAGAAACAGAGGAACGCCCTATATTAGCACTGAAAAGGGGTTGGACTGAGCATAAAACGATACCCAATATAATGTAATGATTATGCTTTGATGGATTGAGTCCAATGTGATAGATGATCAAAAACCTGCAACCACATGTAAAGAACCTCAATGTCATTTATCCATTTTTTCTTGTCGGTTGGTCGATTTTTATTGTCGTGGATGCTGTAGAACTCAGTTGGATGGGCTCTTTAATCATTCCTCACCCAAACACATGGGACTGTAAGCCCAACCGTGTTCAACAGAGAGGAGTTTTACCTCCCCTGGTCTTTCCTAGTCTTCAAGGGCCCTGAGTTAGTGAAAAGCCCATCCAACTGTTTTCTGCAACATCTAAGAATAATAAAAATCTAGTTCTAGTTACCAACCAAAAAAATGATCTATACTACTATATTATTTAGATCATTTTTACTGGATTCTAGTTGGCTTAGAAAGCTTGCCTGACCTGTCCACCTACACAGGACCTCTTCAGCAGTGGTCCACCTCTCCCTAGTCCGTTTCTCAAGTTGAGGATAAGTATCAGGGTAATCATCACGCTTCATGCCACTGCTTGTGTCTTCTCCCCCACTATTAGCACATCATAATCTGGTGTTTGTTCCAGCCGGACATAGTGATAAGGATCGTATGTATCCCACCAATTGGCACTTCTGTTAAACTCAAATACAGGATATCAGATGAAACAACACAGTTTTCAAATAACATAAGACTGAAAAATCTTAATATGCTTTTCAATAAGTAATGAACATAATGGAATATGCGTCAGACAGTAATTTCAATTTATCACATTTGAAAGATTACTTACTTAACAGATCCCTTGGGAACTTTTAATCCAATAACATACGTCCTTTTTGGTGTTTGGCGAGCATGAATTTCCATGTTGTGATTGAGAGGAGAATTGGTGGCCATCACAACTGCACCAGCAGTAATTGTGACTCCATCCATTGTTTTAACTTGATTTTTCTGGACCTCAAACGCCCTGCTTCTTTCATATATTCTTCCTCCTCTTCTCACGATTGCATCAGCCATTCCATTGATATACCTAAGGATGGGAATTGCACCCAAGTATAAGACACAAGGAGGAAAGTGTCTCTAAAAGATTGACAATTTTAAGCCAATTGGACAACTATATCTTTTATTCAAAAACTAAATTCGGTATTGGTAAAGTTTTAGCCAAGTTTTATACTTTGTTCAAACAGAATTTATTGGGATTAATATCAATTTGATATGCTGTTTACTGAAAAATAGAGGGATAATATCAAATTTATGATGCTGATGGTAATGATGAGGTCTTCCTTAAGACATGCTAAGTGCGTTCAAGGGCTACTTTTTTGTTTGCAACTTTTGCACTGGTGTTGTAGTAAAATGGGATTGCAAGATTAAGAGGAGCCGGTAGTAAATTCCAAAATAAGAAGTAATATTTAGAAGCCTATAAATGCATTTCTGTAAACATAGTTATCAAATACGGTAAAATCTTAAAGATTTTTTGTTTTTTTCCATTTTTCCCATTCAATCGTATAAAATTTCGTATTTTCAGTGGTAAAATATTAAAATGCAGGATCTAGAAAATTTATGTTATTTATTATTATTTTATACCATAAATATTTAAATTATGAACACCTCCAAGATTTTATAGTCAGCAGCTAAAAGGATTTTCATTTTTTAATATTGTTTAGAAGGTTTTCAGCAGTCTCTGGAAGATTAGTGAGACCGTATTTTTTTCCGTATTTATCGTATTTTTTTGATCGATTGTATTTTTTCCATATTTGAAGACCATTGTTTAATACTCTCCATATGAAAATTGCTATCTTGTCTGTAAATGACTTTACAGAGGGATTTCATTGGTGCAATCAAGTAGACTAGCTTGCCTGTCTACTCAATGTTACAGAAATTAATATCAAATTAACATGTTGATGCAATAAAATTGAGTTTGAGAATAGGTTCTAAATGTATAAAAAATAAATGAAACAATCAATTGAGTTTGGTGATCTTGCCTACTAAACAAGTTCAGTTGCCTACTAAACAAGTTCAGTTGCCTACTAAACAAGTATGTAGTTGTGCCAGGCTTAGTGGACTGCAAATTATCTTGAAACTTACAAAAGCGGATGAAATTCTCCTGAATTTGGAAACTGAATTGCCTTCCGAAATTTTCAATTCTCTTCTCAGTTTTATAACACACTTAGCCTTAACACCATGGAAGATCCTACGTAGTTCATATAGTTTCGGTCCACTGGACTTACTTCCATGTATGAGTGAGTACCAAAGTGCCAGCTTTTAGAATATCTATTCTACCGAAGGCACAGAATCACATAGAACCTGAGAGATGCAGATTTTATTTTGCATTAAACTCTAACTTGTAAGATCCTATGTATGAGTGAGTACCAAAGTGCCAGCTTTTAGAATATCTATTCTACCGAAGGCACAGAATCACATAGAACCTGAGAGATGCAGATTTTATTTTGCATTAAACTCTAACTTGTAAGATTCTAAGATGTAGATTTCATTTTGCATCAACCTTGAAGTTGCAAAAGGTTTGGAAGTTTTAACAAACATGTTATATAAATTTTATTCCTTCATTTTGCATTCTATTCCATGATAAAGAATAGATATGTTATTGATTTTTCTGATAGAATGACAAAAAGAAAACAATCTTTACACATTAACATAATCTAAGGCTTTTCAAAAGAACCTTCAAATCTGTAACCTAGAGTAGACATTGATCAGCTAACTCTTGCTGGATGGTTGCAGAAGGAAACGGTGCGGAAGGTGAATGGATCAGCTGAGTTAATCAATGGTAAGGCCTTTGTTTGTGATAGATTTTTTAATAATTTTAATATATATTCTCTGGGGCCGGAAGTAGAAGCAGAGTAGGAGAATGCTTACATAGGAGGCCCTTGCCAGCAGATAATATATTCTTCCCCAAGGTAGGTGGCCCATGAGAATGAAGGATGATTGGTTGCTTCAAGTGAGAAGGTGGTCGGAGGCTACAAGCGAAAGGGGGAAGAAGGCAACAAAACCAAAGGATGGATGGTGACTACAGGTTAGAAGTTGGTGACAGTAATCAAAAGACTTCTACAGAGATCTCTGCGAGAACAGTGGTGAGCTGAGAATCAGAGCTATCAATCTAGGGTGCAGGAATGTGTCTATTCCATTCCATGAATGCAATGATTTCAGATGCAGGCATATTTCCTCAAGCATTTTAACTCTTGATCCTCTTTGGAAAAGTTTTGAAGAGAAGAAGGCTCCTAAACACTTCATATCAAATCCTTATTGCTAATCAAACAGAAGTGGAGTATGTCTGCATCTTTGGCATTAAGATCAGAGATATCCCAGTCAAAATATCTGAGGACATACCTCAAGGCTCATAGTAATATTTCAGACTCAACGCTTAGTCTGATCTCGAAGAATTTCCCTCCGTGGCTTTGATATGAATATTTATGTGAAGAAGAATGAGCTTGGATTACCTGCAGCCTATGTCCCAAGGTATGGCGAATTATATTGAATTTTTTTGAAGAACTTTATTCTTGTTGAACATGAACTCAAAAACAGTTATTTTTGCATGGGAAGTGTTGTTGCAAATCAATAGCACCCTTGGATGTTGATCAGACTTCTAGTTTGACATCTTGGACATCCAGTGTGATTGCACAACATTGAATCCTTTCCCCAAGTGTGGGACTTGTAAAATGGGAGAGGAATCTCCATATTAGAGGCTGGTTCCTCAACTCCTCTGATCAGATATATCACTTACAAGTTATACAGAGGTTTCAAACTCAAAAAACTACTCTAAATTCCAAAGTGGACAGAGATAGAGAATGCAAAAACTGAAACTAGTGCTAATAAGGTGATGCACCAAAGGAGTGGTGAGCATTTCTTACTTCTGCAGATTGACACAGTTCATAAAAATGCAACAAAACTTCATGCACAAATTGATAATCTGTAATGGAGGGTCAGAAATGAATCAAACAACACAAACAGAGGATAAAAACTCATTCACAGAGCCTGTATTGTCATTTTAACATCAAAACCACTTGCATTACAACACCTGAGAGGCAAAATAGGTTGCAGTCTTGGAAAAGGTCTGATTTTTCCACAAAATCACTTTTAAGGTGAAAGAGGGAGCCTGCAATACATAAAAATGTTCAACCCTTTGAAAATGAGCCAAATCTGGCTTTTACAGTGCAAACCACGACCCCAGGAGAGAGAAATGAGGGAAAATGTGGGAGAGCTTCAACTACCGACCAAAAATGCAGTAAAACAACATGGGTATCCGTACAGGCTCATCCCCTGACATTTTTCACCATGCTGGGAGAGAATGCGAGCCATTCTTCATTAAAAATGGTGGTTGAAACGTCATTTCTATCCATGACCACATGCTAGAGGTGTTTTTCAATTTTCTCTCTCTAAACTCCATCAAAATGTAAAAATGACCCCAGAATCTTGTAGAGAATTTCACCAGATTTCCATTGATATAAAGAATGCAAAAACCAAGCTGGATCGAAAGATATGGCCGTTTGAAATTTTAGGGCAAAATAGGGCCAAATCGGATTGGCGGGCAATTTTTTTAAATTTTCCACTTTTTGGTCATTTGGAAAATTTTCCAAAAATTCCCCACACTCTGCCACTCCAGGTGCCACGTGGCATGTTTTGATTGGGTGCGGGCCTTTAATGCTTCATTTTCCTTTGTTTTCGCCATTGGAAAATTTTCCAAAAATTCCTGCCGGGCCGATGAGTTGAGGACATGTGGCAAATGTTGATTGGATGCGGGCCTGTCCTCCTAAATTTTCCATCACCTTTTGAGCATTTCTCTGACTTGGACACGTGGCGAAACCCCATTGATGTGGGCTTTTCCTTTTCCTTTTTCCCGCGGACCTTTCCTGCATTTTTTCCGCCACCTGGACACGTGGCGAAACCCCATTGGTTGCGCTTGAGGGGGCAATTTTTTCCTTTGAAATTTCCTTCTTTTTCCTTTGGGAAAATTTCCCAAATTCTCCCCGCCTTCTGGGTCCGGGACACGTGGCATCATCTTATTTACCACGGGCCCTTGGGGCAAACATCTTTCTTTTCATTTTAGCATTTTGGAAAAAATCCCAATCTCCCCGCGCTCCACAGCTCCGACCTCCTGGGACACGTGTCACAACCTAATTAGCTGCGGGTCTTTGGGGCGAAAAATTCTTCTTGATTTTTGTGAAAAAACACTTTGCCGAAATTCTAACTTCTCCTCTACGCTCCGCCAGTCCGATGCCATAGGACACGTGGCACAACATGATTGGTTGCGGGCTTTTCCTCCCAAATTTTCCATGTGCCAACACTTAGTCAAATTTTCAATTTTCTCCCCTTGGACACGTGGCGGGATCCGATTCGCCAGTGGGTCTATGGGGAAAATCTTCCTTTTGAAATTTTCCAAACACTTGGTAAAAAAACCAAGTTTTCCTCCGACCCCCGCCGCTTCCTTGGACACGTGGCGCCATTTTATTGGTTGCGGGCCTTTCAGGGGAAAATTTCCAATAAAAACTCTGCCGAGCCATAACTTCAAAAATACATGGAGTTAGGAGGAAAAATTTACCTTTCTGGAAAGCCGAGAAAGAGCTCTATCCAATGGTGTCATTTCCAAAAAGTTTTGAGTGCCTGAAAAGAAAAAAATTATGACTGAGGCACAAGAGAGGGAAGAATGAGAGGATTTAGCCACAAAATGAGCAAGGAGTACATTTTGGATAACAGGAAGATTTTGACATGATTTTGCATTATTTAATAAATATGTGTATCTATACATAGGACATGAAAGCTCTCTCCAATCTATCCTCATATTTATTCATTTTTTCGTAAAAATAAAAATGATACAAAAATTTAATTCTTCGATCTTAAAACATTTTTTTTTCTCGGAACTTTATCCTTGGCAAACTTGATTCTTCGTCCAAACATGAACTTGAACTAAAACCTTGTGACTTAGCAGTGCAGCAAAGGATGTTGTTTGTTGCATGGTTTGAATGCTTTTTCTCACCATTCATTTCTTGCAATGGTTTTTTTAAGTTCTTTTTTTCAGAGTATTGAAATATTGTTCTACATTAGGGACCACTGGTTTTGTGGATCGTGGGGCTTATGTGTGTTTCCTTGGTCCTTGTTTTTGGGTCCTAGAGTAGAAATATAGATCACTGAAATTCCCCTTTGGATGTGGGTAAATGAGTCATCAAGAGAATGGATGATGAGAAAATGTTTAGTATAATTGTTGGATCCGTGGGTGAGTTTTATCGGGGCAGATTTGAAGGAATGGATCATAGACCATAAGCTTGATCATGTTTTAATGTTAGTCAAAGAAAAACTCTTATGGAAGTTGATTTATGCTCAACCAAACACTACCGTGAGCAGCAGGAGTGGGAAGGAGATTGATAGTAATCGGGCCAAGCATGGAGGAGGAATCCTCATGAAAGAGAATGAGATGTGGAAGAAGAGCATGTGGTTGAAAACATGTCAGAGGAGGTTGCAGCGAGAAGAAAAAAAAAGGTTGCAGCAGAGTAAGATTCTAGCCGAGAATGAAAAGTTGCAATCATTTAGAGAAGAACGGCATAGAGTAGAAGGAGATAAACTGGGAAGCATGTTTGCTTTGTGTTGTAAAGAGGAGCAGATGGAGAATGATCCCGAATTGGCTCATAAATTTATTGTGCATGGAAGGATACAATTGTGACAATGGGAAACCCTTAAAGGTGTTGAAGAGGATGTTGTAGCAGCTTTCCCACAAGAGCAGCAGAGAGCATTAAGAAACAATGCTTGAGATAGTGACAAGAAGTGTGAAGTTTCCTCGAGAAGAATGTTGTGAACAAAAAGGTAGCAGCAGCAAAACAACAGATATGTGTCTTTGGAGAGGAATGAGGGTGAAGATCAAAATGGATGGGCTGAAAGTTTGTATACTTGCTGAGAACAAAGAGCTTGATCCAATAGTGGGTTGGATGCGGGATGCATAATATAGAGAGATGAAAAGTGTTGAAAACATTTGGTGGATGGGTAACGTGCAAGTTCATATACTTCCTGAATATTAAGAGATGGAGAAAATTGTTAAGAACACTTGGTGG
The DNA here is from genome assembly GCA_018340775.1 of Taxus wallichiana var. yunnanensis. Lineage (NCBI taxonomy): Eukaryota > Viridiplantae > Streptophyta > Pinopsida > Cupressales > Taxaceae > Taxus > Taxus wallichiana. Next base: position 442,573,745 of record CM031243.1, on the reverse strand, counting down.
AGGTGGATGGCTAGTGGTGGGTCATAACCCACTAAAGTGAAGAGAAAAATAAAAAAGTGTTAGAGATGGGAGGATGGTTTATGGTCCAAGAGAGGACTGGAAGAAGAGGAATAAATTATGTGAAAAATTCCATACGTACCTAACATGGTGGAAGGGCACGCTATGGCCTTATTCTTTGGGTCAAAAGAATGATCCCACTAGCTATCCCAAGTCTCGTGGCCACTATGCTCCCAAAATCATATGAGGTTAAAGGCAATCTTACTTCACCCAAAAATATTAGCAATATGTTCTCGATAATTCTTGGCTTTTTGAATTTCATGAAACTGATTTTGGATAGATTCAACTCGAAATAGAGGTTTATACTTCAAAGAAGGGGAGGATGATGTATGCTTGTGAACCAATAGTTGAGAGGTTTTATGAGTCTTTTCCTAAAAATAGCCGTCTTCTTATAACAAATCAAATTCATCTCATATTCAACTATGAATCCTAGTCTAACTAAAAAGTACTGTTATTTACTATTTTCAGAAAAACGGACTTGTGAAACCTCTCCAAAGATTGGTTGATAAGTGTACATCACTTCAACTTCAGGTTTTCCACAGATCAACTTTAGGTTCACCACAGATCAACTTCGTGTTCTCCACAGTCTTCTTTGGGAATGTATATGACTTTGGCCTCTATTTAGGAAGAAATGCAATATGTTTTCTAGGATACTCCTGCAAATATCATCCCAAGAAGGATTTTTGAAACTCATTTGGTTTTTTCTTCCTATAGAATACAGAAGACTCGAGGAAATCTGTTCGAGACACTATAGTTGGAGGAATTGCTTGGATCACGCAAAAATATTAGCAGTCTAGCTCTCGATGTTTCTTGGCATTTTGGCTTTCATGAAGACTGATTTCTAATAGATTCATCTGAATCAGGAGGCTCAGAATTTTGAAAGAAGGGGAGGATGATGTAAACCTCTCCACCGACGGTTAAAGGGTTTCAAAAGTCTGTTTTCCTAAAAGTAGTAAATAATGATCCTTTTTAGTTAGACTAGGAGATGATATTGACTCGAGTTTAGTTTTAGTTTTTTTTAATTTAAAAAAAAAGTAAACAAGAATCTTGTTTAGTTAGAGTAGGAAATGATGTTGAATCTGAGTTGAGTTTTAGTTTGTTTTTAATTAAAAAGACTGCTATCTTTAGGAAAACATACTCATGAAACTCGCTATCACTTCATATTCGGTTCACCATCCATCTCCTTTGGAAGAGAACATGACTTTAGCCTCTATTCAAGAAGGTGGTTAGATAAACCTTTTCTCTAAGATACTCCAGCAAATATTATACCAAAAGGATTTCAAACTCACTGTTTCTTCTCCATCTCAAATAAAGAAATGAGGAAATCTATGTTGGAGAGGTTACAAATGGAGGCATTGGAGGCTTGGAGAAGACTCTCAAAAATGTTTTTGAGGTACGTAAGAGCCCTCACTATGTTTTCTTGAATGCATTTTGCATGGCACTTTTAGTTATCTTATCTAATCTTTCTCGTTACCTTTGTTTAAACGCAACTGTTGTGTTTAGTTGGTTTTGGTATATCTTAAATTTAATAGTTTCTAGCTTCCCTTTTAAGTGTTTCATGTTTTCTTACCACTTGGTAGTGATTTTTTCATTGTCCCCATAGAAAACGGATCTCTTAGTCATATTATCCTGAATTTAGTTTCATTTTCTGTGGTTTTTAGGTTAAATATGGCGAAGGGTTCTTTAGAGCGTAGTCCTATGCTGAGGGCTACTGCTCCTCTTTATCTGAGAAATGTGGTCCCATGTAAAAAAAATTTATTGTTGCTACTTTGAAACCAAATATAACTCCTAATTTTTTTGAGCAGCTACACTTTAGGGAGAGGATTTCCAGCCCCATAAAGTAGTAGGGGACACAAAATAATGAGTTGCTTAATTTTTAGGAAATTTCTTTATCACTTGACATTTATGTTTACACTTCTCTCCCAATGTTTCCTTCCAATATTTTATTCGGGATTCATGGGACCATACTTTTTCTAGTTCTATAGATTCCTGGACTTATTTTGTCTCTACAGAGAAAAATAAAAAGTCATGGGACCCTATTAATGCTACACTATCCTATTTTTCTCTTCTACACCTACTCAAAAATTCATCTTTCCCTTTACATGGGACCACAACCTTAGAGAATTGTCCATGGAGGGGCTTCCACTCTTTTTTCTATAGTAAAAGAACCCATGATTTTTTTTTGAAGCCACCTACAAGAAAAAAAAAAAAATTGTCCTAGAAAATAGGAGCCCCACTTTTTTTCCCCGCTAGAAGATTTCCTTGTAGTTTAGGGTGATATTTGTCCATCTCGACACATGATATGCATTCCCACCATCGATTTTTGTGATTTTGGAGGCATATATGATCTTTATTAAGCTACAACTTATCAATATTTTGCAATGGAATCCTAAAATATCTCAAAGCAGGTATTTCTTAGAAAATTAATAAAAAAACATGAGACCTTACAATCTACTAAAATGCCTCTAAATTTTCTCAACAAAGCACCCACCGAGAAATTTAAGGAGCCCGCATCCATGGGAAGATGACCTTAACCTCATTTTACCAATAACAAAACAAACATAATCTGCAACTTGAGTCTTAACATATTTTTAAAGAAAAGTCTTCAATGGGACTTCACTCTATTCATATGCTTGAAGATATAATATCCTCTACTCCTTTTACTAAACATGCATTTCCTTGACATGAGAGAGAGACCTTGTGAAACATAGGTCCATCCCATTGGGTTTATTCTAATGTCTCTAAAAGAGTCAAAGCGAAGCCAAGATATGGATTCCCCAAAGTCACTGGGAGATTCACTTTTCCTTAGATGGGGTAGAATACAACTAGGGTATCCAACATGTGTATGTTCATGCCAATGGAAATACATTGAAGTCTCCATTGATGTTGAGAGTATAACATCATAGATGTCAAGAGAAATCATAGATGTTTGTGAGAGCATGCCGGTGTTGAGAGTTACTTTGGGATTTGAATTACTATACCTTGTCATAAGATGTACTCTTAGAAAACTTAACCCTTAAACATAGATATATGACTTCTTAAAAAAAAATGTTCTATTGAGAATGAATACCAAAAATACAACGAGAGAGCCACAAAACAAAACAAATTAAATACTAAATATATATATACAAACCTCTAGTCTTGGCTTCAAGGAGTACAACACTTTTTCCTTCTTTGACAAGGTTGTAGGCACAACTTATTCTTGAAATACCAGTTCCCAGTACCACCACATCTGCGCTCTCATCCTTTTCAATCTTAGGGAACTTGGGTCTCAAATCTTATTGATCCCATACATTGTAGCGTAATCTAGGTATGACATCGATTGGTCTCTGTACTACTTCTCCATCTCGGCCGATGACCCTCCACCCATAGTTACAAAATTTCTTATCTTACTTCTACTACTCTGCAAAAACATCAACACCCATTATAACTTCCCAAAACCATGTTTAATGTAGGCTAGAAATTATAGATGCCAAACCATCTAGCAATGTTAAAACCATCGAGACATAATATAACTTGTAACTACTTCCCACACAAACAACAAATCATTCAATTATTTCTTAACAACATATTGTATAGACACAAAGCATCTAGCTAAATTACAAAAGCACCAATACCCATTATAATAATTTCCTCCCAAATACCATGTTTGATTGATATAAGCTAGAAACAATTCCTCCTTAAAACCAATTACTTCCAAAACACAATTACTTCCACAAAAATGTTGGATTGCTATAGTTGAATATCTTTCCAAAACAATTTGGAATACAATTCTCCAATCCTTTCCCCATTCCACTCGTAATCATCCCACCAGTGTCCCACTTGGCCATTGCACTCGGAATGCCTGGTTTGATAGTAGTTGCAGATCCCTCCACAAGCTTGTGACTCGCATCATTCGCCAACACCCTTATAGGAAGAAGTCAGTCCAAAAAATGTACCGCCAGCTCCTATGGAAAAAGAAGAGGTTATATATTCACAAGAAAGAAAGGGACACACTCAACATGTTGAGGTTTAAAGCGAAGTCTTTTTGGCAAACCTTCCTCCCAAGGAAATCCTCATGTGTTATACAGACAAAGATACATGGTTCAACTACGCATCCTCTCTCTACAACATCCCCAATCAAGTTCCAATTTCAGTAGAGAACAGGTGGCAGGGTAAAATTCTCTTCACAGACCGTATGGTGTTACGGGCTATCTTCAAACTTCAGGCAGGGAAATCAGCAGATATAGAGAACTTGAGAGTTGAATTTCTTCACCACAGTCCAAAACTCTTAGCAATGCACATTGCTGATCTCTTTAATCTAGTGGCTTCCTATGGATTCCCACCAGCATGGACGTCTCACATCATCTGCCCCATATTTAAATCAGGGAATCAACAAGAGCCAAATAATTATAGAACCATCATGATTGGGCATACTTTGAGCAAGTTATTTGCTACAGTGCTAGATGATTTGATTTCCAGATTTGTTGAATCCAAGAAACTCCATGCGAAAGGACAAGCAGGGTTCAGATGGGATCACCGAACAATAGACCATGTCTTAACTCTTAGAGCCATAATTGAAGAAGCAAGGGCCAACAAGCATAAGGTTTATTGTTGTTTTGTTGACTTTCAAAAGGCATTTGATACCGTACCTAGACACCTTCTAATCCAACGGCTTCGTGACCTCCAAATTCCAGAGCATTTGGTTCTTCTTGTGATGACACTCTATGAAAAGGTGGTTGGCCAAGTCCGAACTCCTACTAGTTATACAAGTGATATCAATAGCACCATCGGTGTTAAACAAGGCTGCCCACTTTCTCCTACTCTATTTGGTCTCTACATTGATGAACTAGAGCACATCATTGCAAATTCGGTCTTAGAGATGATGGTTGTTTTTTATATGATATCATCATTGCTATTTTATTATTTGTGGATGATATCATTCTCATGTCACATATTGTTGTAGGCCTACAATGACACCTTGACATCTTAAGCTCTTTTTGTGATACTCATGGTTTACAAGTGAACTTAAAGAAATCCAAGAGGGTTGCCCATGCAGCTATCCTCATGTACAAAGGACACTTGGTGGAAGTGGTCTCCTCTTACACTTATCTTAGAGTGACTTTCATGGGCCCTCCTTTGAACATGCTTCATGCAGTAGAAGAGAGATTATGTAAAGGTTATGCAGCCCTCAATACACTTGAGAGACAATGTTTCTAACTTCAATTTCAAGATGCCAATGCAAAATTGTGTATTTTCCAAACTCTAGTGACACCAAAAGTGTTGTATGGTTGTGAGATTTGGGGCCCTGATCTTTGGCATAGTAGTTGGGCTCGTGTTGATAGAGTACTCATCTCCATGCTATTCGGGACTCTCCGGAAAAAGCTCAGTTCCACATGCAATCATCTTGGCTGAGTTTGGCATGCACCCTCTCCGTATCTCAACTATATTCCATCTTGTGATGCTACTCCATAGACTAAGATGTATGGTAGATACACCAATTGGGCATAATAGATACCCCTTCAAGGCTCTCCAATCATCCATGAGGCTATGTGAATTGGGGATCCAAACCACTTGGTATGCACATTGTACAACTTTCCTCCAAAGCATCAGATTGGATATTAATCATCTTCCTCCTCTCACATTCTCTATTAATTCTCCCCACATGCCTAGAAGGGAAATTCATAGAGGAATTAGAGAGGAGATCTACAAAGCTTACATAAAATCAACGTGGATTGAACCATTAGAACCATTGCCAACAAAAATGCACCACTATTTGGAGCATTATCTCCAAATTGAAGATGAATGTGTCATTCCCCCCAAATACATCAGGTTCCCACTTGGTTTGAGATTCCCCTTGGTTCAACTATGAGGTTTCTCTCATTAGCTTCGCATGGAGACAGAGCACTACATTCTAGAGACCAACACACTTACACACTTTGCAACAATGAACCTGAATCAGAGGAGCACTTTATATTTCGTTGTCTTGTGTACTATGAGATCCGTGATAGGTACTATTGTCTCTTTCGAGAAACTCAAGGCTCATTACGTGCCCTTATTCATTATGAAGACCAGAGGTGTGTAGCTTTATTTATCAGGGAGATGACCCACCATAGATATGGCCTCCTCAAAACATCATCATGGCAGCCTTGGGTCCCAGAATATTGGTGGATTCCTTCAGCCTTCTACACAACACCGGAGGCATAAACGGGCACATGAATTCACACACATCACGATCTACCAGGCGTAGAACCTCTTAAGCATGGCACGTAGACTTATTGCATCCTATGTCTTTCCTGTTGCTTCTTGTGTTTTGTTTTGTATTTTTCTTTCTTTCATGCATTGTCTTATTCTCTTTGCTCCTCTTGTAGTCCCTTTAACCTTTTTGGTTACTTCTGGACATTAATTTTTAAATTAAATTAAATATAGGTTAGAACCAAATCATCTAGCTGAACTAGAAAAGCACCAATATTTATTAAGGTCTTATTGCTTCCCAAAATAATATTTGATATTTAAGCTATAAAATATAATGAACAAAACCTCTAACCGAACTAGAAAATCACCAATACTTATTAATATCTTATTACTTCCTAAAACAATATTTGATATTTAAGCTATAAAATATAATGAAAAAATCATCTTGATAAACTTCAAAAAAATCCGGATGGCCATTTTCCTCCTTAAAACTAATTACTTATGGAAACACAATTACTTGGTTGATACAAGCTAGAACCAAATATTACTTCCCAAAACAATATTTAATATTAAAGATATAAAATATAATGAACAAATCATCTAGATAAACTTCAAAATAATCGGTAGAGCTATTTTCCTCAACTAATTACTTATAGAAACATAATAACTTGGTTGATATAGGCTAGAACCAGATATTACTTCCCAAAACAATATTTGATATTCAAGCTATAAAAATAATGATCAAATTATTTCGATGAACTTCAAAATAATCGGAGAGTCACTTTCCTCCTTAAAACTAATTACTTCCAAAACAAAATTACTTGATTGATATGCTAGAACCAAATCATCTAGTTGAACTAAAAAAGCACCAATATTTAGTAATATCTTATTACTTCCCAATACAATATTTTATAATTAAGCTATAAAATATATTTTAACAAATCATTTAGATAAACTTGAAAAGATCAAGAGAACTATTTTAGTTTTCTACTTTCCCATTAAACTATATTTGATCTCGTCCAACATTACAGTGAGGATAAAAACAAACAGTCTTTTCTACTACCTAAAACAATATGTGATATGGCCTAGAAAGTGGAGAGACCAAATCATCAAGTGAAGAAGTGCAGCGAGAGAGAGAGAGAGATTCTAGAAACATTATATTCTAAATCTTCCACTTGGACCGTAGAAATACCACCGACCTTTAGAAATTATATTTGATACAGAGTACTTGAGTACTAGAAATTGGTTATTAGAGAACATATAAACACCAAATCATATACACACATATATTTGTGTGTATATATATACACATATATATATACATACACACATGTATATATAAACATATGTGTTCGCACACACACACACACACATATACACACACGCACACACATATTTTTGGAAACCTTATATTCCAAATCATCTACTCGAACTACGAAATACTAATACCCAACACAAATTGTAACTTCTTTAGTCTATATTTCCCAAATATAAAAGTACGTGATATAGGGTACTAGAGAACATATACATGCCAAATTATCTAACTAATGTGCAAAACCACCAGTCTCCATTATAGCATATTACTTCCCAAGGGCCAAAACTATACATGATATAGGCTAAAAAGTAATTAAACACCAAATCATCAGCTAAACTACAAAAACACCAATACCCATTATCACTTCTAAAAGTAAGAACTATATTTGATTTAGGAATGGAATTATGATAATGGAACAAAATTCATCTAGAAGCGCAGTACTGTATTTTTTCTAATAAGAACTGTCCTCCAAAAACACATTTACCCATTAAAACTCTTTCCAAAATTATATCTAATATGAGCTAGAAACTGTAGAACTCTGAACTGCGAACAAGCGTTATCCATCATATAAACTTATTACTTCCCCAAACTATAATTGCTAAAGGCTTAAAAACATGTACTAGCTGAAATACTACAGCATTGCTACTAATACAAATTAAATGCAAGAAACCATGTGATATACACATTATTTCTTATAGGTGAAAACCATGTTATATATGCATTTGCAAGACTAAAATATGGTGAAAAAGGTCATAAACTAGTACCAGAACTTGGTTTTTAAGAGACCAACCATGAGTGGAAGAGGGTGAAGATCCGAAGAATAGAATGTAATTATCTTGAGACCTAAAAGGATGTATGAATCTTTTTCTGGTGTGAAGAAGAAGGCTCTTATCTATACTTTTGAAAATTGAACTATTCAAGGAAGAGATCAGGGGTCTAATGATCCCAGCCATGACAATAATCTAAAGTTTAAGTATATATCACAAAAAGGTTCCAATCAAGTGAAAAAATTGGTATGATTTTTGTGGCGTTAGTTCAACAAATTATGAAAAACATGAGGAACAGAGTAGAAATTCACTTCAAAGTACTGTAAGAAAGGGAAGCATACCAGTTGTTGTAGCTCGTCAGTGAAGCATAGCCTGCATTGTGGCCAACGTGTTGGTTCCAAAATTGAAAGGTGATAATGCGTTGGATGGTTTCAAAGATGCTACGTCAACATATTTTCACCTCTATGTGTGGGAATGTTAATCAATATTTGCATGCTTCAGGCACGTCTTTACCAACCCAAAAATATTAAAACCTAACCGTTTATAAATATAAACAATGGGAGGTTTTAACATTTGGTCCTGTGGTTTAAATTATAAGTGGGAGAAGTTATCTTGCTCAGTATTGTAATTTCGTTATATGTTTCCTCCAAAATATGGGTAGAGATGCCAACAATCAATATTTAAGTCACTGTCCATTGTAATTTATCACATTCAATTTAAAAAAATGTAAATATATATTTTTTAAATTGTATATTTTTAAATTAAAAAGTTATTAATATAGATATCTAAATTTAGTATAAAGTTAGCGATTAACAATAATTTTAGTAATTTTAAAGTATATTTGGATCACTAGTGCACATTAGACTCTCTCGGTATATTTTCCTATTTTCAGTTGATTTTTTAATGATTATGCCATCATTAGTACCTAGCTTTCCCACTCTCAATTTTTTTTAGTTTTTCTAAAATATCTATTTTGAGTTTTCTATCCCCTAAATCATTAATAGGGATAGAGGGATAGAAGCAACAACACCCATTAGTGACCCCATATGTCGAAAAGATACTTTTATCATTTGGAGACATTTGTGTGGTCGACCTATATTTGAATTTGGGTTCAACTTGTGTAGAAAATCATTCCAAAAATGCATCTACAAACAAACATCCTAAATATTATATAGGGACCTATAGATCATTTAATAAACATCTATCACTTAGAGATATTCTACTTAAACAAGAGTTGTTAAAAGATTAGTCCAACATTAGTCAAAGTCACTTAAGTGTATCCCAAATTCCAATTGTTTTTGTTGTCGCATTCTCTGTCAAAATAAATATTCATTTGGTTGTATTGATTGAGCATATATGAAGAAAGAAGGTGGAGTCTTCTCTCATATGGGGATGTTATTTTGCATAGAACTACATGACCCTTAAATATGAAGTTTTGGTATAAGGTTTGCACAATTCAAAACTCCATGTATAATTTCATTAAAGAGGCATAAATATATGTAGGCTAGTGACTCCCGATAAAAGGGTCAAGCCTTATCAAAAATAGTTATAAAATATCTAGTCTATGGGGATGAGTTGTTATCACAACTCTTTACAAGCACACAACTTATAATAGTTATTTAGTAAGCTATGTAATATGAACTACCGTGGATTTATCCAACACTCCCCCTTTAATACAAATATATATGTAAATGAAAAACCACTTAAGAATTGAATAAATCATGTATTTGATAATGCTCTATTGGACATGAACTTATCAACCAAACCATAGACAAGAACACATCGACCATTCCATTGGAACTAATCAACCAATCCATGTTAACCATTTGAAATAAACATAAGTATTGGGAATTGTCATATTAGAACCACGATTAAGAACACATTCTACTACAACAGTGGTATGGAATTCCATTTTTTCACTAATCACTAACACATCACACATGCAAACAAAAACATATTATGTTCTTCTTGGAAAGTACACACTCATCAAAACATGTATTCTTCATCACTTTTGGTGGAAGAAAATTCTTAGTTTTCATTGTTATTTTTTTCTCAGGAGATTACTCTTCCGAATCACTTTTCTCTTTTCTATATTTGGAAACAACGAAGGCCTTATTCTTCAATTTTCTATCAAGGAGATAATGTGCTCTCCATTTATAATACAAAAAATGTGTCCAGACTTTTTATATTAATGACAAAGATATATTTACTTTGGGGCATTAAAAGTTGACTTATGTCTATTTGACTTGAAAAATGAATCAGGTTTATTTTTGTAATCATTAAATTTTCCTTTAATTCAAATATTTTGGTTTTAGGTAAGTGCACCAACTGGGGGCAAAAGGGGGTCTTAAGTGAACATTTTTTTTCTAAAAAATAAAAATCAACTTGTACAAGTTATTTGAAATAGTTACACTCAAAATTGGAAGGTGTTGTAAGAACATAAATCTTAGAATTTTGAATCTAGTTTCTAAGCTAATAAAGTTTATTGAAAACGGTGAAGTTTAAGTGGGTAAAATAACTAAAATACCAACAAGTGCTCTTAATTCGTTAAAAACATAATAGAGTGACTTTCATGCACCCAACCATTTTTGAGCACCATTTAATATTTTTGAAAACCCTTTGGTAGAAAGATAACTGGGAACATCTAGTTTGGGCTCCATTTAAAAATAAAATAAAATTAGCGAGTATTTTTTTATGATTTTTCTAGTACATAAATTTTAAATTTTGAAAAATAATGTAGCTCCGACCGTGTGGGCCCCCTAACTACCTCAAAAAAAAAAAAAAAGATTTTTTTTTAATATGTATAGAATTAGGCCTAGTTTGGGCGAAGATAATTTTTTTCCAATTTCGATAAGCCAAAAAAATATACACGACGAAAGATAGACCTATTTAAACTTCAAAAAATAGCTACAAAAAGGCATAGTTAGAAAATAATTAATATGGAAATCTTATATTAATCAAAATATTTGAAAAATTATTTTTTTTAGAAAGAAGACAGTCTTCTCTACATTGTAGTCATATTTTTTTAAAATCGATCATTTTCATTTGATTTATTATGGCGGAAGTGACATTTTTAGCATTTTTATGAAAAAACATGATGTTTGTTGTGTTTGTACAGGTCCTGCCTCGTGGCTTGGGGATCCAAACTGGATCTAAGCCTTGAGGGATGCCTTGGAAAATGTAAAAACACTAAACATGAATGCATCCTAAAGTGTTCGCGTTCTTCATAGTATAAACATTATATGTGCTTTTGACATGCTTATTTACAAAATAAATGTTTAATTTTTTCTATTTATTATTATTTATATTTTATTATTTCTTATAATAAAATATAAATAATAATAAATTAAAAACTTTAAATTTATTTTAGTAAATATAAGAAATTAGAGTCACTCTACACCTTATAGAACTAGTCTCATAGCTCCATGAGTCATGGTTTAGGAGATATTTTTAATACTATAATCTAGTCGATGCAGACATAAGTAATTATTAGGATTTCAAAGATTCAACCTAAATCTCGTAGTGTTTAAATTCTACAATCAAAACCTTAAACCCTAGGCCCTAAACCTAAACCCTTAACCCTAAACCTAAACCCTTAACCCTAAACCTTGAGCCCTAAACCTAAACCCTAAACCCTAAACGCTCGAACCCCGATCCCTAAACCCTAAACCCTAAGCCCTAAACCTTAAACATTCAACCCTTACCCTTGAGCCATAAACCTAAACCCCGAGCCTAAAGTCCTAAACCCCGATCCCTAAGCCGTAAGCCCTAAATCCTAAACCATAAACCATGAACCATGAGCCCCAAATGCTAAACCCTAAACCCTAAAAACTAAATCTTAAACCGTAAACCCCGACCCCTAAAACATAAACAATGAATCCTAAACCCTAAACCCTAAACCTTGAGCCCTAAACCTTAAACCATAAACCTTAAACCCTAAACCACCGAGCCCCTAAACACTAAACCCTAAACCTTGAACTTTGCGATCTAAACCATTAACCCTCAACCTTTAACCCTGAGACCTAAACTCTAAACCCTAAACCCTAAAACCAAAATAATAAACCCTAAACCCTCGAACACTAAATCATAAACCCTTAACCTTGAACCCTAAACCATAAACCTTGAACCCCGAGCCGTACGTCATGAGCCCTAAACCCTAAACCCTAAATCCAGAGCCCTGATTTCTAACCCCTAAACCTTGAACCCATAGCTTTGAACCCTAAACCTTGAGCCATAAACCACCGAACCATAAACCTTAAACCTTAAGCCATAAACCCTAAGCCTTGAACCCTACACCATGATCCCTAAGTCATAAACTCTAAACCCTAAACATTGAGCCCTGAGCCCTAAACCCTAAGCCCTAAATCTAGAGCCCTAAGCTCTAACTCCTAAACCTTAAACCTGTAACTCCAAACCCAAAACCCAAACCCTAAACCATAAACCTTAAGCCCTAAACACAAAACCCTAAGTCGTGAGCCCTACACAATGATCTCGAGCCTTAAAGCCTAAATCATGTATCTTAAGCGTTAAACCCTAAACCCTAAACCACGATCCCTAAACCATAAACCCTAAATCTTAAGCCCTAAATGTTGAATTCTAAACCCTAAACCCCGAACCATAAAAACTAAATCCTAAACACTAAAACATAACCCCTAAACCCTAAATCCTAAACCCTAAACATTGAATCATAAACCCTAAACCATAATCCCTAAGCCCTAAACCTTAAACCCTAAATCCTAACCCCTAAACACTAAACCATAAACCTTGAACTCTACAACCTAAACACTTAACCCCGAGACCTAAACCATAAACTATATACCCTAAACCCTAAAACCAAATTAATAAACCCTAAACCATGGACACTAAATCTTAGACCCTAAAGCATAAACCATAAACCATAAACCCTAAACCTTGAACCCTAATCCCTAAGCCCTAAACCCTACACACTAAATCCAGAGCCATAAGCTCTAACCCCTAAACCTTAAACCCGTAACTCGAACCCCAAACCTTGAACCATAAACCTTGAACATGGAACCTTAAACCCTAAGCACTAAACCCTAACCCTTTAACCATACACCCCGATCCCTAAACCCTAAACCCTAAAAATTGAACCCTAAGCCATGAGCCCTAAACCCTAAATCATAAATCTAGAGCCACCGAGCTCTAACACCTAAACCTTAAACCCATAACTTTGAACCTTGAACCCTAAACTATAAACCCCGAACCATGAACCCTAAAAATCAAGCCCTAAACCATAAACCCTAAGCCTTAAAACTTACACCCTAACCCCTAAGTACTAAACCATAAACCATGTACCTAAGCCCTAAACCCTAAACATTGAGCACTAAACCATAAACCCTATAACTTAAACCCCAAATGTTAAATCCTAAACCCTAAACCATAAACCATAAACACTAAACAAGAAACACTAAATCCTCAACCCTAAATCTTGAACCTTAAATCCTTAACCCTTAACCCTCGGCTCTAAACCCTAACCATAAACTCTAAAGCCTAAAACCTTAACTTTTAACCCTAAACCCTAAACATAAAACCTAAATTTGAAATCATTATCCCTGAACCTGTAACCTTGAACCCCGAACCCTAAAGCCTAAAACCTAAACCGTAAATCTGAACCATGAGCCCTAAACCCTAAACCCTAAGCCCTAAACCATGAACCACGAGTCCAAAAACCTAAACTCTAAACACTAAATCCTACACCCTAAACCTTAAGCCCTAAACCCTAAACCCTAAACCTTGAACCCTAAGCCCTAAACCCTAAGCCCCAAACCCTAAACCTAAGCAATAAATTCCTAAACCCTAAATCCAAAACACTAAACCCTAAACCCTAAACTATGAAATATGAACATTGAGCCTTAAACGTAAACTTTCAACCCTTAACCCTGATCCATAAACCCTAAACTCTAAACCCTAAACCCTAAACCCTAAACCCTAAGGCCTAAACCCTAAAACCTTAACCATGAGCCCTAAACACTAAACCCTAATCCCTAAACCCTAAACCCTAAATCATTAGTACCCTAGCTTTCCCACTCTCAATTCTTTTTTTTAGTTTTTCTAAAATATCTATTTTGAGTTTTCTATCCCCTAAATCATTAATAGGGATAGAGGGATAGAAGCAACAACACCCATTAGTGACCCCATATGTCAAAAAGATACTTTTATCATTTGGAGACATTTGTGTGGTCGACCTATATTTGAATTTGGGTTCAACTTGTGTAGAAAATCATTCCAAAAATGCATCTACAAACAAACATCCTAAATATTATATAGGGACCTATAGATCATTTAACAAACATCTATCACTTAGGAGATATTCTACTTAAACAAGTGTTGTTAAAAGATTAGTCCAACATTAGTCAAAGTCACTTAAGTGTATCCCAAATTCCAATTGTTTTTGTTGTCACATTCTCTCACAAAATAAATATTCATTTGGTTGTATTGATTGAGCATATATGAAGAAAGAAGGTGGAGTCTTCTCTCATATGGGGATGTTATTTTGCATAGAAATAAATGACCCTTAAATATGAAGTTTTGGTATAAGGTTTGCACAATTCAAAACTCCATGTATAATTTCATTAAAGAGGCATAAATATATGTAGGCTAGTGACTCCTGATAAAAGGGTCAAGCCTTATCAAAAATAGTTATAAAATACCTAGTCTATGGGGATGAGTTGTTATCACAACTCTTTACAAACACACAACTTATAATAGTTATTTAGTAATCTATGTAATATGAACTACTTGGGATTTATCCAACACTCCCCCTTTAATACAAATATATATGTAAATGAAAAACCACTTAAGAATTGAATAAATCATGTATTTGATAATGCTCTATTGGACATGAACTTATCAACCATTCCATTGGAACTAATCAACCAATCCATGTTAATTGTTTGAAATAAACATAAGTATTGGGAATTGTCATATTAGAACCACGATTAAGAACACATTCTACTACAACAAAGTGGTATGGAATTCCATTTTTTCACTAATCACTAACACATCACACATGCAAACAAAAAACATATTATGTTCTTCTTTGAAAGTACACACTCATCAAAACATGTATTCTTCATCACTTTTGGTGCAAGAAAATTCTTAGTTTTCATTGTTATTTTTTTCTTAGGAGATTACTCTTCCGAATCACTTTTCTCTTTTCTATATTTGGAAACAACGAAGGCCTTATTCTTCAATTTTCTAGCAAGGAGATAATGTGCTCTCCATTTATAATACAATAAATGTGTCCAGACTTTTTATATTAATGACAAATATATATTTACCTTGGGGCATTAAAATTTGACTTATGTCTATTTGACTTGAAAAATGAATCGGGTTTATTTTTGTAATCATTAAATTTTCCTTTAATTCAAATATTTTTGTTTTGGGTAAGTGCACCAACTGGGGGCGAAAAGGGGGTCTTAAGTGAACATTTTTTTTCAAAAAAATAAAAATCAACTTGTACAAGTTATTTGAAATAGTTACACTCAAAATTGGAAGGTGTTGTAAGAACATAAATCTTAGAATTTTGAATCTAGTTTCTAAGCTAATAAAGTTTATTGAAAACGGTGAAGTTTAAGTGGGTAAAATAACTAAAATACCAACAACTACTCTTAATTCATTAAAAAACATAATAGAGTGACTTTCATGCACCCAACCATTTTTGAGCACCATTTAATAGTTTTGAAAACCCTTTGGTAGAAAGATAACTGGGAACATCTAGTTTGGGCTCCATTTAAAAATAAAATAAAATTAGCGAGTATTTTTTTATGATTTTTCTAGTACATAAATTTTAAATTTTGAAAAATAATGTAGCTCCGACCGTGGGCCCCCTTAACTACCTCAAAAAAAAAAAAAATTAGATTTTTTTAATATGTATAAATTAGGCCTAGTTTGGGCCAAGTATAATTTTTTTCAATTTCGATAAGCGAAAAAAATATACACGACGAAAGATAGACCTATTTAAACTTCAAAAATAGCTACAAAAAGGCATAGTTAGAAAATAATTAATATGGAAATCTTATATTAATCGAAAAATTTGAAAAATTATTTTTTTAGAAAGAAGACAGTCTTCTCTACATTGTAGTCATATTTTTTAAAATCGATCATTTTCATTTGATTTATTATGGCGGAAGTGACATTTTTAGCATTTTTATGAAAAACATGATGTTTGTTGTGTTTGTACAGGTCCCCGCCTCAAGCTTGGGGATCCAAACTGGAGCTAAGCCTTGAGGGATGCCTTGGAAAATGTAAAAACACTAAACACGAATGCATCCTAAAGTGTTCGCGTTCTTCATAGTATAAACATTATATGTGCTTTTGACATGCTTATTTACAAAATAAATGTTTAATTTTTTCATTTATTATTATTTATATTTTATTATTTCTTATAATAAAATATAAATAATAATAAATTAAAAACTTTAAATTTATTTTAGTAAATATAAGAAATTAGAGTCACTCTGCACCTTATATAACTAATCTCATAGCTCCATGAGTCATGGTTTAGGAGATATTTTTATACTATAATCTAGTTGGTACATAAGTAATTATTAGGATTTCAAAGATTCAACCTAAATCTCATAGTGTCTAAATTCTACAATCAAAACCTTAAACCCTAGG
Source organism: Taxus wallichiana var. yunnanensis (assembly GCA_018340775.1). NCBI lineage: Eukaryota > Viridiplantae > Streptophyta > Pinopsida > Cupressales > Taxaceae > Taxus > Taxus wallichiana. The sequence continues at coordinate 442,556,792 of CM031243.1, read as the reverse complement.
CCCTAAACCTAAACCCTAAACCCTAAACCTTGAGCCCTTAACCCTAAACCCTAAACCCTAAACCACAACCCTAATCCCTAAACCCTAAACCCTAAGCCCTAAACCTTAAACATTCAACCCTTACCCATGAGCCCTAAACCCTAAACCATGAGCCTTAAGCCCTAAACCATGATCCCTAAGCCCTAAGCCCTAAATCCTAAACCCTAAACCATGAACCATGAGCCCTAAATGCTAAACCCTAAACCCTAAAAACTAAATCCTAAACCCTAAACCCCGACCCCTAAAACATAAACAATGAATCCTAAACCCTAAACCCTAAACACGGAGCCCTAAACCTTAAACCATGAACCTTAAACCCTAAACCACAGAGCCCTAAACACTAAACCCTAAACCTTGAACTTTGCGATCTAAACCATTAACCCTCGACCTTTAACCACCGAGACCTAAACTCTAGGCCGGAAACCCTAAAACCAAAATAATAAACCCTAAACCCTGAACCCTAAATCATAAACCCTTAACCCTGAACCCTAAACCATAAACTTTGAACCACGAGCCGTACATCATGAGCCTTAAACCCTAAACCTTAAATCCAGAGCCACCAGTTCTAACCCCTAAACCTTGAACCCATAGCTTTGAACCCTAAACCTTGAGCCATAAACCCTAAACCATGAACCTTAAACCTTAAGCCATAAACCCTAAGCCTTGAACCCTACACCCTTATCCCTAAGTCATAAACCCTAAACCCTAAACATTGAACCCTAAGCCCTAAACCCTAAGCCCTAAATCTAGAGCCACGAGCTCTAACCCCGAACCTTAAACCCGTAACTCCAAACCCAAAACCCAAAACCCTAAACCATAAACCTTAAGCCCTAAACACAAAACCCTAAGTCGTGAGCCCTACACAATGATCTCTAAGCCTTAAATCCTAAATCATGTATCTTAAGCGTTAAACCCTAAACCCTAAACCCTAAACCCTGATCCCTAAACCATAAACCCTAAATCTTAAGCCCTAAATGTTGAATTCTAAACCCTAAACCCCGAACCATAAAAACTAAATCCTAAACACTAAAACATAACCCCTAAACCCTAAATCCTAAACCCTAAACATTGAATCGTAAACCCTAAACCATAATCCCTAAGCCCTAAACCTTAAACCCTAAATCCTAACCCCTAAACACTAAACCATAAACCTTGAACTCTACAACCTAAACACTTATCCCTGAGACCTAAACCATAAACTATATACCCTAAACCCTAAAACCAAAATAATAAACCCTAAACCATGGACACTAAATCTTAGACCCTAAACCCTAAACCATAAACCATAAACCCTAAACCTTGAACCCTAATCCCTAAGCCCTAAACCCTACACACTAAATCCAGAGCCCTAAGCTCTAACCCCTAAACCTTAAACCCGTAACTCCGAACCCCAAACCTTGAGCCATAAACCTTGAACATGGAACCTTAAACCCTAAGCACTAAACCCTAACCCTTTAACCATACACCCCGATCCCTAAACCCTAAACCCTAAAAATTGAACCCTAAGCCATGAGCCCTAAACCCTAAATCATAAATCTAGAGCCCGAGCTCTAACACCTAAACCTTAAACCCATAACTTTGAACCACCGAACCCTAAACCATAAACCCCGAACCATGAACCCTAAAAATCAAGCCCTAAACCATAAACCCTAAGCCTTAAACCTTACACCTTAGCCCACGAGTCCTAAACCATAAACCATGTACCATAAGCCCTAAACCCTAAACTTTGAGCACTAAACCATAAACCCTAAAACCTAAACCTCAAATGTTAAATCCTAAACCCTAAACCATAAACCATAAACACTAAAGAGTAAACACTAAATCCTTAACCCTAAACCTTGAACCTTAAACCCTTAACCCTTAACCCTCAGCTCTAAACCCTAACCATAAACTCTAAAGCCTAAAACCTTAACCTTTAACCCTAAACCCTAAACCTAAAACCTAAATTTGAAATCATTAACCACCGAACCTGTAACCTTGAACCTTGAACCCTAAAGCCTAAAACCTAAACCGTAAATCCTGAACCATGAGCCCTAAACCCTAAACCCTAAACCCTAAACCATGAACCCTGAGCCCAAAAACCTAAACTCTAAACACTAAATCCTACACCCTAAACCTTAAGCCCTAAACCCTAAACCCTAAACCTTGAACCCTAAGCCCTAAACCCTAAGCCCCAAACCCTAAACCTAAGAAATAAATTCCTAAACCCTAAATCCAAAACACAAAACCCTAAACCCTAAACTATGAAATATGAACCTTGAGCCCAAAAGCTGTAAACTCTCAACCCTTAACCCTAATCCATAAACCCTAAACTATAAACCCTAAACCCTAAACCATGAACCCTAAACCCTAAGGTCTAAACGCTAAAACCTTAACCATGAGCCCTAAACACTAAACCACGATCCACGAGCCTAAACCCTAAACCCTAAATCATAAACCTTGACAAAAAAATTCCTAAATTATAAACCCTAGTTCTCTCCTTGAACTAGTCAATACCATAGATCAAGGAAATAACTATACCTAACAACTAGATAATATCTTTTAATATCTAAATAAGATAAAATAAATATCCATACACATAAGTGGGTGAGGATAAATACAATAAAGGTAAATAAAGTACCTAAGTTAACATGAGCTAAGGTAAATACCTACTCTAACACCCCCTCAAGTGAAACTAGGGGTCAAAATAGAAGTGGCACGTCCATAGTATGAATCTCGATAACTAGGCACGATGAGGTACTCATGTACAATAACGGGAAAAAAAAGGCACCGCAAGGTACCCAAAACTAGTAACAACAAAGTAAAGAGAGTAAAGATCCACTCAAGGCATCCCAAGAAGCTCGGCTCAAAAACTTGTACAAGGATAAAAATTTTTGGTGTGCATTGTGGTCTGAATCCACCGCTCGATCACAAAACTCAAAAATAAGCCGACATTGGGCTCCACTAGAATAGCTCCATACAAGGAGATTGTCAGCAGTGATGTCGAAAGTGAAAAAAACACCAAACATAATTCGATCAACTAATGTAAATAGGTGTGTCACGATCCAAGAATAAAAACCAAAGCAACAAGGTAACGACACAAAATCTAGAGTGTCACGATCCAAGAAAAGCCAAGGTAACAAGGCAAGGACACGAAACCCAAAGAAGTAGGATCAACACCACTCCCTCCCATACTACTAAATGGGTGGAGTGACGCTACAAATCTATATGAGTTGTCAAAACAACTACTCGAACATTGATAAACTAACACTAGGCTCCACCAGAATAGCTCCCCCACAAGAGAGACTGTCAACATGCCAAAAGTGTCGAAAATACAGATACAAAATCTCTCAACAAACAAGAGAGATATACTACACCCGCTAAAGAAAAATGCTCAAAACAAGAAGCATCACAATGCGAAGGTATAGAAAGCTGGAACAAGAGGCCGAATGGTGGAGGAACCATGCCCGTAGAGTCCTCTAAATGAATGCCTATGTCACCACCATGAGTGATCGAAATCCACCCGAAATCAACACGGATAGATGAAGAAGATGTCTGCATATGACTTGGTGTAAAATTCACAATGGGTACATGAAAAAGAACTTGAGAATGTGTCGGGTTGATCATGTCTCGATAGTCAAAATCTCGATTTCTCAATCTTGAGTGAAGGTGCGAACTCATGTGTTGCTCATGATCCTCGAAAGAGTCGAGTGAACAAAAAAGGAGTTATGTCAATGTGTGATCCCAATGAAGTATCTCGCTCAAAAACCAATGTCATGACAAGAATTCCACTTAACATATGGAATAAAGGAAACAATACCCTGTGAATGTCTACTAATGACTCCTATAATGAGACCCATAGAACGGAGCATGCGAGAACTGAATGCAGTGGTATGCTTCTTAAAAAATCCATGCAGCTGAGTAGAAGCAGGATACACAACATGTGGTTTTGTAATAGGCACAGATGTGGAAGAGCATGTAGTAACAAGCCTCACAGGTTTAGAAGCATTAAAAATTAGGTTCAGGCTCAAAGACTGGTAGATCAATGTCAGTGGGTACAAGAGTAACAACTACAAGTGGACTAGGAGCATGGATATTGTTGTCCACAATTTGATGGTGATGCTTTAAGCTAGCAAGTTTGTTCTGCAGAGTGTATTATTGTATCCTTATCATGAATGAGTGATTGTAGAAGAGAATTTCACTTCTTGAGCGATCTATTTTCTTCCACAAATTTTACAATATCCTCTTGAAGTCCACATACTTCAGAGAAAATCATATCATTCTCAGAATCCATGATAGGCACAAATTGCAACTCCCAAAAATTTAGGACGTCGGGCTCAGCTGAAATTGCATCCACAATTGATTACAACACTCCTCCATATTTGACACTTTATAATTATAGTGCAAGTCTCAAAAAAAAAATTCTAAAGGAAATAGCACGAAAAAACAAGCACTTTTGCAAAAAATGGCACTCAAAACTGAGTTACCGATCAAAAGTTACAATCTTTTTAATATTTTGCTTTGTTATTTATTTTAGGTGCCACTAAAACAAAATAAAATGTTGTTGCCTTCGCCACAAAAATAAAATTAAAGGGGGCTGCCTCCGTAAATGGCCAAGTTTACAGTCGATCTTAGGGTTTTCCCACCTTCTGGATCCAATGGAAGCCTCTGTTTTGCATAAAAATGCACGCAGCAACAAAATACGACCAAATCCCAAATATATGAATACACAAATAATTTATTTGTAAAATAAAACTTACAGATAGATGTCAACAACAATCTCTAGCTCTGATACCATGAAAGGAACGATAACCAGATCATACCAAGCCAAGAACACATATGCTAATCAAACACCACAATTAATAAGATGAAAGTATTTACTTTGAAATAAATTTACATAAAACCTTTGCAAATAAATGAGAAACAATATCATATATTATTATGGAACTCAATGCAAGTACATTGAGAATGGGCCTTGCTTAAATAAGTAAGGAATAACAATCTAAGAACCAGTCAAGGTCATAGATCAAGCCATAAATCAAGGAAATAACTAGTCATCAAAGAATTAGTCAAGACCATAGATTTAGGAGAGAACTAGACATCAAGGATCTAGTCAATACCATAGATCAAGGAAAGAACTAGTCAATACTAGAGATCAAGGAAAGAACTATACCTAAAAACTAGATAATATCTCCTAATATCTAAATAAGATAAAAGAAATATCCACACACATAAGTGGGTGAGGATAAATACAATAAAAGTAAATAAAGTACCTAGGTGAACATGAGCTATGGGTGCATTCTTTTATCCATTGGATATAAGTGTGTACCTTCTGGATGCACTCTTTTACCCTTTGGACATTTTTGTGTCACGTGTACCTTTTAAAAAGACTAGCATTAAAATATTATTTTAATAAAAAAACCTTCTTGAGCTCATAACTTTTGATCTGTAGCTCGGATTAAGGTGATATTTTTTTTGAAATTGTGTATTTTTTTGAGATCTACACATTGGTGACATTTTTATACACATATTTCAAATGTAAAAGGTAATTTTACTCATTGTAATATTTACATGCACTCAATTATAAAGTGTCAAATTTGGGAGGGTGTTGTGATCAATTGTGGACGTAATTTTGATTGAGCCCGACGTCTTAAAATTTTGGGTATTGCATTTTTGTATCTATAGGCATATAATTTATATCTCTCTTATTTATTAAGATATTTTTTATCTGTATTTTCGACACTTTTTGGCATGTTAACAGTCTCTCTTATGGGGGAGCTATTCTGGTGGAGCCCAGTGTTAGTTTGTCATTGTTTGAGTAGTTGATTTTGACAACTCATACAGATCTGTGGTGTCACTCTACCCATTCTGTAGTATGGGAGGGTGTGGTGTTGATACTGCTTCTTCAAGTTTCATGTCCTTACCTTATTACCTTGGCTTTTTCTTGGATCATGGCACTCCTATTTATTTAGATCTCATGTCCACCTTGTTGCCTTGGTTTTTCTTGGATCGTGGCACACCTATTTGTAGCAGTTGATCAAATTATGTTTGGTGTTTGTTTTTCACTTTTCGACATCACTCCATTGATAGTCTCCTTGCATGGAGCTATTCTGGTGAAGCCCAGTGTCAGTTGTTTTTGAGTTATATGATCGAGCAGTGGATTTAGACCATAGTGTGCACCACACTTCTTCAGCATTGTATGAATTTTTTGAGCCAAACTTCTTGGGATGCCTTGGAGTGGATCTTTACTCTCTTTACTTTGTTGTTACTAGTTTTGGGTACCTTGCGGCCTGCCTTTTTTCCCAGGCTTATTGTACATGAGTACCTCATCGGCCTAGTTATCGAGACTTATACTATGGACATGCCACTTCTATTTTGACCCCTATTTTCACTTGAGGGGGGGTGTTAGAGTAGGTATTTATCTTAGCTCATGTTCACCTAGGTACTTTATTTACCTTTATTGTATTTAAACTCACCCACTTATGTGTATGGATATTTCTTTTATCTTATTTAGATATTAGGATATATTATCTAGTTGTTAGGTATAGTTCTTTCCTTGATCTATGGTATTGACTAGATCCTTGATGTCTAGTTCTCTCCTAAATCTATGGTCTTGACTAGTTATTTCCTTGATTTATGGCTTGATCTACAACCTTGACTAGTTCTTAGATTGTTATTCCTTGCCTATTTAAGCAAGGCCCATTCTCAATGTATTACATTGAGTTCCATAATAATATATGATATTGTTGCTCATTTGTTTGCAAAGGTTTATGTAAAGTTATTCTAGTGAATTACTTTCATCTTATAGATCGTGGTGTTTGATTAGCATCTGTGTTCTTAGTTTGGTACGATTTGGTTATCGTTCCTTTTAGAAATAATATGGGGAAGTGAAAATGGTGATGAAAATAAACTTAAAATGCTAGAAAATGAGTAGAACATGGTAGAGGTTTGCAAAGAATACCAAGAAGCCTAAAATAGTCCAAAACAATAAAAATTGAGAAGATGACGCCAATAGGGTAAGAGGATTATGTGGATAGCTTGAACTAATTGAGAGAAGGTGGGAAAATGAGATTTAGTGATTGAATTTGTTTTAAAAGGAGTGAAACCCTAAAAGGTCATCAAACCCTAACTAGGCCTAATTGGCTAGTTGAGAAAAGCAAGAAGTTGGAGCTGGGAAAACTACAAAGGGAGTTAGAACTTTAAAATAACCTTGAAGAAAGAAGGGATTAATGGGTATCCGAATCACCACTTAATTTTTATTGATTATTTGTGGAATGATCCATACACAACAATTTGTGTGTTAGGAGGGTTAGTAGGAAAAAGGCTAATTTTGGAGCTAAAAGAGAATATGTTTTCATGGGAAAAGAGAAAAGTGTTGACACTTTATAGAAATCTGATTGAGGGAAATGGGTATCCAAAAGTTTACCATTCGGGAATGGAGATGTATAATTTGTGAATTTTATTAAAAAAATTGTTTTGCAAGGGTACTAGTAAAATTGAGGTCTAAAAAGGAAAATCAAGTAGAATGATGTGTTAAGACTTATTGGTTTGTTTGATCATGTTTTTATAGTGTTGTTGACCATGTTCAAAGTGAATTTGATCTTGGTTCAATAATTTTATGCATTTTATAGATATTGAGCAATATTGGCTTTTTAAGCAAGGTGATGGTTCTTTGAGTAAAATTGAATAATCAAGTTGAATTTGAAGTTTCTTATGCATTTTTGGTGTAAAGAAGTGTGAATGCAAGGTACTCTACATCAGTTCCTATTGTTGCTCACACTTGTGTGTATGCCCCTTTTGGCTATGGAGACTAACATATATAATCTTTGGGAGGAGGTGTGTAGTAGACAAAAACTAAGATATTTGGCATCGAGAGGAAGGAAATCATATTTTCTAGTGTGACATAGTGAAAATTTGTGTGCTATGTGGAAAAATTATGAATAGGGTTCTTCAGTAAACCATTTAAAATCTTCCCGCCATGTCTAGAGCTTGGTTGAGTAAATTTTACTATATAATAGTTATCGTAAACGTCTAACATGGCGTACCTAGTAATTTTTGGGACTGGTTTCCAAAGTATGAACATGGAGGAGCCAAATCCATAGAAGACAACATCATAGCCTTCAAATATGCCTTGCACAAACATCTTGTCATCCATGAAGATGTCGCATGCAACTTATTATCTTGCACTCTATGTAGAATGGACCACTAGAGGTTTCTACGATAATTGCATGGGTCGATAAAAAACTTGGGGTTTTTTCGAGGATGAATTCTTTGATTAATTTGGATAGTACATTAGCCTCATAGACTTATTCTCCTAGTTTGCATCTATTTTCAAAGGAGAAGCAGAGCCCATATGGGTGTTGAAAGGATTTTCAACACTCATTTCCCCAAAAGTACAAGAGGTTGAGGGATGATTATGTAGTCACGATACTATATCTATCAAAACTATTTATGTGCAATAGATCCCCTGTTTTCCATGTTTATTAGCTAGGAAACCATGGTCCTTTCCTCTCTTCCATAGTTTTCTATATGACTATCTTAGGAGAGAACCCACACATTTCCCCACATATCAATCCAAAATTCTAGATTAGTGATTGCTTTCTCATGTCGATGACTAACCCCACTCCAACACAATACACCCCTTCCACTTCTACTCCAAACCCTATCTGCATGATCCACAACCAAGTTTTTTTCCCCATGCAATCACCCCTAGAATCCATTTTATAGGATGGAAATCTTAAGAGTGTAGAGGGAAAATGATCTTCAACTATTACAAATGATAGTTCTTTTATTGTTAATGATAATGATATCATGTATTCTAATGTTTGTTATGCTTCTTCTTATTTTTGTTTCTATTCTTTTGATTATGTTTCTAACATTGAAATGTTTTACATGGGAGAAGAAGAGGAAGTGAAAAATAAGAAAAAACACATAAGGAAGTACTAGAATAAACTTCCTCTCAACCTAGAAAAATAATGTGCAATCCTACATTTACAATTGTGAATTGGAAAATGATTCACCCAAATATCAGCCTTGTATGTAAGGAAAATATAATAGTTTGAGTGAATCGACGATGTGAGTCTTGAAATTGATAATGAAGCATTGAAATTTTGTCCAAATTGTGATGTGATTCCATATATGTATGTGTCAAGGTGTTATAGTTATCCATAAACATATGGTGTAAGGTGTATAGTGAATCACACATAAAGAGAAACTTTTTGATATTCCTATCTACTCATACACAGTGTGAGGAGTCACGTACTCGAAACATTCCAATAATGAGAAGGAATACAAATGGAACCTTTACGTATAACACCACCAATTTCACAACACCATGAGATAGATTAAGAGAGTTGCACTCTTCCAACCGGGAGAAATGGAGGAGACTAAAGTAGAGAACCTTGAAGAGGAAAGGAGCCTCCCAAAACTATAAATCACACAAGAAGATAATTTAACTAATAAGTTTTACTGAAATAATTGTGTACCATGATGAATTAGCTCTCCCGAGATTCTTTCACCTCCTAATGCATCCATAAAGAATCATTCAAGTAAATGCCTTATGTGCCTTCAATTGGGTTGACTTTGAGGTAACAATTTCTCTCCCTTTTTATACTTTCACTCCATCTTTCTAGTCCAAGTTTGTACTCATATACATGTTAATCTTTGCATGGATGGTTTATAATTTGTAATTATAAATGACCTATCTCAAGAATTAAAGGATGTTCATATGCACCTAATAACAAATACTAGGATGAAATCATTGAGTGAAACTTGTATCACTCAAAACATACAGTCCACCCTCTTATCCCCAACCGTGTATAAGCTGTTAGTTTAGGATAGTTAGGCATCCTTTCATTAGAATAGTGTTGTCACCCTCAAAATCCCCCTCATTTTCTAATTCAAATTCAAATATTTTGAGCTCACGCCCTCCAGTAGTGTTCAAGTAAATTTGGATCCTGAAAAGATAGAGAAATTCATGCTTTGAAGTTATTTAAACTCTCCAGTATGCACTTTTTGATGAATTTTCCATTTTTCTATCTAGGCATGTGAAAATTTTATTATTGTCCTCCTTTGAATGAAATTTTCAATATTTTCATGGCCATGGATCTTTGAACCTTGTATTGTTTTCAATTCCTTGGTTCATGAAATAAATTTGAAAATCGGGCGCAAAATGGTGGAGTTTTCTTCTTCTCTACATTTTTCCATAGTCACAAATGACGGCGCTTTCTTCCTCGTCAAATTTTGGCCCAATTATCCACGGTATGTGGACATATCTAATTAGAGGTGGGCCGCAGAGCAATTTGAGAATTTGAACCTTGTTTCCAAAAGGGCTAAAAGTCATAAAGTGACTCATAACCCCGATCAGCTTAAAGTGAAAAAGTAAAATATTGAGCCCACCTCAAAGAGTCAAAGTAGGGGAGGCGATCTTTGGAGCCTTATGAGTTTTTGAGACTTGTTTCCAAAAGGCATAAAAGGAATAAAGTGGCCCGCATCCCTGATCATGTTATAAGGGAGAAAGTCAAATATTAAGCCCACATCGAAGGTCAAAGCAGGGAGGCGAACCTGCAGATCAATTTGTGTTTTTGAGCCCGCAGTAGAAAAAGGTAAAATTATAAAAGTGTCCTGCGACTCTATCTCCACTCAAATGAGGCCACGTGTCAAGACCATATCAAAAGTGGGTGAGCAGGCCGAAATGTTCTAATATGCCAAATCTCTATAAAGTCACAAAATGTAAAAGGAATCCTCCATGCCCACTCCAGTAAATTTCTCCCACGTGGATGACTTTGGTTTAAAGTTTCAAAGTTTCAATGAACAATTCAAATTCAAAGTTGCAAAATGAGTGTAATGACTGCATTATGAAAAGTCTGGTTTTTCTCGCCATTGGCGTTTCTTTGCGAATCAAGAATCCGAATGGACATGAATGATTGAAAAGAAATTATAAACCGTTTCTTGCTAACAAAGAAGAAGTTGTAACCATTTCTTAGAGGATATTTAATGGCTTCTTCATGCCATTGTACAGGGTTGGTAATTGATCTTGTAAACTCAAGAGTATATTGTACTTTGAGAGAACAAAGGAGATAGCCATTTTCTTCCATTTCCCCCTTTTCTCAATTTCCTCCATTTCTCCACTATGTACAACTTCTGATTAAGCATCAATACAAGAAGAAGGATTTTGTAGCCTCTTTGATGAGGATATTTTAGAAAATTTGAGTTCACAATCTTATCTCGTCTTGTTGCCATTTGTAGGGTTGTTTCTTCCCATGAATGCATGTGATGAATTTTCTAACTAGTGTGTGCAGGAATCTGATTTCCTACCTGTAACATTAGTTCTCCTACCTCTTTTCTCACTCCCTTTCCCACTTTCAGAAAAATTTATCTCTTGCAAATATTTGCAATCTTTGTCATAGGGTTAGTGGAGTGCCTCTGGTGGATCCCTGGCTGAAAGGCCACCACAGAAATCTACATTTTCTTGCGCATGTATATACGAGAGTTGTACCGGTTAAGTAGAGGGAATTATATTCCTAGAGCATTTGTAAGGAATTCAAAAGTTATTCCACCTGAAAATTTTCCTTTCCAACAAGTATTTAGCACCCAACGTGGGGTAGATTTAGCAAAGATTTGCACTTGAATGCTAAAAAATCAAAATGAGAAAATGAGAAAATTTATTGAATTTGAATGGCTATATGAGCCACATGGATTCAAATCATGGATATTTCAGGAAACCCTCTTGTTAAAAGACTTGAATTTCTCTTCCACATCCAAGATGATGTTGCTTTATATTTGAGGTAAGCTATCATTGCCACGAGAATTTTGGACCTTGAAGAAGAACACGTTGCTGAATTGGAGAGGCAAAGAAAAATTCTAGCACCACAAAGAAGAGCATAGATTTTCAAGATGGCGGATAGAAGATACACCCAAGAAATAAAGACAAGGAGGAAAAACTGATCCCATTTTTTAGGAACTTCAAAGGAGAGAAGATCTACTTGGAACCCGAGAGGCCTTCTTTTCAAGCAACCGGCCATGTTGGGAACCTGAGTGTTGTTAATCCTTTGGATGGTGAATTTACATACATACATGAGAACCTTGAAGATTTTATCGATGTAGAGACCGAAGAAGAAGCTAGAGAAAGATAAGTAAGAGATGACGAAGAAATAAGAGCTCAACTCGAAGAAATCGAGAGACTTCAAGCCAAGGCATACAAAAGAACAATAGAAGCCACACCTTAGTAAGGTTGGAAGATAGAAACATAAATAGAATGGGGGATCATGATCATGAACATGATTGTGAGGCCCGTAGGCCTAATGTACCATGGGGAGGAAACACCAGTCCACTAGCTCTTGCTCAACCACTCCATGAGCTACCGATAGGATCGAGAAAAAACTTCCCAAAATTCAGAGGGGATGGTTCTCAACTCCTTGAAGAGCATGTAGCAACATTTATCACTACTTGCGGTGTGTTGGGTGTTGAGGATGAAGACATGTCAATCCAAATATTTGTGGAGTCACTTCAAGAAAAGGCTTCTAAATGGTTCTACATGCTACCCCCGAGGTCCATCACCTGTTGGGATGATATAAGAAGTGCATTTGAACATAGGTTCAAGAGCACAAAAGATTGTCAAGATCTTTTGGTCTAATTGATACAAATGAAGAAAGAAACCTTTGAGTCAATGAGGGACTTCGTAGAAAGATATGATGGAGTGATAAGAAGGATACTTGAAGATGTGGTGCCTCCTGAAAATAATTTGAAAAGGTTTTTCATTAGTGCTTTGCCATCGAAATAGGTTTCTTCCTCAGAAGAGCCCAACCAAGAAAATTGAGACAAGCCCAGGATTTGCAATAGAAACCAATGATGATTTAATCCTTTTTGGAAAGGTGAAAGGCCCTAATGGGAAACAAAAGGGTCAAAATTAAAACTCTGTAACCATAGATCTCATGTTCTAAAAATGGAAAATGACTTGGTTGCCTTGAAGAAGCAGCTATCTCAGATCACAATGCAAAATGCTTCAGGAGACCAAACCATCCAGATAGGCCACGTATTGCTCCACCTCCTTGTCAACTTGTTCTTGAAGCACCAGCATCAATTCCATATGTGACATCAAAGAGCCGGAGGAGGAAGTAGAAATTGATGAAATCGAAGAAGAAAATATCGAAGACTATAAAACTATCTTAAGGTTGAGGAAGTTGATATGTACAATGGCCTAATTAAGTACGTTGATGATGAAGATGAGGATGATGAAGAAGCTCCAAGTTTCTCATGTTTTATTTTCACTTGTGCACAACCCAAGAAAGGTGCTTCTTCCTCAACGGCTGTGGTAAAGGATAAGAAGAATAAAGAAGATTCTCCTCCAGAGGTCACACAAAATAAAATCGTCAGCAGAGCATCACCATTACCACCTTCTATGGAGTCAGACAAATAAAAATGAGACTCACTAGTTTTTAGGGATCATGCTACTATGCCAAGTAAGTCATCTAATTATTCTCCCAAATCAAAATTTTCTAAGAACAATTCTCCTTTAAATGTTGTTCCTGTAAAAACATCTAAGGTTCAATCAAAAGCTACACCCTCACCCCCTTCCAAGCCAATGCTACATCCAAAAAGGACAATTCAACACCCAAAGTAGAAAATCCTCTATCATGTAAATATTCCTCCATTTCCAGAACCTCTTCCTCACTCACCATAACCCCATTTGACTTTGTGGAACATGCAAGCAAAACCAAAGTCCAATCTCTCAGAAATAGAATACCTACAAACACACCCTACCCAGTTTGACAAGTTCATTAATACAATTCATGGTGGTAACCTTGTATCCTCGAGTCCTAATTCTAAAGGCTTACTTCCCACACCATCCACACCACCTTCCCAAAACATTTTAGCCCTCAGTGCCTCCAAAACCAATAGGGTTGAACCTTTCTACCTGTCACTCCTCATTAAAGGCTTCTAGCTAAATAATTGTATCATAGATTCTGGAGCCTCAGACAATGTGATGCCAACCAAATTTGTAAATGCTCTAGGCCTCACCTTGACCTGGGTAAATGACACCTACTACTCAATGGAATCCAAACAAGTGCCATTGGTAGGAAGAATCAAAGATGCACAGGTAACACTAGCTGATTTTCCAGACAAAAAGGTGCTCCTAACCATACTAGTAGCAAAAATCCCATCATCCTTTGGTATGCTATTGAGTAGGAGTTTTTTCAGAGAGCTGGATGGAGAGATAAAAATAGATTGGTCATCTGTAACTATCTCAGTAAACAGTGAGATGAAGAAGTTGCTACCAGTAAGAAAGATGAAGTTCACAGTACGAAAGTCTGATGATTCGAAAGCAAACATTCTCTTTCAATATTGTGGGATAGGAAACTACTTCCTCACATTAGAAAAAGAGGAGAAATTTCCACTTCTCATGAAGGAAGAGGAAGATCAAATTTGGAAATGGAATTTTATGGTATTCATTCTAGTGTGGGCTTGGGAGCTGGTGTAGTATTGTACTCTCCTTCCAATGAGTTGTACTCATTTTCCTACAAGTTGCAATTTGATAATACAAATAACACTGTAGAGTATGAAGCACTAATCTTAGGCATGAGTGCAGCAAAGAACATGGGAATCAATAAATTGAGATGTCAAGGTGATTTAGAGGTTGTAGTAAAGAAGGTCCACCAATAATATCAGGTGAAGAATCCAAGACTCTGGCATTATAGAAACAGAGTGTGGGACTACATTGAATCTTTTGATGCATTTTCCATTGAAGCTATTCTAAGGGAACAAAATGAAAAGGTTGATTCTCTTATAGTGTCAGCTTCCCTAGTGACACCTCATCCTTCTTTTGGTAAAGACAAAGTGACCATTGAAATGGTATTCAGGCCTAGTGTACCAGACAATGCAAATCATTGGCAAGTATTCAATGATGATAACCAAATTCTAGCCTTTTTAGAGCAAAGGGATAATTTCAATAATCTCTTCTTTGAAGGAGGTGAAAATACACACGAGAAGCAGTTCCCAAAGAAGAGAAAGAAGGAATTGAAGGGATTGATGATGAGGGAGTAATAAAATCTAACGGGAAAAAAATTTCCCAAAGGCCTAGTATCTTTAGAAGACCTCTTTGACAAACATGATAGATTCATTCAAGAGAAAGAAAAGAAATCTTCTCGGTGCCTAGCTGATTTTGATAAAGAAAACATTGGTACCCCGGAGGAGCCAAGGATAGTCAATATTGGAAAATGTTGCTCACCTGAAGAATAAAGAAGGTTTGTTGCATTACTTAAGAAATACTTAGATGTCTTAGCCTACTCTTATGATGAACTCAAATCCTTCCAACCAAAGGAAATGCATCACTCAATTCCTTTGAAGCGGGGTGTTAAGCCCTTCAAGTAGAAACAAAGGCTATACAACCCAAAGATTGTTGATACCATCAAGGAGGAGGTAATGAAGATGCTTAATGCAAGGATCATCTTTCCCATCCACCATTCAACATGGGTGGCTAACATTGTGCAAAGTCAAGGCGAAGAAGAATGGTGAAATAAGGATATGTGTAGATTTTTGTAACTTGACCACACCAAGACATCATTTACAACACCTTGGGGAACTTTTACCTACAGTAGAATGCCTTTTGTCCTAATCAATGCAAGAGATACATTCCAAAGGGCGATGGATTTGGCCTTCAAAGATCTAAAGCATTGCATTTTCATATATCTTGATGATCTCACAGTATTTTCAAAGAAGAGGGGAGATCATATCTATCACTTGGAATAGGTACTTGTAAGGTGTAGGAAACATGGCATATCACTAAATCCAAAAAAGTGAATTTTTGGAGTCACATAGAAGGAAAGTTATTGGGGCACATTGTGAACAAACATGGAGCACACTTTGATCCTGAGAGGGTTAGATCCATTCAAGCATCAGCCCTGCTTACAAGCAAGAAAGGATTTCATTCATTCTTTGGAAAGGTGAACTTTCTTCGTCATTTTGTGCCTAAGTTTGCTGAGTTGACGAAGCACATCACTTCCATGATGAAACCACAAGAAAAATTCAAATGGAATAATGAAGGGAAGGAAACATTCAAAGAGATCAAGAAATCCATTGCCAAGGCTCCAAATCTTGTATCTCTAGATTTCAACAAAGAATTCATCATGTATTGTTATGCATTAGAACATACACTCTCTGCCATCCTCGGTTAGAAAAATGATGAATGCGTGAAAGCACCTATTGCTTTCATGAGTTGTCCTTTCAAAAATAATGAGCTAAAATATAGCCAATTGGAGAAGCATGCATTTGTAGTGGTCAAGGTTGTAAAAAACTTCAAGTTTTACATCCTCAATTCCCATACGGTGGTGATGGTCCCTAGAAGTGAAATCCCGGAGCTAAGAGAGGAAATTGGATTGCACTTATGGGGACCATAGGTTTCCTCCGCCTTGTACCATAGGTGATTGTTAGGTGTCTTTCCCTTTCTATTTTTTTGTGTTTCATTCTTCTAATATTTCTTTCTCAAAGTTATGCATGACTCTGCAAGGCCCAATGGATAAGGCACTAGTCAATGAATTACAAGGTCTAGAGATTGAGATTCTGGATTCCCATGTCATGTCCCCAAGATAGAGCCAGATGTTGTCACCGTCAAAATACCCCCCTCATTTTATAAGTCAAATTCAAATATTTTGAGCTCACGCCCTCCAAAAATGTTCAAGTAAAGTTGGAAGCCCAAAAAGATAGAGAAATTCATGCTTTGAAGTTGTTTAAACTCTCTAATTTGCAATTTTAGATGAATTTTCTGTTTTTCTGTCTGGGCTCATGAAAATTTTATTGGTTTCCTCCTTTGAATGAAATTGTCAATATTTTCATGGCCATGGATTGTCAAACCTTTTATTTTTTTCAATTCCTTGGTTCGCGAAAGAAATTTGAAAATTAGGTGCAAAATGGTGGAGTTTTCTTCTTCTCTGCATTTTTGTACAGTCGCGAATGACGGCGCTTTCTTCCCCACCAAATTTTGGCCCAATTATCCACGGGTACATGGACATATCTAATTGGAGGCATGCCAGCAGAGGAATTTGATAATTTGAGCCTTGTTTCCAAAAGGGCTAAAAGTCATAAAGTGACCTGCACCTCAATCAGGCTTAAAGGGAAAAAGTCAAATCTTGAGCCCACCTCAAAGAGTCAAAGTGGGGAGGTGTATCATTGGATCCTTTTGAGTTTTTGAGCCTTGTTTCCAAAATGGATAAAAGGCATAAAGTGACCCATAGCCCCAATCATGCTATAAGGGAGAAATTCAAATATTAAGCCTGCATCGAAGGTCAATATAGGGAGGTGGGCATGCAGAGTAATTTGTGTTTTTGAGCGTAGTAAAAAAAGGTAAAATTATAAAAGTGGTGCATGACTCTGTCTCCAATCAAATGAGGCCACATGTCAAGACCATATCAAAATAGGTGAGTGGGCCAAAATGTTCCAAAATGTCAAATCTCTAGAAAGTCACAAAATGTAAAAGAAATCCTCAATGCCGGCTCCAATAAATTTCTCCCACATGGACAACTCTGGTTTAAAGTTTCAAAGGAAAGATGAGTGTTTCAAATTCAAAGTTGCAAAATGAGTGTAATGGATGCATTATGAAAAGTCTATTTTTTCTCACCATTGGTGTTTCTTCACAAATCAAAAATTTGAATGGATGAGAATGATTGAAAAGAAATTGTAAACCGTTTCTTGCTAACAAAGAAGAATTTGTAACCATTTCTTAGAGGAGATTTAATGTCTTCTTCATGCCATTATACAGGGTTGGTAATTGATCTTGTAAACTCAAGAGTATATTGTACTTTGAGAGAACAAAGGAGATAGCCATTTTCGATTTCCCCCTTTTCTCAATTTCCTCCATTTCTCCACTATGTACAACTTCCGATTCAAAGATCAATACAAGAAGAATGATTTTGTATCCTCTTTGTGAGGAGATTTTAGAAATTTTGAGTTTGCAATCTTATCTTGTCTTGTTGCTATTTTTAAGGTTGTTTCTTCCCATGAATGCATGTGATGAATTTTCTAACTAGTGTGTGCAAGAATCTGATTTCCTACCTGCAACATTAGTTCTCCTACCTCTTTTCTCACTCCCTTTCCCACTTTCAGACAAAGTTCTCTCTTGCAAGTATCTGCAAGCTTTGCCGCAGGGTCAGTGGAGTGCCCCTATTGGATCCCCGACTGAAAGGCCACCACAAAAATCCACATTTTCTTGTGCATGCATATATGGAAGCTACACCGGTTAAGTAGAGGGACTTATATTCCCAGAGCGTTGGCAAGGAATCCACAAGTTTGTCCACCCGAAAAATTTCCTCACCAACAAATATTCTATGTTTTCCTTCTTTTTTAGTTTTATTTTGTTCATTTTTGTGTTCAATAAGGATGATATTAACACACACTACCTTAATACCACTTCTTTCCACTCATGCCTACCTATTGCTTTCCATGTTTTCTATACATGTGATTATTTGATTTATCAAATAAATAAAGGATATGCTATCATATGCACAACAATAGTAAAATGATGCTTTTTTGTAAGAATGTTTGAATTTTAGATGATTTGGTAAGCTTAGGATGAATATTAGTAGTTGTGCTCTAATATTTTTCCTTTTCAAAATAAATTTCAAATCTTTATCTTTGATTTTTTAAATTTAGATTTATTTTTATTTATGAAGGAGCCTCACTCACACTTTATCAAAGTACTTTTATCTTAATGGGATGTGTGTGATAGTAAAAGAGGAAATAATCCTTGCTTCAAATTTCTTTACCCATCCTCTCACCTAGTTGCATTGGTTCCTAACCTATGTGAAGTCTCCACCAACACACTATAAAAATAAGAAATGATAAATTACTCGATAGTTAAAGTATTTCAAAATACTTCTCTACATAAAGGTGTTTTTATAATCTTCACCGTGGCTGTAAACACTTGGTTGTAAGTGGAACAAGGGCATGATTAGAACTAAAGGTATCTATTTCAAAGCTATAGATTCCCAATTGTCATTAGAAAAATCAGTATCCTTCCCCTCCACCCATATACCATTATAATATCATAAATATAAAAAAAAATACCTTGTTAACAAGCAAGCTAAGGGATCACTCTTATTGCTAGATTAGAAAACCTAAAGGCAAGGTAAATGAATCTAATGTACACACACTTGAATATATGTAATTATTAAAACTTAGTATGTTGCATGTTAATTTTGAATATTTATTATTATTATTTTAATTGAAAATATAAAGTTTGATAAAAATGGTATTTTATTTGTTTCTAATGTAAACTAGAGATTTTGGGTTTTAACCACTTCCTAAGTAAAAAAAAAAAAGATAATTTCCCATTCAAGTCTCCATTTTTGTTTTCCATATAACACATCCATAGTTTCAATTAAAGAAACAATGGAACCCCTTTTTTTTATTTCTTTGAAAGGTTTGATTATTGCACACTACAATTTTCATCCTCATGTGTAATATATCTTTCATCCCTTTTACCTCTTCACAATATTTCTTAGCCCATTTTATAAACAATTATTTGCATCTTATGCACATATAGTTTCAATTATCCCAATTAATTTTGTACAAAATTCCCCTTCTTCCACACCTCCATAGAACTTTACATAATACCCTTGTGTGCTATTCCTTCAACCGCATGATCTTTCTTTGTATTCCTACCTTACATGCAATATTTTTGCATGAAATACTTCATGTATGTTAATACACACCTTTTACATCTATTACGTGATGTGAATTTCATTCCACACAAATCCATTTTCACAATATCCTAATCCACACAATTCATTCCACTCAATTAGTTGTTTGTGCAACAACCTTGTGCAATGTCCCATGCACCATACATGCTTGGACCTTTGTTACCTTGCACTCACAAAACATTAGATGAGTTGAGTAAATTCATACAATATTTTTATACTCTTTGTTTAACTAAACCATGAGTCTTGGGTCCTCCCAATGCTTCATGACATCCATTCACTTGCCAAGTTTCCTATTATACATTACGTGGAATCCTCAAACTTGAAATTTTGATGCAAGAGCACGAAGGAAAAGAAGACATTTTGGTTTTTTTTTTTTAAATGGTTTTTGTAGGTGTTAGCATTTATGATATTTTATTATGGGTTCCAATTGATAATTTCTCTCTGTTACATCCAGAAATCCTTTAAATTGTATTTTCCTCCAAAATACTTGTTTTGAAAATTCAAATTTTCAAGTAGTCCTAAGAGAGTGGACATTCATTTAAGTGTCATATTAAACCAAGATATTTCATTAAGGGTTTAGGGAGGTGAAATGTGTGATGATTAAGTGTGTTTTAACCTTTCATAATGTTACCACATGTGTAAGTTAATTTTCACCCTAGTTAGGGTATGAAAACTAGTTGTAGTTATCAAGAAAACATCATGAAATAGGGAAGGAATTGAATGAATGATGGAGAGAATCAGGAAAAGTGAGTAGTAGGTGGTAGGTAGGTACATAGGTGATAGTTAGGTAGGAGGAATCCTAAATAATGCATGGGATTTGTTATTTTTCGAGACAAAGATAATGAAATTTGTAGGTTCTCTATTGATAGAAACTTTATAAGTATGAAAAATGATGAATAAAGAAGAGATGTTGTGTTATATGCATTATTTTAATTCTTAATATGGATGGATGGATTAAATTATAGGTATATCAAGATTTTTGTGTTTATTTATTATTTATCATACTCATAATGATGTTTGCAGGCATGTAGAAGGTAAAATTTTATATGTTCTTGAGAAGTTTTACATGTTTTCTTGTAAAGAAGAATATTTAATTCAATAAGAAAAAATTGGTAGGTTTGAATAGTGAATAATGGATGTTTCAGATAAGTTTAAAATCCTTTGAGTGATTAATTTTCAGTTTTTATTAATAATTCACAAAGAGAGAGTAAACTATCATCTACATGATCATGTATAGTCATGAATGATGACTTTGATGAGTTTAAGGGGTTTTGGAAGAATAGGTAATACAAAAAATTGAAGTGGGGTATTTTAAGGAAAAGAGATATATTTTATGCCAAGTTTTGGGGTGATGGTTTGGATTCTAGACCTTATTTTCAAAAATAAAGTGAAACTTTCCTGCTTGTTGTCTTATTAACTTAAGCTAGGGTTAGTGAAGGTAAAAATAGCATATTGTAGTCACAAAATCATGCACTCTAGATATTATTTATCTCGAGTCTTATACTGCTATTTAGGAGGTTATTGAGTGAAGAAATTACTAATCAACCATCATCTTTTGGCCATCTTGTTTTATTTTTATTTCATCATTTCCGATCTATTGCTCCCATATGCCCAGTCTGATTCTAACATCCAAAGTCATTTTAGCCTCAACTAGGGTGCCCAGATTAGTATTGGGATGCCCAGATTAGTACTAGGGCACCCGTGGGTTCCCAGTGTCCCACTAGGGGAACCCTAACCCTTTTACACTTTCCCGCCATTATTTTGGGCTCTTTCTACCCGTTTTACATCTTTATATTTTTGGTGGTCGGCCATTTCGGGGTTAATTAAAAAATTAGACCAAGATAACCCTATAAATATAAAGCTATGAGACCATAATGAGGGACCTAACATCATCAACTACTATCACTCATCTAGATTTTCATCCATCTATTGCATCCACATAGTTCCATCAACAAGGCACAAGGCTAGGAAATTTTCACCACACTTCATGGGGGAGGGATTCTTTTCTATTCCATGCACGCATTATATTACATTTTCTACACATAGTTATTTTTCACTACTTCACAAAGTGTGACTAGAACAAGAGAAACCTATGACATGTTCACACACATTTACGCATAGAACTACATTGGGTGTGAGATGTAGTGTTGTGCTCAGTTAGTAAGACAACCATTGTGGTAGCTAAGGTTATTCTGACCCCTTCATATGAATTCTTATTTTTTGGGGTTTGATGTTATTTTTGGGGTCTTATAGGTCTTTCTTCCATCTTGAGTTAATGGCGACATCCGATATGAGATAATGAAGTTGATGTGATAGAAAGCGAGGGTTTCAAATCACTTTTCTTCCTGTAAAGATTAATTTCTGATTTTTCACATACCAGGTGCCCAAATTTTAGACTAGAGCACCCGCAGGTGCCCCAATCCTCCTCAATGTGCTCCAGTCTAGCTAGATCCTCAATATCCATCCTTTTTAGGATTTTCGCATAGTCATTCCTACTTCTGTATTTTCTAATCAACATTGTGACACTTTCCTGTAAGCATCTCTACTACATGAGTTATTTCCTCTTCTCTTTTGCACATTAGGTTTAACATTTCCTTTCACGTAATTGTTTAGCTTATTTGCATACTTTCTTTACAACATTTATTTACTTTATTAAAATTGTTCATAGCTTCGATTAACTATCCCCATACTACATTATTTAGTTCATTTTTAGTTAATCATTTTGGTGAGCCCGACTCGATCATTCACACTACTAATTTATTCATTCCTAGGGTTAAGTCATCATGAATATCTCAATCAATGACTACTCTCTTGAAAAGCCTAATTTATTACGTAAAGTACCAAATTTTCTTGCTAATACTCGTATTCATGCTGACATGCATCCTGATTCAATTTATCAAACCTTTGCTGATGCATTTTCTCCACACCTAGTTTTCAAGTCCAACCCTCCTGCTGATGTTAATGATTTTTATAATGACCCACATTTTCATATCACATCTCAAATTTATAATGTAGTTGTTAAGCGCACTTTGATTGATAATGGATTTGAGCTTAATTTGTGTCTTATGTTATTCCTTGAAGTTTTAGGTATTTCCACTTGTGACATTAGCCTATCTAGTATCTCGCTTCATGCTTATGATGGTTCTGTCCATCCATGTCTTGGTCACATTACATTTCCCATTACTATTTGTCCAAATATTTTCAACATTGTCTTCTTTTTTTCTTAACTTCCCAGAGTCTCCTACGAGATGTCTCCTTGGTAGGCCATGACTTCATGCCATGCAGGAAATCACCTCTACTATACATAATTATGTCAAATTATTACATGAGAACATGGAGTATAAAAATTTTTGTGACCACAATCCATTTCAGTATTGCGATTGGGATCCTAATACTAGTCTTCCTATTCGTACACTGATGTCACTAATGAACCTCAACGTATCAAAGAACCACCTCACCTTCTACCAATTGATGGTACCATTTGTGTGATAGATGCATTTTCTTCTATGCCACCTACTACTACTACTACTACTATGATTCCTTATTAGGGGCCTATCTAGTCTATGGACGTCACTCTATCACATCCACCTTCACATACACCACCTACTTTAGCATGCCCACCATTCACTTGCACACTCTTCATGAATGATTCATACTGGGAACACATTCCATTTGATCCTACATGCGATGACACTATATGTACACATGAGGGTCTAGATTGCTTAGGGTTTGATTTTGAGGACCTCTATCCTACATCACATGTTCCTCATATTTATTATGGCTTTATTTGTATCACCACTACTTATGGTTTGCGTGTCTTTCATCTTACAATATATCTATCACGTACTCCTTGCTTGTCATCACTTACATTAGGAAAATCATGGCTTGATTATATTGGAGGTACACTAGATCCAGATCATATAGACATTTCATTTCCTATGCCCTTTGGACATGTTTTCATTTGCAATAGCTCTTTCCTAGGATACACTCAAAATATCACTTGTTGGTATGCACACGATTGTCCACTTCCTCCATTCACCGATGAGGAGTATGCTATGGGCATGTACAACTTACACCTTAATGGATCATTACGTGACCCACCTGACACTATTGCTTATCAAGTCACTAATGCTTACCCATTTGACTATGAACCTGAGAGAAATGATCTTCTAGATGACATTACATGATAGCCTATTTCACCATGCATACTTGGGGGAATAACATGACATTCCCCCACCTCACCTCGATATAGTCGAATCATCATCTTTAACATTTCTTACACATTCATATCCTCGTATTATGCATACTAATCATACATTCTAGCATCATTACCCGATGAAAAAATCTTGTGCTTTGGTTCACACTTTACTATTGAGGGCTTACTACACATGAACCCCACACACTACACTATAGGCATTACACATTGTGTTTCATCACACACTATATGTCATACACATTACATTATAATTTTTCTCTACATTATCTTGACATTTGTACAATTACACATCATATATCATCCTAGTCTTCATCGCATATGAGTCTAGCATTACATCACCTAACGTAATACATTACTAGTATATCTACATACATTACATGCCACCATATACATTAAATTTTACACATTCTACACATATTACATTACATGCTACATACACCACATCTTACACTTGTCATTCTAATTCATACATTACATTTTGCATTATACCTTATACATAATACATTGTATCTCACATTATATATTATACATCACACTGTCCCATGGTTGTCTTTTCATCATTACATTGTCTTCTACGCACTATCCTCACTACCCAATGACACATTTTAGTTCCTTGGTACATACTCAAACACCAAGGGTTTACAAATAAAATGGACCTTACACTCATCACACATGCAACAATCCAAGGCTAGTGACATACGATTTAGGCTAAATCATCTCTTATTCTATCATTTTTAATGGTATACACCTTAGGTTACATTACCACTCCCTCCTTTCATCTTATAGTGATATATGCTTAGGGTGAAATCATCACTCATCCATTCATCTTATAGAGATATAAACTTAGGATAAGTCATGACTTATACATTCATCTAGTCATGATATAGACTTCAGCTATAGGGTCATGCACACATCATTAGATCACATCTCATCACCACACCTACACATTATTCACAACACGTTAAACACAACATACACTTCAACCATTTCCCAATGACACACTCTCGTTTATGGTTCATTATTGACAAGCGAGGGGTTAAAAAACTAAAGTCATGTTGGTCATCAAAAAGGACTTCAAGAAGAATGACAGTCAGGGGACAAGAAGTCCCTCCTCTTTAGTGGGAGAGGTTCCCTTATTCAAAAGAAAAACTTATTTACATATGTACAGCATAGTTTTACCACGGAACTTGGATATCATGAAATCATTTTTTTAATAGATCATCAATCACAAAAGTACAGAGGAATGAAGACATGGAAATGAGTAGAAAAGCATTCTCTAGAATTATAGATGACAAAATAATTCCTTATGCATGCCAAAATATAGTGAATTGGAATAAGATCATTTATACTCGAATTAATAAGATGAAATTTGAAAAGACACATAGTTCCATAAATAACATCTACAAGAATACAAAGCTTCTCAGCATAATGCAGACAAATGATCTAATAATATTCAATAGATAGCTTGCGAATAAAAGAATCATATGGACAAAGAAAGAAGATCCTTTTGTATTGATTGCTTTACTATTTCTTACACTTTCAAAAATAAGCCAAGTTCCCCCTCTCAAAATGGCGAAGAGAGGCCACTATATAGTTTACAAATCAGTTACTCTTGGTAACTACCTTTTTAAATAATGTTTAGTTAAAGGGCTGCTTAACAAAAAAACCCAACTAATTATAATAAATCCAAGATGAGGAAAGAAAGGAGGGAGAAAAGTCAGGAGAAGAAGACATGTTCATGATTGAGAAGGGCCCACTGATTTGAGGATTCGTTGTCTAAACCTTTTTAATGCCTCTGCTATGTCTCTACCATGTGGGACTGATGTGTTGGTAGTGGAATAGGTCCAAAATCTGAGGCACTTCTCCATCTCTTTGTCAAATTTGACGTGTGTATGATAATCTTTATTTGCTTCTTCAATAGTAGACTGGAGAGAGCAGATTTCCTTCATCTTTTCCTTGGAGATAGAATCCTCTTTGAACAAATTATCTTTGACAAAATCTCTAAATTGAGCTTTGATTTCTTACAAGGAGAGAGGCACACCAGAGGTCTCATCATGGAGGTGGCAATGTATATCCTTGAAAGAAGATACCACCAAAGTCTTGAAGGCCTCACCCTTCTGCCAACTATTTCTCAATTCTCCCAAAGCCTCCTCCAAAGACCTTGATTTTCCATTCCACATTGTACACCCATGATTTTGAAAAATTATCATTTGCATCATCAAAGACCTTGCTTGCCATTAAAATATTTTCATCAACCTACCCCATGAGGCGAAGGTCTACTATACAGCTGCTCCAAAGTTTGAGCTCTTTATCTATATTTCCAATGGTGGAGGAGAGTTGCTGTTGCACAGATTAGTTACCTTCTCATTGATTTTGAAGGCTTCACCAGGGAAATTCAATCCTGCAACGAGCATATCATCCACCATGGCCTCCATACCCCTTCCATAGATGGAATATCTCGTGTATATCTTTATACTCTGAATTCTTCTTGACTGAGGATCATAGGTGGTGGAAGAGTAGTCAATGGGATGGGGTCTAAAACGTTATCTTTGGACAACAGTGACTTGATGAAACTTACAAGAACCTGAGCCTGCTCTTCCAACTACTATATTGTTTTTTTCCCTTTTTCCACTCTTCTAATGACTCTGGTGACTATTTCTTGAAGATTGTGAATCTCACCTTCAGGGGTGGATTCTCCCATGGGGATCCTTGAGAGCTCTAGATCAGATGCTTGCAAATCCTGTTCTGGCTTGTCAACCTTGGGCTTGGCTATCTCCAGAATTACTGGCCCTGAGCATCGGATACTATTCATGAGGTGGTCCTAGCTTTCTTGGTAGGAGTAGGAGGAGTAGTACCCAATAAGGCTGCCACAACATCAAAGTTGGGTCCCAAGATCTCGAGAGGAAGACTTTCTCTTCCTACTATCAACGAAAGGTTGTACCCATGCAAAAGAGGAGGAGAACAAAGAAGGTGGGGCAAGAGGACCGAGAGAAAGAGAACTCATTGCACTCAAAGTGTACACTGTTGTTGCCTCTAGTTGAGATATGAGTGGGGAACTCGGGGTTTTGGTACGAGAGAGTCAATGGCACTCAGAAGCTTAGTTCTTTGAACTTCCTTTTCTTTATCCGTTGTGGCTTCTGGAGCACTTATAGAGACTGCAACTTTAGTCTCCTCACTTTCACTGAGAAAAATGATGTTCTCTGGTCTTGAGGGAAATTCTGAATGCTTCATCAGGGGATCTTCTTCAATAGGCTCCTTCTTGACTTCTTTGATTTTCTTTTGATATACTTGGGTGGATGAGGAAGGAGTGGAGGATGTAGGATGTTTAGTTGGTGAGGCGGGGAGAGGTGTCATCATAGGTGCTTCCGAACTGGGTGTCAATGCCTCCTTTCTTGGTGTTGAAGTATCCTTGGAGGAGGATTCTCCTGAATGCCTTCTAAGCTCACGAACTCTCCTGTCAAACCAGATTTTGGTTCTTACTAGGACAGGGGCTAAGATTTCAGCCAGATCATCCTTCTCCTTTTTGAACCAATCCAAATCCTCCAAGGGAGTGTGTTTGACTAAGTTGTCATATTCATATGAAAATAGGTCAGAATTGTCATCCTGAAGCCCTTTAGGAACTTGGTACAAGTTAAGCTCTTGAATCAGTTGGAGAGAAAACCGGCCATAATGCCTCCTCCTTGCCTCAAAATCATCAGCATCAGCCCAATAGTCTTCTGTGTCTTCCATATGATGGTAATTGATTCTGAGGTTCTGCTCAATAAATTTCTTCAAGTCAAAACAAGTTCTTGGCCTGAAGAAATGGACAGTGATGGGAGCTAGGGCTCTCTCTGTTTCAGTGCATCTAGAGTCGTCTTGCAGTGTAGTTTCCCAAAGATATAGGGAAGTGCGAGGCTAGTGATTTTCTTATCCCTGCAGGTTCTGTAACTTCTCCAATTGCCTGCATATCTCGATTAAGGCCATTTTATCATTATAGAACATAGGAAGCTTAAGAGGGGTGCTCTCATAGCCTATAAGCCTGATATAGGAGAATTTTCTGAACTGGATGAAGTAGGCACCGTACTTCGATATTAGGTTCATGGCTTCATCAGAGAACCTCCTCACCGTGTCGCTCTCCAGAAGTCTTACAATGTACATGGTGAAAGCATCATTCACCCTCCTAAAGTTGTGATTGCTAGTGTCCAAGGTGAATTGAGGACAGTAAGCATATATAGGGTCACCTTTATGAGCATCAATGTATGTGAATCCAAACCATTGCCTTGATGCTACTAGGGTATACATCAGATATGAAGTCATGTAAAACTTCTTTGTTTGTTGTACATTGGACAGCTACTCTGCTAGGTTCATGCTAATGATTTCTACCTAGTTGATATTCTGAGTTCCTTCACACACCATGTTGATAAGTGGGCACATCCAGAAATGGAACTCATTGGTAGAGGGTAAGCCCATGACCCGAGCTAGTAGGATTATAAATTTGATAGCTCCTCATTAAAATCAACACAAAACAGAGCTTTGGACAGATGGGACGCCCCCTTTTTAGGGTTTTTAAGCCAAGACTTCGCCACCCTCACCTTGTATTTTTCACTATCCTGGTCGAAGAGGGCCTGTGCCTGGTTCTGAGAGATTACTATAGAATTGTCCATTTTAGGAATCCTTAGGGCAGTGCCAATGGTGGCAGCATCGAGCTTGGTAATGAGCTCCCCATGCACATTCATTAGTTCACTCGAGTCGGGATTGAAATGAGTACCACATACGAGGACCACATGTCGCACATTGCACTGATTGGGAAACCAACAGCAAATGCCAAGCCACTATCGTGAATCATTTGTGCCATAGGAGAGGGATTCGGGTCTGTCATCCTAGTCTAGAAATCTCCAAAGTCTAGGTGGTGAACTTCACATCCCCGATATCGGGAATGGTAGACTCGAGTGGTGAAACTTGCTCTTGACCTTGGAATTTAATCTTCATGTTGATAGTAATTTGAAAAACAAATTCACAGTCTGAACTCTTGATGAAATTACAGGGGAATCGGGTATACGCACAGAAATTCCAATTGTGAGGGTATGAGCAATTGATAACAAGAAAGCAGTGCAAAAATGCATAGGAGGGCAGCTTATTAAATAGCCATTTAGGAGAGAAAGATAATAAATGTGCATTAAATACACATCTACCAACTTGAAAAGCAAGATATCCGAAAAGGGTGGGAAAAATTATCTTGGATGGCCTTTGGTTCATTTGGGACATGAGGGACGCAAAGAGCGACTCGACCGATGTGGGTAAAGCGGCAAAAGAATGCACAAATGTTTTCAGGACATGAGGGATGAAGGTACGTGAAATGCGTGATGCGGCCGATGTGGGTGAAAGGTGAACATTGAGCCTGAGTGAACTTGTGTTATTTGGAACAAAAAGTTCGACGGGTTTTTGAGTAAAGCGGCCGATCGGCGAACAGGGAGCCTGAATGACCTTGGGACATCTGGGACAAAAATGTCATGACGACCTGCAAATTACACAAAATGACTCAAAAGAAGCAGTTTTTTTTGACTTCTCGACTTTTCCCTTTACCAGAACAACAGAAAAGGCATTAACTCAAAAAAATTCAATTTTGAACTTCTCAAAAGAGGGAGAATTTTGAGAGGACAACAACTGGCTCCTTCTGGGGATGACTTGGCTAAAGTCTAAAGAAATGAGACAAGGCAAGAACTCTCAGAAAATCTAGGGGAAGCAGATTAGTGCCTTATCCATTGGGCCATGGAGTCAAAAGAAAACCAACACAGAAGACAACACCCCAAATGAACAAAACAACAAAAACAAGAAGGGGAAACACATGCACACGCTATATAGAATATACAAAGGACTTCCTAATCACCTATGACTTAAACAATTTCAGGTACTGCCCACTATAAGGAAGTGGGAGGGAAGAACCATCCATATAATCAAGGTAAAAATAATTCTCACCAGCAAAGTGCCTGATCTTGAAAGGTCCGAGCCAAAGAGAATCAAACTTTCCATGGCTGCCATGAGGTTCATGCCTTTTATCCCACAACGAAAACAATGTCTCCAACTTTGAAATCCCTAGATCTGGCTTTTTTATCAAACAAGGCCTTTACTTTCTATTGGTGAGTAGATATTCTATCAATGACCTTCAACCTGTCCTCATTCAATTTGTGAAGGTACATGATCCTTTTATCCAAAGAATCATTGAAATTGGTGTCTTCAATGGCCTTCATTAAATGCAAGGATGGTAGTTCCACTGTTATGGGAAATTGAGCTTCCACTCCATATACTACCTGAAAAGGATACATCCCAATGGCTCTTTTAGGTGTGACCCTAAAATCCCAAAGAGCATCATAGAGTTTCTTGTGCCAGTTCCTCTAAGATTCATTAACTAATTTCCTTATTATAGCCACCAGATTTTTGTTTGTCAATTCTACTTGTCCGTTCCCCTGAGGATAATAATCCAAGGAGTGAGCCAGGGAGATGCCATATCCATAACAAAAATCCATCATTTCAGTTGAAGAAAAATTTGAAGCATTATCCGTCACGATCTTGTTTGGCACACCAAACCTCACCAAGATGTTTTCTTTGATAAAACTGCATACTACTTCTGAAGTGGTACTCTTCACTGGAATGGCTTCTACCCATTTAGTAAAATAATCTATGGTAGTTAATACATGGGTGTGACCAGCACTAGAAGAGGGATTAAGTGTTCCAATGAAATCTAAACCCCATTGTTGAAAAGGCTCTTCGATCACAACTGGTTTAAGGGGAAAAGAAGCCAACTTGGGTCTACCCACGAAGGTTTGACAAGCTTCGCATTTATCAATCCACTTTGATGCATCTTTGAACAAGGTAGGCCAATAATATCCTGCACGAAGAATCTTATGAGCAGTGACAGTTGATGAGTAGTGCCCTCCACATGCTTGATTATGAAAATCAAAGCAACTTCCTCTGCTGTTCCTTGTCCACACATTTTAGAAATCTTCCATCCAACCCACACTTAAACAAGGCATTTTCCCACAACACATATTGGGCTGATCTTAACTTAACAACTCTCCTCTCTTTGGTAGTCAAATGAGAGGGACATTCTCCATATGTGAGAAAGTGTGCGATATCAGCATACCATTCATCAATTGAGCCAAGAAATAGAATGGTAGGGAGATCAACTTTATCCTCTGGTAACTCATGTCTAGCTCCCTCAGCGATGAGTTCACACAGGCCTTTTCCATAGACGAGCTTGGTTGGTCTGATGTCAATGTCATATTCTTGAACCTTGGCCACCTAGTTTCCTCTCTTGGATCCAAACTCTTGTTGTGTGAGAATGGACTTGATGGTTGTATCAGGTACAAATATTGTGGAGTGAGAGTTAAGAATGTAAAAATGAAACTGCTTGATAGCTTTAACCACTACGAAAGCATGTTTCTCCATTATGGTGTATTTTAACTCATGATTTTTTAGAATGTAGCTCATAAATGAAATTGGGAGTTCGTATTTATTAGAATCTTCTTGATTCAAAATAGCAATCGGGTGTTACACTGTGGCATAAAGAATAGATAATAAAATCTTTACTGAAATCTGGACATGCTAAGATGGGAGTTTTAGCAATAGCCCTTTTAATACCTTCAAAGGCTTCTTTACCTTCAGGAGACCAGCCAAACGTCTGTTTTCCCTTCATCATTTGAGAGATATTCAAGGTTAGCTCTACAAAATCAGGGATGAATCTTCTCAGGAAGTTAATCTTACCAAAGAAAGAATGCACTCCCTTCTTGCTGGTTGGAAGGGGAATCTGCTGAATAGCTTGAACTCGCTCAGGATCAATTTTTATACCGTCTTTAGAGACAACATGCCCTAACAATTTTCCCTCTATGACACAAAAGATAGATTTCTTAGGATTTAAAGAGATCCCATGTTTTCTACATTTCAGAAGAACCATTTCTAGGTGCTGAAAATGATCTACCCTTACTTTGGAAAATACGGTCAAGTCATCAAGGTACACGACAATACACTTCCCTTTTAAACTTCCAAAGGCCAAGTCCATAGCTCTCTGGAAAGTGGCACTGGCATTAATGAGCCCAAAAGGCATCCTTTTGTAGGCAAAGGTACCCCAAGGGGTAGTGAAGGCCATCTTGTGTTGATCTGTGGTATTAACTTCTACCTGATTATATCCTGAGAAGCCATCAAGCATAGACAACATTTCAGATCCTGTTACAACTTGTAAGACTTGATCCATCATGGGCAAAGGATAGTTGTCCTTTAAAGAAGCTTGATTCAGATTTCTGAAGTCAACACAGATACGAATCTCACCATTTTTCTTTCTAACAGGCACAATGTTGGCAATCCATGTTGAATGGTGGATAGGAAAAATGATTTTGGCTTTTAATAACTTCTGTATTTCCTGAAAGATGGTGTCAGCTATCTTAGGATTGTATTGCCTTTGTTTCTGCCTGAAAGGCTTAATCCCCAGTTTGAGAGGGATGAAATGCTGCATCTCCTTGGGTTGAAAAGCTTTTAGATCCTCATAAGAATAAGCAAGAACATCTTTATACTCTCTTAAAAGATTAATTACTTTCTTCTTTTCTTCCTGGCATGCAACATTTCCCAATGTTCACGAGTTTAGGGTCAATAGAACTCCCAATATTAGTTTTATCATACTCAGCTGATTGTTGTGATCTAGTAGAAGCTTTAGACTTCACATACCTGTCATGCTTGTCAAACAATTCTTCTAAACTCACCAGTCCCTTTGGAATCTTGTTCCCTTTGAGTTTGATACACCCATCTTGATCCATCTCTTCTTCATTGACATCTTCTTTATTGGAAGGCACACTTTCACGAGGTAAATTGTCACTTCCTTCAAAGTACAATTATTCAAAGTTATCCCTAAGTTCTAAGAAAGAAAGCAAATGTTGATCATCATTGAAAACTTTCCAGTTACTTGCATTATTAGGTACACTGGGCCTATGGATCATTTCAATGGTAAACCTATCTTGAGAGAAGTCAGGATGAGGTATCAGTAATGACCCTGAGACTGCTAGTGAATCAGCCCTAGTGTTCTTCTCCCTAGGCACTGCTTCAATGGAGAAGGCGTCAAGAAATTCGATGGAGTCCCACACCTGATTCCTGTAATGTTTCAACCTTCTATTCTTTACCTGGAAAAGGTTTCTAACCTGCTTAACAATCAGCTCCACATCTCCACAAGCTAGAAGATTCTTCACACCCTTTTCTTTTGCCACATGAAGCCCAAGAATGAGAGCTTCATACTCTGCTTTATATTATTAGTATTTTCAAATTGTAACTTGAATGAGAAAGGACAAACCTTTCCCTCAGGAGACACTAATACTACACCAGCTCCAGAACTAGCTGAGGAACAACTTCCATCAAACTCTAATATCCAAACACCATTAGGATCCTTAAGTGATCTTTTGGGAAGTTGGATCTCCTCAAGAGACATAATCATATAGTTGCCATGCCCCATATCCTCATAAAGTATTTGTGCTTTGGGATCATCTGTTTTTTGTACGATATACTCAGAATACTTCTCAGGCAACAACTTCATTTTCCCATTAACAGGTATGAGGGCATGTGACCAATCCATTTGTATTTCTCCTTCCACATCTTTACAGAAGTTCCTACTCAGCAGCATTCCATATGAAGGAGGAATGACTGCTACTAGGATAGTGGCCAAAACCTTCTTCTCAGGCAAAGTAGCAAAATATACTTGTGCATCCTTAATCCTTCTAACTAGGGGTACTTCCTTACTTTCCATAGAATAACAAGACCCATAAGTGCATGTGAGAGTTAGGCCTAAGGCATGGTCTACTTTGACAAGCATCACATTGTCTGATGCTCCTGAGTCTATGACGCAGTTGCTGAGTCTATGGCCAGCTATATGGAGGGTTACATAGAATGGTTTGATCTTGTCATTAGGTGAGGTAATGTGAGACAGAGGCTACAGTTTGGGTTATGTGTAGAAGATGGAGTGGGTAAGATTCCTTTAGAGGTAGTTTTGGAACAGGATTTGACAAAGTGGACCATTTTGGCAAAATCCTTGGAGTGGGTTTGATAGTACTCGACCTCGAGATCCGAACCTTGGTCCTTTTCATGTGATCAATGATATCGAAAGACCTAGAAGGGGACGAGCTATCCTCGTTTGGAACACTAGGCTTATCATCTTAGGAGTTGAAAAGAAGCAACTTTAGTAGCAGAATTGGCAGGACTCACCTTTGGTGTGGACGTAATGGGGATAGGAGATCCTCTTTTTACAATTACAGGGATAGTCATTGGATGTTCCTTGGATCTTTTGGTAGGCTACATCACTTTCTCCTTTTTGTTTGTCTTCTCTCGAGTCATGACAGCGTATGATTTGCTATTCATGTCCGCCACTACCTCATCATAATCATCTTCTTCATCAACACCTTTAGTAGTGAAGAAATTAACTCAAGATCCCTCAAGTTCCTCTGCTTCTTCATCGACTTCTTCAACAAATTCTTCACAATCTTCACTAACCTCTTCATCCTCTGGCTCTTCAACTTCACAGTTACGTTAACAGGGACTTTAATAGGTGGTCCTTTAAGTGCTAGCCTTGTTTGAGAAGTAGGCAAATGATTTCTGGGCTGAAAATTCCTCCTTGGAATGTCTGCATAGGGGGCGTGCTGAGCCAATTGTTTCTTAATGGTGATGAGATCATTTGCAAGTTTTTGTACTAGTGGATCAGTATTAGGCCCAGGAGTGGAAGAGGAGGAAGGGAAAGACCTAGATTTAGAAGGGTCTCTTCTCAACTTCCCGGACATGATTAAATCATCTTCAACACTAACAGCAAGAGTTTGATCTTCGGCCAATGTCGCAAGATTAGCTCTCCTTAATGCATAACTAACTTCAGGCAATTGGGCATTCAGGAAGAAGCATTTTTGAATTTGATCTATAGGTTGAGTATCAGGTGGGATTTTGTTAATCAATTTGTTAAATCAAGCCACAAATTCTCTCATGGGCTCTTGTGATTCCTTCTTTATTTGAGAAATTTGGGCCAGCAAAGCATGCACGTCTTCTATGGTTTGAAATGATTCTCAAAACTTGTTCTCATTGTGTTCCGATTCATGATACCTCCAAATGGTGGAAGGTGATAGAACCAATCAGCCACATTATCTTGTAAAGTATCAACAAAAATCCTTACTGAGACATCTTCATGTTCAACCCCCAGAACTCCACATGCAATTATGAAGGCCACGATATGCTCATCAGGATGTACCTTACCATCACCTCTAAATTTGGGGAAGTTCTTCCAGTTACCTATGGGTAACTCATGCAAAGGCTGAGGAAGGGCGAGAGGCCCAACACAATGGCCCTAAGGCAATGGTACTGCCATTCTTGGAAAAACAACTTGAAGGAGAACTGAAACACTAGCAAGAATCGAGCATGAAGATTAGGACGAGTTTTCTCAAGAAAAACTAGCCACGGGGTTCTAATTTTGACAGAGAAATGCTTGTTGAACAAGCTCTTCTACTTCTTCCTATTGAAGGAAGGAAAAACTCTGTTGTTCCAAAAGCTGAAACTAAGAATCTTTAATACCACGAGCCCTTCTCCCCATGAGTAAAATGTGGAGTTACCAGGATCGAAGGATGATCGATAAATGATTATGGAACTGAAATATGTCAAGAAACGATTTCCCCAGTGGAGTCACCAAAAACTATTGGTTGTCAAAAAGGACTTCAAGAAGAATGACAGTCAAGGGACAAGAATTCCCTCCTCTTTAGTGGGAGAGGTTCCCTTATTCAAAAGCAGAACTTATTTACATATGTACAGAGCATAGTTTTACCACGGAACTTGGATATCATGAAAGCGTTTTTAATAGATCATCAATCACAAAAGTACAGAGGAATGAAGACGTGGAAATGAGCAGAAAAGCATTTTCTAGAATTATAGATGACAAAATAATTCCTTATGCATGCCAGAATATAGTGAATTGGAATAAGATCATTTGTACTCGAATTAATAAGATGAAATTTGAAAAGACACATAGTTCCATTAACAACATCTACAAGAATACAAAGCTTCTCGGCATAAATGCGATAAATGATCTAACAATATTCAATAGATATCTTGTGATTAAAAGAATCAGATGAACAAAGAAAGAAGTTCCTTTTGTATTGATTTCTTTACTATTTCTTACACTTTCAAAAATAAGCCAAGTTCCCCCCTCTCAAAATGGTGAAGAGAGGCCACTATATAGTTTTACAAATCAGTTACTCTTGGTAACTACTTTTTAAATAATGTTTAGTTAAAGGGCTGCTTAACAAAAAACCCCAACTAATTACAATAAATCCGAGATGAGGAAAGAAAGAAGGGAGAAAAGTCAGGAGAAGAAGACAAGTGTTCATGATTGAGAAGGGCCCACTGATTTGAGGATCCGTTGTCTAAACCTTTTTAACGCCTCTGCTATGTCTCTGCCACGTGGGACCGATGTGTTGGCAGTGGAATGGGTCCAAAATCTGAGGCACTTCTCCATCTCTTTGTCAAATTCGACGTGTGTATGATAATATTTATTGGCTTCTTCAATAGCAGACTGGAGAGAGCAGATTTCCTTCATCTTTTCCTTAGAGACAGAATCCTCTTTGAACAAATTATCTTTGACAAAAGCTCTAAATTGAGCTTTGATTTCTTGCAAGGAGAGAGGCACACCAGAGGTCTCATCATGGAGGTGGTAATGTATATCCTTGAAAGCAGATACCAGCAAAGTCTTGAAGGCCTCACCCTTCTTCCAACTATTTCTCGAGTTCATCTAAAGCCTCCTCCAAAGACCTTGATTTTCCATTCCACACTGTACACCCATGATTTTGAAAATTTATCCTTTGCATCATCAAAGAACTTGCTTGCCATTAAAATATTTTCATCATCCTACCCCATGAGGCGAAGGTATACTATACAGCTACTCCAAAGTTTGAGCTCTTTATCTATATTTCCAATGGTGGAGGAGAGTTTCTGTTGCAGATTAGTTACCTTCTCATTGAGTTTGAAGGCTTCACCAATGAAATTCAATCCTGCGACAAGCATATCATCCACCATGGCCTCCATAGCCCTTCCATAGATGGAATATCTATGTATATCTTTGATACTCTGGACTTCTTCTTGGCTGAGGATCATAGGTGGTGGAAGAGTAGTCAATGGGGTGGGGTCTAAAACTTTATCTTTGGACAACAGTGACTTGATGAAACCTGCAAGAACCTGAGCCTGCTCTTCCAACTGCTCTATTGTTTGTTTCCCTTTTTCCACTCTTCCAATGACTCTGGTGACTATTTCTTGAAGATTTTGAATCTCACCTTCAGGGGTGGATTCTCCCATGGGGATCCTTGAGAGCTCTA
Source organism: Taxus wallichiana var. yunnanensis (assembly GCA_018340775.1). Lineage (NCBI taxonomy): Eukaryota > Viridiplantae > Streptophyta > Pinopsida > Cupressales > Taxaceae > Taxus > Taxus wallichiana. The sequence continues at coordinate 442,519,518 of CM031243.1, read as the reverse complement.
GATCAGATGCTTGCAAATCCTATTCTGGCTTGTCAACCTTGGGCTTGGCTATCTCTAGGAATTGCTGGCCCTGAGCATCGGATACTATTTGTGAGGTGGTCCTGGCTTTCTTGGTAGGAGTAGGAGGAGTAGTACCTGATAAGGCCGCCACAACATCAAAGTTGGGTCCCAAGATCCGAGAGGAAGACTTTCTCTTCCTACTATCAATGAAAGGTTGTACCCATGCAAAAGAGGAGGAGGAAGAAGAAGGTGGGGCAAGAGGACCGAGAGAAAGAGAACTCATTGCACTCAAAGTGTGCACTTGTTGTTGCCTCTAGTTGAGATATGAGTGGGGCACTCGGGGTTTTTGGTACAGAGGAGTCAATGGTGCTCGAAGCTCAGTGCTTTGAACTTCCTTTTCTTTATCCGTTGGGGCTTCTGGAGCACTTATAGAGACTGGCACTTCACTCTCCTCACTTTCACTAAGAACAATGATGTTCTCTAGTCCTGAGGGAAATTTTGAATGCTTCATCAAGGGATCTTCTTCAACAGGCTCCTTCTTGACTTATAGATTAATGCTTTTCTTTGTCATCTATAATTATGAAATTTGAAACTAAGAATCTTTAATACCACGAGCCCTTCTCCCGTGAGTAAAATGTGGAGTCACCAGATCAAAGGATGATCGATAAATGATTATGGAACTGGAATATGTCAAGAAATGATTTCCCTAGTGGAGTCACCAAAAACTATTGGTTGTCAAAAAGGACTTCAAGAAGAACAACAGTTAGGGGACAAGAAGTCCCTCCTCTTTAGTGGGAGAGGTTCCCTTATTCAAAAGCAAAACTTATTTACATATGTACAGAGCATAGTTTTACCACGAACTTGGATATCATGAAATCATTTTTTTAATAGATCATCAATCACAAAAGTACAGAGGAATGAAGACATGGAAATGAGTAGAAAAGCATTCTCTAGAATTATAGATGACAAAATAATTCCTTATGTGTGCCAGAATATAGCGAATTGGAATAAGATCATTTGTACTCAAATTAATAAGATGAAATTTGAAAAGACACACAGTTCCATAAACAACATCTACAAGAATACAAAGCTTCTTAGCATAATGTAGACAAATGATCTAACAATATTCAATAGATAGCTTGCGAATAAAAGAATCAGATGAACAAAGAAAGAAGATCCTTTTGTATTGATTGCTTTACTATTTCTTACACTTTCAAAAATAAGCCAAGTTCCCCCTCTCAAAATGGCAAAGAGAGGCCACTATATAGTTTTACAAATCAGTTACTCTTGGTAACTACCTTTTTAAATAATGTTTAGTTAAAGGGCTACTTAACGCAAAACCCCAACTAATTACAATAAATCTGAGATGAGGAAAGAAAGAAGGGAGAAAAGTCAGGAGAAGAAGACAAGTGTTCATGATTGAGAAGGGCCCACTGATTTGAGGATCCGCTGCCTAAACCTTTTTAACACCTCTGCTATGTCTCTGCCACGTGGGACCGATGTGTTGGTAGTGGACTGGGTCCAAAATCCGAGGCACTTCTCCATCTCTTTGTCGAATTCGACATGTGTATGATAATATTTATTGGCTTCTTCAATAGCAGACTGGAGAGAGCATATTTCCTTCATCTTTTCCTTGGAGACAGAATCCTCTTTGAACAAATTATCTTTGACAAAAGCTCTAAATTGAGCTTTGATTTCTTGCAAGGAGAGAGGCACACCAGAGGTCTCATCATGGAGGTGGCAATGTATATCCTTGAAAGCAGATACCACCAAATTCTTGAAGGCCTCACCCTTCTGCCAGCTATTTCTCAATTCTCCCAAAGCCTCCTCCAACACCTTGATTTTCCATTCCACACTATACACCCATGATTTTGACAAGTTATCCTTTGCATCATCAAAGACCTTGCTTGCTATTAAAATATTTTCATCATCCTACCCCATGAGGCGAAGTTATACTATACATGCTTACTCCAAAGTTTGAGCTCTTTATCTATATTTCCAATGGTGGAGGAGAGTTTCAGTTGCATGATTAGTTACCTTCTCATTGAGTTTGAAGGCTTCACCAATGAAATTCAATCCTGCAACAAGCATATCATCCACCATGGCCTTTATAGCCCTTCCATAGATGGAATATATATGTATATCTTTGATACTCTGGACTTCTTCTTGGCTGAGGATCATAGGTGGTGGAAGAGTAGTCAATGGGGTGGGGTCTAAAACTTTATCTTTGGACAACAGTGACTTGATGAAACCTGCAAGAACCTGAGCTTGCTCTTCCAACTGCTCTATTGTTTGTTTCCCTTTTTCCACTCTTCCAATGACTCTGGTGACTATTTATTGAAGATTGTGAATCTCACCTTCAGGGGTGGGTTATCCCATGGGGATCCTTGAGAGCTCTAGATCAGATGCTTACAAATCCTGTTCTAGCTTGTCAACCTTGGGCTTGGCTATCTCCAGGAATTGCTGGCCTTGAGCATCGGATACTATTCGTGAGGTGGTCTGGATTTCTTGGTAGGAGTAGGAGGAGTAGTACCCAATAAGGCCACCACAACATCAAAGTTAGGTCCCGAGATCAAAGAGGAAGACATTCTCTTCCTACTATCAATAAAAGGTTGTACCCATGCAAAAGAGGAGGAAGAAGAAGGTGGGGCAAGAGGACCGAGAGGAAGAGAACTCATTGCACTCAAAGTGCGCACTACCATTGCGTCTAGTTGAGATATGAGTGGGGCACTCAAGGTTTAAGTACATAGGAGTCAATGGCGCTCGGAAGCTCAGTGCTTTAAACTTTCTTTTCTTTATCTATTAGGGCTTCCGGAGTGCTTATAGAGACTGACACTTCGCTCTTGTCACTTTCACTAAGAACAATGATGTTCTCTATTCACGAGGGAAATTTTCAATGCTTCATTAGGGATCTTCTTCAACAGGATCCTTCTTGACTTCTTTGATTTTCTTTTGATATACTTGGGTGGATGAGGAAGGAGTGGAGGATGTAGGACCTTTAGTTGATGAGGTAGGAGGGGTCTATAGGTGCTTCCGAACTGGTGTCAATGCCTCCTTTCTTGGTGTTGAAGTATCCTTGGAGGAGGATTCTCTGAATGCCTTCTAAGCTCACGAACTCTCTGTCAAACCAGATTTTGGTTCTTACTAGGACAGGGGCTAAGATTTCAGCCAGATCATCCTTCTCCTTTTTGAACCAATCCAAATCCTCCAAGGGAGTGTGTTTGACCAAGTTGTCATATTCATATGAAAATAGGTTGGAATTGTCATCCTGAAGCCCTTCAGGAACTTGGTACAAGTTAAGCTCTTGAATCAGTTGGAGAGAAAACCGCCATAATGCCTCCTCCTTGCCTCAAAATCATCAGCATAGTTAGCCCAATAGTCTTCTGTGTCTGCCCTATGATGGTAATTGATTATGAGGTTCTGCTCAATAAATTTCTTCAAGTCAAAACAAGTTCTTGGCTTGAAGAAATGGACAGTGATGGGAGCCAGGGCTCTCTCTATGTTCTGTGCATCTAGAGTCGTCTTGTAGGTGTAGTTTCCCAAAGATATAGGGAAGTGTAGGCCAGTGATTTTCTTATCCCTGCAGGTTCTGTGTAACTTGTCCAATTACCTGCATATCTCGATCAAGGCCATTTTATCATTGCAGAACAAAGGAAGCTTGAGAGGGGTGCTCTCATAGCCTGCAAGCCTAATATAGGAGAATTTTCTGAACTGGATGAAGTAGGCACTATACTTCGATATTAGGTTCATGGCTTCATAAGAGAACCTCCTTGCCGTGTCTCTCTCCAGAAGTCTTACAATGTACATGGGGAAAGCATCATTCACCCTCCTAAAGTTACGATTACTAGTCTCCAAGGTGAATTGAGGATAGTAAGCATATATAGGGTCACCTTTATGAGCATCAATGTATGTGAATCCAAACCATTGCCTTGATGCTGCTAGGGTATACATTAGATATGAAGTCATGTAAAACTTCTTTGTTTGTTGTACATTGGATAGCTACTCTGCTAGGTTCATGCTGATGATTTCTGCCCAGTTGATATTCTGAGTTCCTTCACACACCATGTTGATAAGTGGGCACATCCAGAAATGGAACTCATTGGTAGAGGGTAAGCCCATGACCCGAGCTAGTAGGATTATAAAATATGACAGCTCCTCATTAAAATCAGCACGAAACAGAGCTTTGGATAGATGGGACGCCCCCTTTTTAGGGTTTTTAAGCCAAGACTTCACCACCCTTGCCTTGTATTTTCACTATCCTAGTCAAAGAGGGCATGTGCCTAGTTCTGAGAGATTACTATAGAATTATCCATTTCAGGAATCCTTAGGATAGTGCAATGGTTGTAGCATCGAGCTTGTGATGAGCTCCCCATGCACATTCGTTAACTCACTCGATTTGGGATTGAAATGAGTACCACAAGCAAGGACCGTATTTGCACATTGCACTAAGATTGGGAAACCAATGGAAAATGCCAAGCCACTATCGTGAATAATTTGTGCCATAGGAGAGGGATTCGGGTCTGTCATCCTAGTCCAGAAATCTCCAAAGTCCAGGTGGTGAACTTCACTGTCCCCGATATCGGGAACGACAGACTCGAGCGGTGAAACTTGCTCCTGACCTTGGAATTTAATCTTCATGTTGATAGTGATTTGAAAAACAAAGTCACAGTCTGAACTCTTGATGAAATTACAGGGGAATCGGGTATACGCACAAAAATTCCGATTGCGAGGGTATGAGCAATTGATAACAAGAAAGTAGTGTGCAAAAATGCGTAGGAGGGTAGCTTATTAAATAGCCATTTAGGAGAGAAAGATAATAAATGTGCATTAAATACACATCTACCAACTTGAAAAGCAAGATATCCGGAAAGGGCGGGAAAAATTAGCCTGGATGGCCTTTGGTTCATTTAGGACATGAGGGATGCGAAAGAGTGACTCACCATGTGGGCAAAGTGATAAAAGAATGCACAAATTTTTTCAGACGGGAGAGGGATGAAGGTACGCAAAATGCGTGATGTGGCCGACGCGGGCGAAAGATGAACATTGAGCTTGAGCGAACTTGTGTTATTTGGAACAAAAAGTTCCAATGGGCCCGCGAGAAAACATATTTTCGGGTAAAGCGATCGGCGAACAGGGATCCCTAATGACCTTGGGACATCTGGGACAAAAATGTCCTGCAGGACTGCAAATTGCAGAAAATGACTCAAAAGACACAGTTTTTTTGACTTCTCAACTTTTCCCTTTACCAGAACAACAAAAAAGGCATTAACTCAAAAAAATTCAATTTTGAACTTCTCAAAAGAGGTAAAATTTTGAGAGGACAACACATCATTGCATAAATTTCCATCCACTTGGGGGCATGCCACTCTTATCATTCTATCTTGCATTCCATTCCATCCATCCACAACATACTACATTGTTTTGGGGGCATTTACTCTTGTTTACTAGTGTTTTACAAGACCCCTTTACTACACATGTAGATTTATTTCTTATATGTCATTATATATCATCCACACATGCACGTTCACATATTTTTTAGTTATGATCGCAACTATAGATCTTTTACATGCAACATGGATGATTTCCTTCTACCCTTCCTACATTGGTCACTTTGGGAGCATCCACACTCACTGTTTGGTGCTCTTTCTTGTTTGATTTTATACTTAGCACTTTACATCACTTGGTTAATCACACTTTGACATATTGGTCAATTCTCTAACATGCTAACAGGTGTTCAATGTGCAACACTTGTTTTACAAGATTACATGTTTCCATGACTACTTCTTTTCATTGATTGTACTTGTCTATCATTGTTTGTTTCGTGTATGTGAGCCTTTCCCTATATTTTGTGTGCACACTTTGTTGTTATTTGTGGCCATGATGGTCTTGCATGTCTTGTGACATCATGAGTTATGTCCCATGTTTATGACATGCTTTGTGAAGATTACTTGTCTTCTTGCATGTTTATACTACTTTTCTTGGTAGCTTTTACACTATCTGTGTAGATTACACATTGTATTCTTACATGCATGCATTTTTGTACTAAGACTTATTTTGGCTAGCCATCATTTTTGTGTGTGCCTTGGTTTCTACCAAATTTATTCCCTTCCCCATGTAGGGAAAAGTTCTGAGTTAATGTGATTGGTTCTTTTTGGGGCCACATTATCCTATCAAACAACGTTGTATAAACCCCCAAAGAGGGGGAATAATTTGGGGTTTTTACATACTAACACGAGAGATTCTACACCGTATCAATTTAGTTGTATACAATGAGTGGGTTTAGACCAGTCTACGAACCCCATACATAATGGATTTTACAGGACATGGTGTCCTTAGCATTCGGGAAGTAGTTACAAGATTGGAGGTTACAATGGGTGTGCCTCTCTACACTACTTTGGAAAATGGTTTTGGATCACAACAAAAACAAGATGATATAGATATACCTTCACACAAATTGTGGGAAGTAGTTACAAGCTTGGAGGTTACAGTGGGTGTGCCTCTCTACACTACTTTAGCCAGTGGCGTTGGATCACCCAAAAAACCGGGATGATATGGAGATAACTTCACACACATTCGGGGAAGCATTGGAGCTTGAAGTACATAGATAATTTCCTCCCTACACTTCTTCATCCTATGACGTGATATCACCCAAAAAAATCACAGTACAAGATATCCTTCTACACTCTCTTTCTCAACATGGATTAGGTGCACATGTTCCATTTACACTTTTTCATTTATGTATTTGACTAGATTTTACATTCGTATGAATGCATCTTTTACATTGCATTTTACACATACATATTTGACTACTTGATCATTTTATCTTTGCGAGTGCGGCCATATGAGAAACAAGTAGTCAAATGGGGAAAAAACAAGAAAAACCAACATCAACATCAATAATAACACTTCACGACAACACATGCTTTACTAACCATGCAGGTACATCACACACCACAATAGCTACACATGCATTCTACCCTAGGTTCACTCTCATCACTTTTTATTTGTGCATTTTCATCTTTAGTTTCCACACTCTTCCATCATTTTTCTTTCCATATTTTTAATAGTCATTCGACACGCCTTCTTCATCACTCTACATTGGCATTAGGTACACATCTCTATATACTATATGTTCTTGAGCTTTACACTCACCAACGTAAAGTTGGGGGGAAAATATAGTCACAAAATCATGCACTTTAGACATTATTTATCCCAGTCTCATACTACTATTTAGAAGGTTCTTGAGTGAAGAAATTACTAATTAACCCCCTCGTTTTGGCTATCTTTTTTTTTTTTTATTTCATCATTTCCGACCTATTTCTCCCATATGCCTAGTTAGATTCTATCATCCTAGGTCATTTAAGCCTCAACTAGGGTTCCCAGGTTAGTATTAGGACACCTAGCTTAGTATTGGGGTTCTCGTGGGTGCTCTAGTCCTACCAAGGAATCCCCAAATATTTTCACATTTTCCCGCCACTTATTTTGGATCTTTCTATCCATTTTACATCTTTATCTTTTTTGTGGTCATCCATTTTGGGGTTAATTACAAAATTATACCAAGAGAACCCTATAAATATAAAGTTATAAATCCATAATGAGGTACCTAGCATCATATACTACTATCAAGCATCTAGATTTGCATCCATCTATTGCATTGGAGATCAATTGCATCCACATAGCTTCATCATCAAGGTATAAGGCTATGCCATCTGCATCACACTTCATAGGGGATTCTATTCTATTCCATGAAAACATTCTATTTCATTTTCTACACATAGCTATTTCTCGCTACATCATAAAGTGTGACTGGTAAAGAACAACCTAGGGCATGTTCACACACACTTGAACATAAAACTACATTGGAGTATGAGATCTAGTGCAACGCTCGGTCAAAAATTCCACCATTGTGGTAGTGAGGTCAATCTGAACCATTCATTTGAATTCTTTTTTTTAGGGTTTGATGCTTGTTTTGGGGTCTTATAGGTATTTATTCCATCCTAAGTTATTAGAGACATATGGAACGGGATAGTGAAATTGATGTGATAGACAATTAGGGTTTCGATCACTTTCAGCCCTGTGAAGATCAATTTCAGAGATTTTACACAGACCACAACACCTAGATTTCAGACCCAGGAGCACCCGCAGCACCTCCGTCCTCCACAAGGAACTAAAATCTAGTAGATCCTCCATCTCCATCCTTTTAGGATTTCTACATACTCGTTCCTACTTCGTATTTTCTAGTCACCATTGTGACACTTTCTTGCCAAAGATCTCATTATTAGCCGAGTTCTTTCCTCTTCTCTTTTGTACATTAGGGTAAGCATTTCCTTTTGCATGATTGTTTAGCTTATTTACATATTTTCTTTACAATATTTATTTACTTTATCACAGCTATTCATAGATTAGATTAACTATCCCCATACTACATTAGTTAGTTCATTTTTAGTTAATTACATATCTTGAAAAAATCATTGGAATCACATAAAAATTTAGTATCATATTAAGGGGAATATAATAAGCCTCCAAGATATATTTTAATATTATTTATGTGTTTAGAGGGTGTAAAACCTTGTTTCTAAGACTACAATTTTTTTTTTTATAGTCATATGTCCCAGATTTGGTTCTTATTTTCATAATTTGAGTTTGAAATATTAAGAGAGTACTATCTTTATGTGAAACTAATATTAATTATCCCTATATTTATAATAGAAAATTTGAGGAATATTGGATTTGGGATAGTCCTTCATCACTCAAGAAAAATTATTGTAATTTGGTATTCCTAAAATTAGTTTTGACCCTCTTACGCAGTTGTATGTGTGTAAATTGAGTTTTGTACTCCAAATCAAATGAAACTTGTTGTATAATGATATAAAATAACCATAGATTAATAGTTGAAATTTTTTTCAAGATAAATATTAAATATTGTTGAATTCCCTCAAAATTTTAGTAAGTATTGCTTCTGTTAGTAGAATAAGGTGTTGAACCGAATTCCATAAAACCAACTTTATACAAGCATATTTAGAAGCTCTTATCTAGTTGGAAGGGGTCTATATTCAACTATGTAATTATTTGATAAGTGTGAAGTACATTTATTAGTGTAAGTTTATTCATTGAGTTGAGAAGTTAAGAAACCATGTCAAGAATGTAGTTCAAATTAGACCTCCATTTTGAGTTAGAACATTGGCATCATTTTTGGTATCGTAGTAGGAATATCCTACTTGAGAGGTATAAAAGGAAAAGCGGATATAGTTATAGTTAATATTTACAAATAGATAAAGAATAAGTGTTAAGAATATTAACAAATAGTTGGTGGCATGTAAGAAGCCCAATATCCCATCTAGACTTGAGAGAGTGAGAGGAAGAGAAAGTAAAATCTAAAAAGAGAGTTCCAAGGTGGAAAAGAATTGTAGGTGCCGAAAGACCAGGAAAAAGGAGAAGAATCATAGGTGAGGTATTAAGATAATAATGTGAAAAGCACTTGATAGGAAAGGAGATGCTCAATTAGGCCTAAAGAGAGAAGGAAGAGGTAAGTTTATATTGAGACTCGGAGGAAAAGATAGAAGGTTGAGATAATATTAGGATAGAAAGGTGAAAGGATTATTTGAGATAGAGTGCCACAAAAACATGAAAAATGATATAATGAATAAATATAGAGTATATGAGAAGGAAAAAATGAAGAAAGATATAAATGGTGTAAAAGAGATTGCTGCATTGAAAATAATGGTAGAGAAGCTGAGGATTTTGATGGAAATCATGTAAGAGGAAGAGAGGAAAGAGTATGGATGGAAGATGAGAAACAAGGTGAAGTGGCCTATAGAGCTACTAATGTATAGAAGGAGAAGACATAAAATAATTGTCTTGAGAAAGGAAGAAAGAATAAGAAAAGAAATATGTAAGGATATGAATATGGAGAAGGTGTCAAATGAGAAACTAGAAGAGGTGGTGAAGGAAGTTTTATTTGTAGAGGACATCCAAAGTAATTAAGAAGAGCTAATAGAGGCATTTCTATCTTGTCCTAAAGAAAAAGAGCATACGGGTGAAGAAATACTTGAGTAGGAGAGATCATAATAAGGATGAATAGACATTTTATGATCCTAAAATATATTGTGAAAATGAGGTTGAGTTATATGATGCCATAAAAGGTGATGAAGAGTATAAGAAATTTTTTTCTTAAGAATCTAAGACAAATTGGAAATGGCACCACAATTACAAACAATTTTAGGGAAATATGGACAATGTTTTTCATTGTAACCGATGAGGCCACAATATGTATTATTATATCACCAAATAATAGTCTTATTCTCTCTCTTAACATAAAGCTTTCAAGTGAATTTAGATGTAGTTTTAATAAAAGATAGCATATTTAAGGTAGAATATATGATTTATCTTATCATCTCTTTAGAAATCTATTTGCAATCTAATTGTTGTTATTTCCTGATATTTCTTCTAAGTTGGAATGGGATAGTGTGTAGAAAATAGGTCATAAGCAACTCTACTCCAAGTTCATAGATTGCAGCTACCAAAAGTGTTCATACAGCTACAAAAATTCCCAACTATGGTAATTCTTCATGCGATTACGGAAATACCCAACCACATAAATTATTCACGCAACTACGAAACACACCTGACTAGTAATAGTATTTTGGTTTGTTCCAAAATAATGTAAAGGAGCAAAAAACTATTTAGTCCGCTCTTTTATTCCACGTCATCAACCAATAATATAGAACTAAACATGTGGAAATTTAAATTCATGCATGCATGTGGCGTTCAAGAAGAATTCAAAGTCATGGACTTAGCACTCCTCCATTTTCTCTCCATGTTTCAAGGATGAGAAAATAATGGAATAGTATTAGGAATGTTGAATAAGTACTCTCCCACTTTGTGTTCCTAGATTAAAGGGATGAGTTGTAGCAATATTATTGTTAGTGCAAAATCACAACACCCCTGGACGTTGATCAGATTTCTAGTTTGATCACTCTAGCATCCAGTGTGATTGCAAAACATGGAATCCTTTCTCCAAGTGTGGGACTTGCAAAAATGAGAAAGGAATCTCTAGAGAAGGCTTGTTCCTATTCCTAAACTACCTACCACAAGCTATTCTAGTGCAGGCAAGCTAATCTAATCCTAATCTAACCATGCTAAGGAGACAGAGAGAGAGAGAAAAGGGAAAAATAGAGCCTACACTAAAACGGTGATACACCAGAGAAGGAAAATGTTGAACATCTATCAAAACGCCATAGAAACAAGGAGAGGTGAGCAATGGGAAGGATGGACAGATGCATCACGAGGCCCAAGGATAGGTTTCACACGAAAATGTCCCAAAACTCCACGAACACACTCCAAACCTCCGTAATGAGTATTAAAACATGCACAAATACTTTCAATGAAGAGAGGCAAGAAGAAAGACAAGCAAAGAACGAGCAAGGATGGACAGATGCATCACGAAACACATTTTTGTTGCTTCAGAAGTTTGCATAGAACATCATTTTAATGGTAAAAGGAAAAAATGCCATTACAGAGTAGGGAGGAGGTTCGAACTCCATTTTCAACCCGGAGAAGAAAAGAAGGGAGGGCAAAGCAAGAATGTTCAACCCTTAGAAAGAAACCCCTCCTTACAATTTATAGGAAGAATGAGAGAGGGAAGAGAGAGGAAATCCAGATCTACCCCAACCACTTCTAGGTTGTATTTAATTCATCTCATTATGGCGGTAGGTGATAACCCTAGCAAAAGAGGTGAATTGCATTTTGCATTTAAGCCGGTTGTTGAAACGTCATTTCTAGCCATTATCACGTGCCAGAGGTATTTTTACATTTTCTCTCTCTAAACAGAACCAAAATGTAATATTGACCCTAGAATCATGTAGAGAATTTCACCAGCTTTCCATTTATATAAAGAACCTAAAAATCTGAGCTCTGGATCGAAAGTTATGGCGATCTGAAAATTTAGGGCAAAAATAGACCAAAACGGATCGGCGGGAAAATATTTGAATTTTTCCCGTGCTCTGCCACTTGGATGACATGTGTCAGGCTCTGATTCATTCGCGGGTTCATCCTCTGAAAATTCCTTTCGGGCCCTTCCTTAATTTCTTGCCACTTGGACACGTGGCACTATTTTATTGGCTTGGGCCTGAGGGGCGCACTTTGTCCTTCGAAAATTTGGTATTTTCACTTTGGGAAAATTTTCCCATTTCTCCCCGCGCTCTGCCACTCAAGTGCCACATGGCATGATTTCATTGGATGCGGGCCCTTCCTGACCATTTCCCTTTTGTTTTTGCCTTTGGAAATTTTTTTAAAATTTTCCCGCCGGGCCGATGAGGTGAAGACACGTGGCGAGATTTGATTCGTTGGTGGCTCTTTCGGCTTTTCACGTCCCACGCGTCCCTCGCGTACCTTTGGCCCGGATGTCCCAAATGAAAATCTCCTGCTTCGGCCGATTCGGGCTTCCTTGTCCCTCTTTGCGGTGAAGACACGTGGCGAGATTCCATTCACTCTCGGCTCTTTCGGCTTTTCGTGTCCCACGCATCCTTTTGGTCCAACTATCCCAGATGAAAGTCCCCTGTTCCGGCCGAATTGGCCGGTTCACGTCCTCCGCGTACTTCCGGCCCAGATGTCCCAAACTGTCTGGGACAAATATCTTCGAACACTCGAAATGGATTGACTTGCGCCAAACCAGCCGATCCATGTCCCACGCGTACTTTTGTCCCAACTGTCCCAAACCGAGCGAAACAAGACTTAGGCAATTTTTTCCCCCTTTCGGCCGATTCACTTTTCGCGTCCCACGCGTCCCCGACATCCCAAGCGTCCCATGCAGACCAGCCTTTGGACTAGGACTTAGCCAATTTTCTTCATTTTTTCGGCCCCAAGCTTGGTACAATGAAGCTTGGTACAACAAACCTCAAGTATGACCCGAAATGACTTAACACAGTCCTGTAACCTTATTTTTGCATTTCTTCCATTTTATCAACTTGTTGGGATTCCTTCTTGGATGGGAGAGTTAGAAAAGGCCGAGGGGACCCCAAAAACATGATTTTGGGCCTTGAATCAATCTACTTGCTTGGGACTGAATAATCTGATGCATGTTATCAAAATTACCCTGGGGTAAATTTTGGATAACAATTTGGCGACTCAATGGGGTCATCTGCCTGCTGGATGAAGTTACTAGTTGCCTGAAGCATCCATTGGGCATGGAGTCATGAGTTATATCCTAGAAGCTGATCTGAACTTTGAAAACCTCCTCTCTGAGCCACTTGGAAACCCTCTCGAAATGGATTCATTCTCACCAAAATGCCACTGAAATGGACTGTGCAAGAGCAAAACCAGCACCACAAAAACTATGTACAGAACTGAAAATCATACATGCTCCAAATGGAACATGTAGAGTGTGCACAAGCACTTCTTCTGCTAAAAGCAAACCTACCTACTCTACTCTAACTGGAAGAAAAGGCAAGCTAAACAAACCCTGCAATTGGTTGTGAGAAATAGCTTCCCTTTCTCAAAAGTGGCAGCCATGCAATTGATTTGGCATTGAACATGGCTGATTGGATGGATGGAAAATCAACAAGAAGCTGGTCTTCCACCTAAATCATCAAGGTATCAGCTGAAGGCAAATTCAATACCTCTTTTAGTTGCTCTGCATTTGGATTGAAGAGGTATGACAGCTAATCCTTGGTACTTTGTAGCTCACCCTCATGCTCAGAAGCAAGCATGGTCAGTTGTGACTTCTCCTTTGGCTCCGATAAAGCCAAATACCTGATTGGGCAAGGTATGGTCCGTTTGATATGCCCATAGCTCTAATTTTCAACTCCAAAAATGGAGTCTTCTTGTAGACCTTCTTGAATGGATGGTGTGGAAGCAATGGTAGAACCCTTCGCCCTTTATCTTCCTTCAATGAAGGACATGAAAGATTAAAATCTTCCAATCTCGATTCCAAAGAGCTGTTAGAAGATGCAGAGCTCTTTGTAAATGATTGTTCTCCTTCATGACAGCGGAGACTCAAGTGTTTGGAATGTGGATGATGAAAGAGAGAATGGTGGAAACTCAACCAGTTCTTCTTCATCAAAACAGTCCTCCAAATCTGATAGATAAACTACCTCATGGCTGTCCTGCTGCAAATGCTCCACTTCCTCCATGGTGTCTTCTTGATCTGTAACTTGACCACCATGGTTTCTTTCACCCTCCAACATTGAGTTTGAGAGATCAAACTCCTCTTCAGTATTAGAACTTGAGAGAGGTGAAGTAGAAAGAAGAACTGAAGGTTCTTCTATAGCCTGCTTTGTGCTCAAAGCCCTTGGATCTGCACTTTTCTCCTCCACAACTAGAATGTGCTCCTCTTCTTTTGGATTTGGAGCAGCTTCTCCTTCCTCCAATGTTTGAAGACAATCTTGCTCTTGATTGAACTCTTCCTCCAGCATGAAGTTTTTCAAGTCAAACTCTTCGATCTGCTGCTCTAGAGGACAAGTTGGGACTGCAAGATCTTCTTCTGAGCTTTCTTCCTTTATGGCTGATTGTGCAACTTGAATTGAATCAGCATTCCCTTCAAATAGAGTGCCAATACGGACACTACTTTCTGAGCAAACTGACTACTGATCTGCTTCTTCTTTTTGCTCTTCTTCTGCTGCCACAACATCAGTCTTAACCACCATTTGTTCAACCTTAGCCTCTTCTGTAGGTTTAACCATCAAGGGGATCTTTGTCATCCCAAATTTGGCAGCCCAAACCCTCAAGTTGTCTATCATTTCTTTTCTGTTGGGCTCCTCTTCTTGCTGTCCTTCATGGCGATTTTTGCAATTTCTTCTTTCCCACGTGGAATTCGGAATGCAAGAGGAGGGATGGGTTGTAACTCAATTGATTTGGCAATTTTTTGTGGTGGTAGAGGAGATGAAACCTCTTGTTTCTTTGGGGAGAGCATATTTATTTTAGCTCTTATGGAGGGGATGACTATTTGGAAGGAAAAAGGAAAGAAGAATTGAGGTGTGGTGGAAGACTGAGAGGTGGAGACATGGGATCAACATTTGGGACAGCAGATGGGGAGTTTAGAATTTGCAATTCCAAATGAGATGGTGCTGCTTGAGTAATGGGAAGAGAAAAACCAGATGATGGTGTAGAACTTACCCATTGACAAGGTTGTTCAAGAACAAGTGTATAGGTCTCTATTTCTCTTTCCATTGTGCAAGTTGGGGCAGCATCTTCATCATGAAGTCTAGCTTCTTTGAGGGCTGAAGTGTCTTGGAAAAGGGCCTCCCCATGGACAAGGAGTCCTGTAACCAATTCTGAAAGCTCTCATTTGAGTTGTTGCTCTGGACTGCACCATCTTTACCTCCATCTTTTGGATTTTCTCCAATAGACCAGCATCTTGCATCTGATTGTCTTCATTATATGCATACTCTTGCTCTTGGAAAGCTCCATAGCCAAAATGATTTTGGCATTGCTACTCATATGGGTATGCATGCTGATTTTGAATTTGTTCAAAATGCTGATTTGGAGGATTTAAAAAACATGTTGGAGGTGGGAAACATTGCTGCTATTGTAAATGTGAGTTCCATGATGGAAATGAAGTCATGATTGCACAACTTCATGGAATGGAAAAGAATGAAAGGGATGGAAAGAAGGATGGATGGGAATGGATGAAAAACAGGTCTATGAACTTTAGAAATGGGTTACTGATCAGATGGAGTCACCAGATGTGTTTGCAAGTGCCTCCAAAGGCTGAAATCTTCACAGAACACACTAACCTGCAAAAGATGAACTGAAGACCTCTAAGATCTCACCAGGGCGTGCGAAACTATTAGTACAAGAGAATCACAAAGCACCCCCTGACATTGATCGATTTCTAGTTTGATCACTCTAGCATCCAGTGTGATTGCACAACATGGAATCCTTTCTCCAAGTGTGGGACTTGCAAAAATGAGAAAGGAATCTCTAGAGAAGGCTGGTTCCTATTCCTAAACTACCTGCCACAAGCTATTCTAGTGCAGACAAGCTAATCTAATCCTAATCTAACTATGCCAAGGAGACAGAGAGAGAGAGAAAAAGGGAAAAACAGAGCCTACACTAAAACGGTGATACACCAGAGAAGGAAAATGTTGAACATCTATCAAAACTACCATGGAACAAGGAGAGGTGAGCAATGGGAAGGATGGACAAATGCATCACAGGCCCAAGGATAGATTTCACACAGAAAATGTCCCAAAACTCCACGAACACAGCTCCAAACCTGTAATGAGTATTAAAACATGCACAAATACTTTCGAGAGAAGAGAGGCAAGAATAAAGACAAGCAAAGAACGAGCAAGGATGGACAGATGCATCACGAAACATGTTTTTTTGCTTCAGAAGTTTGCACAGAACATCATTTTAATGGTAAAAGACAAAAATGCCATTACAGAGTAGGGGAGGAGGTTCGAACTACATTTTTAACCCCGGAGAAGAAAAGAAGGGAGGGCAAAGCAAGAATGTTCAACCCTTAGAAAGAAACCCTCTTTTACAATTTATATAGGAAGAATGAGAGAGGGAAGAGAGAGGAAATCTAGATCTACCCCAACCACTTCTAGGTTGTATTTAATTCATCTCATTATGGTAGTAGGTGAGAACCCTAGCAAAAGCGGTGAACTACATTTTGCATTTACGGTTGTCTTTGAACGTCATTTCGGCCATTATCACGTGCCAGAGGTGTTTTTAGATTTTCTCTCTCCAAACTAAACCAAAATGCAAGATTGACCCCGAAATCATGTAGATAATTTCACCATCTTTCCATTGATATAAAGAACGTGAAAATCCGAGCTTTGGATCGAAAGTTATGGCGATATGAAGATTTAGGGCAAAAACAGGCCAAAACGGATCGGCGGGAAAATATTTGAATTTTTCCCGCACTCTGCCACTTGGATGACACGTGTCAGGCTCTGATTCATTCATGGGTTCATCCTCTGAAAATTCCTTTTGGGCCCTTCCTTAATTTCTTGCCACTTGGACACGTGGCACTATTTTATTGGCTCGGGCCTGAGGGGCGCACTTTGTCCTTTGAAAATTTGGTATTTTTCACTTTGGGAAAATTTTCCCATTTCTCCCCACGCTCCGCCACTCAAGCGCCACATGGCACAATTTCATTGGACGCAGGCCCTTCCTAAACATTTCCCTTTTGTTTTTACCTTTGGAAAAAAATTCAAAATTCTCCCGTCGGGCCGATTAGGTGAAGACACGTGGCGAGATTTGATTCGTTGGTGGCTTTTTCGGCTTTTCGCGTCCCTCGCGTACCTTTGGCCTAGATGTCTCAAACAAAAATCTCTCTGAACCACCCTGATTCGAGCTTCCTTGTCCCTCTTTGCGGTGAAGACACGTGGCGAGATTCCATTCGCTCTCGGCTCTTTCGGATTTTCGTGCCCCACGCGTCCTTTTGGCCCAACTGTCCCAAACGAAAGTCCCTGTTTGGTTGAATCGCCGGTTCACGCCTCCTCCAGCGTACTTTTTCGCCTGCGGATGTCCCAAACTGTCTGGGACAAATATCTCCGAACCACCCGAAATGGACCGACTTGTGCCAAACCGGCCGATCCGCGTCCCACGCGTACTTTTGTCCCAACTGTCCCAAACCGAGCGAAACAAGACTTAGGCAATTTTTTCCCTCTTTCGGCCGATTCGGCTTTTCGTGTCCCACGCGTCCCGACGTCCCAACTGTCCCGCAGACTGCCTGGACTAGGACTTAGCTGATTTTCTTCATTTTTTCGGCCCCAAGCTTGGTACAACGAACCTCGATCACGACCGAAATGACTTAACACGGTCTTACGAACCTTATTTTTGCATTTCTTCCATTTTATCAACCTGTTGGGATTCCTTCTTGGGTGGGAGAGTTAGAAAGAAGCCGAGGGGACCCCAAAACATGATTTTGGGCCTTGAATCAATCTACTTGCTCGGGACCGAATAATCTGATGCATGTTATCAAAATTACCCTGGGGGGTGAATTTTGGATAATAATTATCTACGATAAGTGGATGGTTATTGTGAAGTTTGTTTAGGATTTATTACTTTTAATAAATCGCCCATAATCGATAGTTAGTTCTTGGTGTGTTGACTAAGTAAATCAAAATAAAAATAAGATCAAATTGTATTCCTCAAAAAGAGGAGTTGGTTGGATGCATGAATTATAAATGCAACCTTCCACACTCTTATGTGTAATATTTTTCCAATCAATGAAAAATCTGTTCTTTTCTCTCCAATATTCTGAAGTTTTGAATTAATATCTTGGAAGCATGATTTAAATCCTCTTCCAAGGAATGAGCTGGCCACTCATTCCAAGGAAGATGGATCTGTGTATTTGTGTTTTTGTATTGTAATAATTTATGTTTATGTTTATTCCTTTTTCTATGATAATCATTTTTTTGTATTGTTTTTTTCTTTGTATTGTAATCTTCATTTTCATTTAGTTTGTTGTGAACCTGCAGGAGTTTTATTTAATTTATTTTCAATTCAAAAATTTACTTTATGCAAGTGTGCTTTCATTTTTGTAATTGTGATTTTGATTTCTACAATTGTGCTTTTCTATTTCTATAAGTGTGCTTTTTAATTTTTGCAAGTTTGGATTGTGTTTGAAGGAATTATTTTCCAAATATCGATTTCTCCTTTTGGATATAGCCATTGGATTGACATTATTAATGAAGAGGATTGATGGCCCTCATCATTTTGGCATTTTTTCTAGGGAGTGTGGTGTTATTAGGAGACTCAGATTATTCTAAAATAATATTCTAGTGACAGTAGAATACATCTTGGAAAATTCTGTGATAGGAGGTATTTGGTGACAAATTCTTTAAAATTTTATTTTTTGCAAATAGATTAACATTTCTTTTCTGCAAATAGATTAAATTTTATTTCTGTAATTAGATTTAGAAACCTACCGAAATTGCCAAAATCAACCCCCTCAATAAAATAGAAAAAATCATTTCATGTTTATTATTTTCAAGTAGTGAAGTTTTCCTATTCTAAAATATTTTTTGTTTGCATGTACTATTACTTCTACAAAGATTAAATAATAGTTCACGCATACAAGAAATACAAAAAAAACTAAATTTTTACAAGTTAACAGAGAAAAATATTTCTGTGGATTATTAGTTCAAGCAAATTAGGTGGACAAATGCAAAAAGAAATGGAGGATTGTAGAGGAGGTCAAAGAAAAGATTTAGATGATTTAAGGAGTTTTATGTGAAAATAACAACGTTTTCTAGATTAAAATTTCTCACGGATCGGAATTAAGTAGCTCAAAATTTTTATGGTTCTTATTCTACACGATTTGATATTTTCGATCATTTTGAATTTCTCATTTTCATTGAGAAATGAATAAGACATCATAGTTTTACTTTGCACACGCTAAAAAATGTTGAAGATTGTTTTGATAGCAGTGTTTTCTTATACAAACTACTCATAGCTCATACATAAATATCTCAAAAAAATTTGGGTCATGTTATACATAATATAAGCTTTCTAGATCCTTTTAAATTGCTTATTTTTGTTGAGAATGACCAAGATATTACGAGTTTGAGTACACACTTTGCTAAAAAAATAACATGTTGAATATTGTTATTATTATTATTTTTAAATCTTATGATGCATGCATGTATTCTTCTCATACTCCTCATTTTCAGTACCTGATTCATTCCATGCTACCCTCTCTATCTCAATTTTTGTTCAAAAGTCATTTTCCCAACTTTTGGAACCACCAAAAATTCCTCTGATATTTTGTAGTCAATGTTAATCCTTCTCATGATTGTAGGAAAATACTGGCTCAACTAGTATATGCTAATTGAAATTTCAACATACCATTTGTATTTTGGGATCATACCCATAGCCTCTCATAATAAACCATTCATTCCCAATAAATGAATAAGTCCCTAAACCATTCCATTTCCCAGAACAGTTTACCATTGTTTCTCAATTTATAAATCAAATTTCTAAACAAAGTTGGATTCTGTAGACACTCTCAAAATTGCTTTCTCCATCATGTTGACGTTTCTCAAAAGGATAGTGATTGGTTAGAAAACCAGTTTATTGGCTGACCAATTATTAAAAAAAACAAAATGAAAAAGAAAAGAAAAAAAAAAAAAAATACACTTCAAAGTCTTTCTTAGATCCATATGATTGTTTCTCTTATGTCGACTTGGTTGATGAAATTATTTTCTACTGAAAAGTTCTATGTTGCAGAGGCCTTGATTTCATATCTATTTATTTTTTCAGCTTTAGATGGAAATAACAGTTATATAACATGATGAAAACAAAGATAACTACTGATTGTGGTATGGTAACTTCTATTTTTCTATTCTTGAATATTGTTATTTTTTGTTTTAATTACAAATAGATTCACTTCTTGAAAGCATTAAAAAATAAGAAGAAATTTGTCAAGATCTACATGTGTTGATCAAGTCAAGTAACAAAGAAAATGATGTAGATGATGTCTTTTCAGTTTACAGCAATTGAGATCTATAAGCTGCTGAATTAAAAAGAAAAAAAAGGTTTGCATGAGGTCATGCACAAAAATAAGTTTGGGGGAGACTCACTCTCTTTCAAATCTTTTGAAGAATGCATGAGAAAAAAAGAGCTAAGTGTAGAAAAAAATCTTGTACATTATCTATGAGAAACCTCATGAGAGCACAAATAAGAAAGAAGTAAAAATGTTCCTTCTAGAATCTCGATTTGCTACTATGATAAAAAAAAGGAGAAGACACTTTGAAATATACATAAGTATTGACAAAATCAGATTCTACAGGAAGATCAATAGCTTGTATGAGGGCATACAAGAATTTAAGTATGGGGAAATCACGAGGCTAAAATATGTCTTATTATATCACTAAATAACACTCTTATTCTCTCTCTTAAAATCAAGATTTCAAGTGAATTTATATGTAGTTTTAATAACAGATAGCATATTTAAGGTAAAATATAAGATTTATCTTATCATCTCTTTAGAAATCTATTTACTGATCTAATTGTTGTTATTTCCCGATATCTCTTCTAAGTTGGAATGGAAGAGTGTGTAGAAAATAATTCATAAGCAACTTTACTACAAGTTCATAGATTACAGCTACCGAAAGTCTTCATGTAGCTACAAAACACCCAAATATAAAAAAATTCACGTAGCTATGGAAATTCCCAACTACGGAAATTCTTCCTTCAACTATGGAAACACCCAACTAGTGAAAGTATTTTGTTTTGTTCCAAAATAATGTAAAGGAGCACTGAACTATTCATCCCACTCTTTGCTTCCACATCATCAACCAAGAATATAGATCCAAACATGTGGCAATATAAAGTCATGCATGCATGTGGCATTCCAAGAAGAATTCAAAGTCATGGACTTAACACTCCTCCATTTTCTCTCCATGTTTCAAGGATGAGAAAATAGTGGAATAGTATTAGGAATGTTGAATAAGTACTCTCTCACTTTGTGTTCCTAGATTAAAGGGATGAGTTGTAGAAATATTCTCCACGATAAGTGGACGATTGTAGTCAAGTTTGTTTAGGATTTATTGCTTTGAATAAATCCCCCAAGAATAGGTAGTTAGTTCTTGGTGTGTTGACTAAGTAAATAAAAATAAAAATAAGATCAAATTGTATTCCTCGAAAGAGGAGTTGGTTGGATGCATGAATTATAAATACAACCTTCCACACTCTTATGTGTAATATTTTTCCAATCAATGAAAAATATGTTCTTTTCTCTCCAATATTCTGAAGTTTTGAATCAAGATCTTGGAAGCATGATTTAAATCCTCTTCCAAGGAATGAGCTGGTCACTCATTCCAAGGAAGATGAATCTGTGTATTTGTGTTTTTGTATTATAATAATTTATGTTTATATTTATTCCTTTTCATGTCATCATAATTTTGTTGTATTATTTTTTTTCCTTGTATTGTAATCTTCATTTTCATTTAGTTTGTTGTGAACTGCGCAAGATTTTATTTGATTTATTTTCAATTCAGAAATTTACTTTATGCAAGTGTGATTTCATTTCTACAAGTGTGATTTTGATTTCTGCAAGTGTGCTTTTCCATTTCTACAAGTGTGCTTTTAATTTCTGCAAGTTTGGATTGTGTTTGAAGGAGTTGTTTTCCAAATATCTCTTTCTCCTTTTGCATACAACCATTAGACACCAACCCTGGATTGACATTATTAATGAAGAGGATTGTGAACCTCATCAATATTTTTTTTTGAATGTGTGAATTGAAATATAAAGTATCGAAAATGAAAATCCTTGAGTCAAGAAGAATATGGGATAAATCAAGAACCCATCGAAGGAACAAAATAACATTAGTAAATCAAAAGAGGAATGAAAAAAAGAAAATAAAATAAAAAAGAGTTAGTTGAGATCATGAAACAAGTTTAAGATGAGGAGGGGATTGATATACCCCACAAGAACTTGAGAAGTTTTAAGACAGAAGAAGAAATAATGAAACACAAGATAAAGTGAAAGAGTTACTAGCATGGGATGAAAAACATGTGGAAATAATCATAGATGAGAGATATGAAAGTGAATATCTCAAAGGAGATGACAAAGAGAATAATTAGATCATAATAGAGAAATTAGAGCGTGATAGGAATCTAGTTGTTTAGAGGAAACAAAAATAAGTAAAAATGAAGAGGAAAAGATGAGTCAAGAACACGATAAGAAGTATTAGAGTAAACATAGAGCTGAAAAAGAGTAAAAATAATAAAGAAGAAAATGAAGTTGAATCTAAACATGGAAGAGTGTGAAGGAGAGACAATCAAAAGAGGAAGAGAAACTAGAAGAAAAGGAAAAATACTTCGAGTCACATTTGAGATAGAGCTCAAAGTCTCCCACCCGTGGAGTTTAATATAGGAGCATCAATGATGAGAATATATTTTAGATTTTTTTAAATTGATTTGTTCATGTAGGTGTTAGAGTTCATTTAGGGTCTACTAGAATGGGTTCGAGACCATATTTTATATCCATTATGTGTAAATCCTTCAAATTGGATTTTCCCTCCAAAACACATAGTTTGAAAATTTGAATTTTCAAGTAGTCCTAAAATGGTGGATCTTCATTTAAATGACATGTTAACCCATGATATTTCATGGGGTGTTTAATGAGTTTAAATTATTAATGATAAAGCGTATTTTAACCTTTCATCATGTTCCCACATGTGTAAGTGTTTTTTCATCCTAGTTAGGTATGAAAATTAGTTGTAGGTATCAAGAAAACATCATGAAATAGAGATGTATTCAAAATAATGAGGGAGAGAATCAGGTATAGGAAGTAAAAGGTGCTACGTAGGTACAAGGAACCCCAATAATATATGGGATTATGTAGTTTTTAGAGAAAGGTAATGAAATTTGAAGGATCTCTATTGAAAGAAGCTTTGTAACTTTGGAAAATGATGAATAAATACAAAATATTGTGTTATATGCATTTTTTTTTATGGATGGCATTCCAGGTACATCAATATATTTTTGTTTATTTGGGTAAGTACATGGAACTTGGGGCTAAAAAGAAGACAAAATGCGAGAGAAAATAAAAATGAATCGGGATGGGGTATATTTTGGTTTGGTAATTATTGAACCATAAATCATACGCATTTTATAAAATGCGTATGTGTTTCCTTAAACTTTAAATGAAAAAAACCCAAGCCCATTCTCCATTTTTTTCCCAAATGTGAATTTCTCTGCAAACCCCGCAATCACATTTCTCTTCAACCCTTTTTCTCCAAAATAAGTCTACGAGATCACATAAAAGGTCAGCATTAAGGTGGATTCAACGATGTTGTAATGGAGAAGAGGTAGGGAAAATTATTTTATCTCAATTGCAATCAAATTTGGTAATTTTTTGATATTTGTATTGTATATTTTAATAAAATACATGTTTTTTTATGATTCTTACAATTCCTCCACAACTAAAACAAAACCCTGCAAATCCTCATAGCCCTCCTAGAACTCCTACAATTGTTGTAGATCCTCTAGGTAGTCAGGAGGATTTAGTTACCCATATAGTGGAGAATAATCTTGAAATGGAGGAATTGATTGAATCAATGAGGGATCCTCATGTAGACACCAAATTTGGGTCTTACGATGCCCTTTACCCCGTATCTCGTCCCACAACCTAGCCATACCTCACCGCCTAAAATATTACACACCTAATGATTCATTAATTACCTTATAATTAATAAATCCACATCTCCAAACCCACCACCTCATCTTGCCACCTCACCATGACCTAGCCCTAACCCTAAACCAACCTAATTAAGACCTATGACTTGGTCTAGACCCACACCCATGACTCATCACCCCTCACCCGCACCAAAATGAGCCTAATAATGACTTGACCAAGCCCACAACTGATCCCTCGGGAGAAAAGGAGGGAAAGATGGTTGTTTTACTAAAAATAGCCACTTTGACCTAACCGACATCGGTTCCTACTCGACCGCCATCGGTTACATAACCACCATCGGTTCCCTGTTAATGACCTCCCCCAACCAAAAAGAAAGGATCCAGAATTCATTTAGGAAAAGAGAAGTGAAACAAGCAGAAGAGGTTGCAGAGAAGAGCATCGAGCCGAAGACTGCAACTGAGCAATTGGATCGCTGTCACCCTCGTTCAAGCATTGGAAAAGACTGAGGATAGCTTCATCAGCTCACTTTCCAACACCGGATCATCCCAACTAAGCCTTACTATCGCCACCACATTCCTTGGACCTGTATCTTCATCAGGAACCAGTAAGTATTATCTTGTAGTTCTTTGTTATCATTTTGCTTTAATTCATATCAAATGGGGAACTGACCACCTTCGAAAGGAAGTCTAATATTTCCTGGGCCTAAGGTAGTTCCCTCACTTATTGTTTAACGAAAATCTGGTGGTCTTGCATTCTTATTTATAGGTAGTCCTTCCCAGACAAAAAGGAGTTCTTCACAATCGATCTGATCTCTCTACGGTACGTGCACACCTTCCCAACATTCAACAGGTATTCCTCCTAGCCCTAACCCTTATCTGTTTCTCAAGAGAATGAAAGGATAGAAGAAACTCTATTCCAGAACTGAAATTCGTGTGAAACATTTTGGCACGCCCGGTGGGACCCGTTTTGGGTTTCTTTCTTTCTTGCTTACTTTCATATAGGGAGCACACTTGTTGTTTGTTTGTGCTAAATATTCACAAAATATTTTGTCATTTTGGTAAAAAAATTTGTCTTTCTTTCACATCTTTGCATTAGTGAAAGTCATCTTCTTTGCTTCATCGAACATCATTTTCAATTTGGGTTTAAAACACGTGCATCACATTCTTGTTTACTGTTTTTAATTCTAGTGAACGTAGATTAAGTAACAGGTTGTACACATGGGGGTGATATCCACGGTATTGACGAGAAATTAATCTTACTCTCATGGCACAACACATACCAAATCACATCATAATCAACACAACAGCTCAAACATCCCCCCTTCCCGTGGTATTCCTCTTAGATTGAGGTAGCCTTATGAGCCAAAAAAAACTTGACATCTCCCTTAGTTCTTTCATTTAGGATTGACATCATCTCGGCGCATCTAAGGCATAAGCCCAAAGTGATTAAAACTAATCCTAGGGTTAGTCTATTGATTTACTTGTGCATCTTGCTTGTTTTTAGTTCTGTTTCTCTGTCATACACTGTTTCAATGATCACTTCAAGACAATTTGGTAGGTATATTAAGCATTGTTATCCCCAAACCAACAGCTTCTTACATCCTCTCTTTGCTTTCACAGTGACCGACACCGGTCCCATACTACCGACATCGGTTAACCGACGCGGTTACATTCATCGATCGACATCGGTTATCGACCGATATCTCGCTTCTTATGTTTAACAGTTCTTGACACACTAGCAACCTATCAATTCCAACATTTTGTTGTTGTTTTCATTCCAGATTGATTAAATCCCTACTGTGTCTTCTTGTCCATGGTTGTTATCACCCGAAACAAGCTGCAGCCATGGTTTCACATGCCTGCTCCATGCCTTTACTCTCGAATCACATCCTATGGGGTTCCTACAGATACCGGTAATTTTCCTAAGATCCCTAGGAGATAAGGAATTTGCCAAATTTTTGGATGCTAATCCTAGTGCCGTACAATATTATTTGTCTCATACCCCTGACCGTGCACCCGATGGTCATCTCCTCATTGGTATGCCTATTAGTATCGCCGCTCACTTAGCCCCTTCCCCACCTAATAACTCCACCTCACCATCTTCATCCTTAGCCCCGTCTCCCAGCTCAGTAGCTTCGGTGGTTCATACTGCACCAATTGGTTTTCCTTTCATTAATCTGGGACCCCACATATCACTACCGTCCACTAACCCTACCTCATCTCTCTCACAGACTGTCTCTTTCATAACTTGCTCCCTGCCACCTATACACACGAGCTTTCCCTCACAAGCTCCGCCCACCTTTTCATTTCCACACACTCATCCGGTGGCCTCAACCTCTTATATAGGACACCCTTATTCGGCTGCCCCAACACATTCATCACCATTATCTTATCAACATTCAATCCCACCATTATCTAGTAGCGGCTCTTGGACCAATCCTCCTCTGTTTATAATACATGAGCACCATCATCTAACCCAACCAATGATTTAATCAAATAGATGATGGACAAGATGCAAAATCTTGAGGCTTCTGTTTCAGGAAGTCGTAACACCCTGACATATGAGCAAGTTTGTCGGGAGCCTATTCATCCTTCT
>CM031243.1:442293952-442492726 GCA_018340775.1 Taxus wallichiana var. yunnanensis | reverse complement strand
ATTGCTCAAAAGTGGTCATTTTTAACTACCTATCC
The DNA here is from genome assembly GCA_018340775.1 of Taxus wallichiana var. yunnanensis. NCBI lineage: Eukaryota > Viridiplantae > Streptophyta > Pinopsida > Cupressales > Taxaceae > Taxus > Taxus wallichiana. The sequence continues at coordinate 442,492,691 of CM031243.1, read as the reverse complement.
TATCTCCCGATGAGTTGCCCACCGCACCATGATCAAACAACTACCAACTGTCAAACGACACTCTACGATCCGATTCAAACATCCGACCGCATCGACAAGCTTTGACCGAGATCCTCTCAAGGATAAAGGTCTTACCCAACGAAACCTCGCTTTCCTTCGCTTCCATTTTAACACCCAACCATGTCGCTTCTCACCAAACAACCTACCTCCATAACCACTTCGTCTCCTATACTGACAGCTATTCTGTCTGGCATGTCGGCTTTTCGAAGAAGAAATTGTCGCCTTTAGTGCGTAAGATCCTAATCCCACTCTTTCATCTCGGCTTATGTCCGACATCCGAGTATGTCGTGGTTATGATCGATGGGGTGCTAGCCTAAACATCATCTCTTCTAAAGCTTTCCAATGAGATGAATATCCTCTAAATTTGCATGTGTACCAACCCCACCATGTTGCGTTCATTCAACGATGTTATTACTTCTACCTTAGGCACCGTGATCCTTAACATTCATGTGAGGGCCACGCACCTTACCCGAACTCTTCTATGTCCTTGAGGAGAATTCCAATACAACATATTGTTAGGCCACCCTTAGATCTAGGCTAAGGGATGCGTCCTCCACCTTACATAGATGCATCAAGTTCGAGTATGAGGGGAAGTCATACACCATCAAAGTTGACGCTTCGCCCCTTCAAACCTCGTAATATGTTATATCACCCTAATGATGTGCTTGTACTACTGGCAAGGCACCCATCGATCCAACCTAACCATCTACTTCAACCACGCCTCCACCATCCACCTTAACCACACTCACACCTTCAACCAATGAACCCAGACGCCATGAATACCACTTCCTTCCCCACTGAGACAACATCACAACTTCAGACCCTTGGTAGATATTTTCAACACCTTACGCTACTGAATACCGCCTATACAATGTTAGCACCTTTATACCCCACACAGAATACGGTATGACATATATTATATGCACATCCTACTGACGACTGTCAGCATGTGGGGGGAGGTGATCTCCCATGGACCACCTAATTACCACACTAACCTAACATATGGGGGTGTTGACACATCCTCTATCACCCCGAACCTCCCCTCGTGGTGGTTCCCTTCCAATCTGATTTTGATATCTAACTAACCGTCATTTTTCCCTCACCTTCCCTGACGCATCGCTTGGAAGGGTTTTGGTTTTGGTCTTTATGAATCAAGGTCACACACGATCATTCTCAGTGGAATTCTACTGCAAACACAAAGATCATCGTGGTCTTAGATTTTTGAACCACCTACACCAAAGAGGCCTCATGTTAATCAGATCTAGGAAAACAAACGAAGTCACTCCTTCCGAACCATCCTCGCCCATTTTTCCATCTTCACCCACATAGTCGATAGACCCGCGTGAATCTATCCCTCCTAACTTTTTTTTTTTTTTCATGAATTCTATCTTCCCTCGGTCCTCTCACTTATCAACGCAATAGTGAAGACCGATCTTCTCTCCCCTATCAGTATCCAGAGATGATTGAAGAAGATTCACCTTCAATTAATGTTGTGGAGTTCCGTGGATGATGACTCCATCCTCACCTACCTTAAATGCGAGCATTTACTCTTATATTCAACGTGCCTTACCATCTCGACACCCAAACTATGTTGAATGAATTGACTATAGAAATCAACATCCACATGGAGGATGATCCTCATTAGAAAGATCGGACAATCTCTTGACGCATTAGAACAAGCCGCTTTCACTACCTTCCTCCATGCCCGTAATCAAGATTTTTCTCGGTCCTACGCCCGACATGCAGGCCAGAATCGATCCCCGACATTGCTGTCCATAACATCACTCAAAACCAGACTCTAAACCAATTAAATAAAAATCGAGACAAATGCATCCACACATTGCCCTCTTAGTGAAAGAAGAGCTTCAACACCTTTCTTTTGTTTTCATCTTACCTATCACTACCCACAATGGATTTCTAATGTCATACCTATCACTAAAGAAACAGGGGACTTCGATATGCATGGATTTTTGGGACCTTAACCTCACTTGCCCAAAGGATGACTTCCCTTACCTAGCATTGATCAACTTATTGATCTCACTCAAGGGCCATGATGCTTTCTCTCATGGATGGATTCTCGGATACAATCAAATTTTGTAGTAGCCCCACCGATCAACATAAAACCGCCTTCATTACCCTGGGACCTTCTCTATCGTGATCATGCCATTCGCCTTAAGAATGTCAGGTGCGAATCTTATCAATGAGCTATGACTTATATTTTCCATGACATTATGCACACTATCCTCGAGGATTATGTCGATGATCTTCTTGGAAAATCCAAACATCATAGTAACATCTCGATGTTTTAACCATTATTTTTATCACCTGCTACAACATCGTGTTCGCCTTCAACCAAAGAAATGTGTTCTTTGGCGTCCTTCAGAAAACTCCTTGGCTTTATCATCTCTTTTCATGGCATTGAGGTCGACCCAGCTAAAGTCAAAGCAATCCTAGAAATGCCCCCACCCACTAACCTCAAACAATTGCGTAGTTTGCAAGGAAAACTCCAATCTATCCGTCGTTTCATTTCACAACTCTCAGACCGATGTCAACCTTTCCATCATCTCCTTAAAAAAGACATTGTCTTTTAATGGAGCGAGAAATGCCACCAAGCCTTTGAGGCTCTTAAAACTTATCTCTTGCAACCACCCGTGCTTATCCCACCTCAGGACGATCGCCCTTTCTACCTTTACCTTTCTACCACCGACCATGCTATAGGAGCCATGCTCACACATCGTGACTCTGAGCATTGAGAACAAGTAGTTTATTACATAAGCCATACTCTTGTAGATTACGAGACTAGGTATACACACGTAGAAAAGTTGTGCCTAGCCCTATCATTTGTGGCCACCAAACTCCGACATTACCTCTTGAATCACAAAACTTTTGTCATCACCAACGCTGACCCCATACATTATATGTATGCTAAACCTCATCTAAACCAATGCATCACCCGATGGCTTATGCTACTCACCGACCTTGACCTTGAATTTGTACACCAAAAATCAGTCAAAGGACAAACTATCGCAAACTAACTCGTGGAAGCCCCTTTACTTGGGGAACAATTTACCAATTTTACTTTCCCTGATGAACTCATCACAACTCTTTCACTCAGTGATGTGTCGTATCCAATGACCCTCTTCTTCGATGGATCTAAATGCCAACATGGTGGAGGTGCAGGCATTACTCTCATTCCTCTCAAGGTGAACCTATGCCTCTTTCATTCTGTGCTCGATTTCCCCCGCACTAACAACACGGTGAATATGAGGCCCTTGTTTTGGGTCTCCATGTTCAAGCGTTACACTTAGTGTGAAGTCTATTAATCTTTTTTGGTGACTCTCAATTAGTAGTAAATCAAGTTACTGGCATCTACCAATGTAAAAATGAGGAACTTCAAAAGTACAAACATTATGTAGATTCACTTTTGACCTTATTTTCTCATTATTCTATTCAAAACATTCCCCGCTCAACTAATAAATTTGCAGATACTATGGCTTTCTTGGCCTCACAAATTCCAGCTTCACTAACTGACTGCATATTTGTCTTGGTCCAATAACTTTTTGCCCCATCTTACTTAGTTCCGGATGTTTGTATGGTAAATAATGTATCTACTGATTCACAGGATACCTGGTATCACCAATTTCACGACTACCTTACAACCTCTGTTCTACCACCTAACCTTACTAGTAATGGTAAACGTGCTTTTCTTAAAAGTGTTTCTCGTTATGTTGTCATGGGGGACTCTCTATAAACATGGAATCGATGGTATCCTCCTTCGCTGCCTAACCGGCGCTAAAGTCACTCATACCACCCAACAAATCCACGGCCAGAGACTTTGTGGCGGGCAATTTAGTGGCCTCACCATGGCCAAACGGATCCTTTGCCTAGGATATTATTGGCTACTCTCAATAAATATTGTTGTGAATATGTTAAGTGTTGTGTTATGTCAACAACATGCCAACCTTCAACATACTCCTAGCCACCCGTTACAGTCGCACGAGATCTTTGGCCTTTCTCACAATGGGCTTTAGACCTTCAACAAGCGAGATTCACCCGCCTTCTTTGTGTAGCATCACCGTTGGATCATCACGGCCATCGAATATTACACTAAATGGGTGGAGGCCATTCCACTCATTTCAACCAAAAAGAAAAAATCACCGAGTTCATCAATCATCACATTATCTCTGCCGTTTTGGTGTTCCTCATCGCCCGATAACGAGATAATGGAAAATCTTTTAAAATAAGTTGTTACTGAGACTTTTGTGATAAATTTGGTATCAAACTTAGCTTCTCGTCACCCTACTATCCACAAGCAAATGGACAAGCTGAATCTTCTAACAAAACCTTAACCAAAATTCTCATGAAAGTTGTTAACGATTCTAGAAAATCGCATGATCACATCCCCTTTGCCTTTGGGCTTATCGTACCAGCATTTGTACTTCTACTAATGCCACACCATTCTCTCTAGTGTATGGTACCGAGGCTGTCTTGCCGCTCAAAATACAAATCCCTTCTCTTAGAATATCTCTTCAGGATATTCTCACCAATGATGGCTTCCACCAAGAGAGGTTAGCCCAATTAGAGCTTCTTAACGAGCGTTTTCTTACACTCTTGACCACCTTCAAATTTATCAAAAGCGCATTAAGTGTGCTTATGATAAGCGAATTCATGAGCGTACCTTTAAGATTTGTGATCTTGTCCTCAAAGAGAATCAACATGTAACCAAACTAGAAAAGAGCAAAGGTGGAAAATTTTCTCCTAATTAGATTGGGCCTTACATATCACTCACACCTACGGATCGTGTACTTATTGTTTAGCTTCGCTTAATGGTAAACTCCGAGCACGAACCCCTTAATGCCTCGTGCATCTCCCGACCATTCTACTATTGAATTTAGTGTTACATCACTTCTTATCTACCTTGCGCTCATCCCTTGAGCTCATTTACCACCTCATACACCTTGTTTCGTGCATCTCGAGTAGCATCAAGCTCACATGGTTTGATCATCACCTCCTGTTAAAGATGCCTTCCCCTTTTTAGTGTGGTCCATGACTTAAAAGTTTAAAAATAACAAGTTCTCAATTATATAATTCTGGGATATTCTTGAGTCAAACTTCCTGCAAAGCTAGATGCTTCATGCCAAATCGACATCTAGACCTCTAAGATCTAAACTAGACTGCTCCCTCGAAGGACAGCTATGTGCACAACCACATCTGCTATTATAAACTAGACTGCTCCCTCGAAGGACAGCTATGTGTAAAGCCGCATCATGCTACTATAAGTAGACTACTCCCTTGAAGGACAACTATACAAAGTCAGCCTCTATTAGAAGCTTCTCACATTGATCAGCTTCATGAAGACCTCAAGAAACAACAAAATGCATATCCCATATAGACTTCCCGCATCGATCACTCTATATCCAAAAAAATAAAAGCAGTATTCAAAAGTACTTTTGAGTCATGGACTTTTCTATTTTGGTTTGGTTCTCTTACATCAGAATAATCACCTTATAACAAGTTCTCTATGCCCCAGCCATACCATCCACCTCACCTCACCATTCTTCACAATAACAAAACTCAAGGGACATGCGTATATCCGATATATTGTGATTATACAACTCTTTTCACCTATTGACTTCTCGCCTATGCAAGGTACCTAGAGATTCAAGATCATCCTATGATAATACGTGATTTGTTTAGCTCTTTCCAACTATGGGACATTTTTGCCTCTTTTACCCGAATCTGGGATTATATGTTGACCTTAATCAGGACACGGTTCCCTTATGCTTGGGTAAGCTAACCCTTGCTTCACCTATACCTTACCAACTCCAACAACATTACCCTACCAACATCAAACTTTTACCAACCAACAAATTACCTAAACACAACCAAATTGCCTAAATTCATCTCTCCCTGGTCCTAAGGGAGAACTACATCGGTATGAGGCCCCTCCTTACTTTGTGCAATGGGTTATGTAGGCAGCACTTAGGAGACATGGGGTCTCCCAAGGTTAGCTCGACCATCCCCTACCATAACCTATCATATATTGTGTTTTTCTTAAAAATATAAATGATTTCGTATATTTATATTGATAACACTCACCTTTGTCCTTTATCAATTCAAAACATTCAAAACACAAACATTTCTTATTATTATCATAAACTCAAAATCACCATACATATTCAGTTTTATTTAGATGTTAAACAAATACATCTTCTCTATCATTGATGCGCAGGTCGGCATCCTTATTTATTCTTCTACCCCTATAAAATTCACGTAGGCCCACGCGCCTCATCCCGAACCAGGTAGTGACGGTGATCATCGACGCCGCTCACCTGGCCTCTCCATCCTCAAAGGTGCCACTACTATTGGTTCCTCCCACTGATCCGCCAATCTCTCCTGTAACATATGAATACACCCTCTCGCATGGAGGAATCTCACCTCTAGTCTCCCCACTCGTGACTGCATGAAACCTCTAACAATCCCGTTGTCTCATTCACCTACATTTGAAGCTGGTGAACTAAACCCTGTAGGTGATCTCTCTCCGCTATAATCACAGCTATGTCAGGATGATCGGCCCTCTCACGTGTACCTCGCAGCTCTACTACCCACCATAATCTATAAGCCTCTGTCACTCCTGCATCCATTACCCTACGATCAGCTGCTGTCTCTTCTGGTCCTTCTGGAGGTGTCGGCCGGGGAGGTGAGAATGATGCCTCAGCATCAATCCTCATGTATGGTCTATAAGCCATGGGTATATCCTGAACAAATCCAAATTGTCACCACACGTGATCTAGAGGAATCCTCTCGTACTCACCGGCTTTGTGTCCCATGATTCACCTCAATCGTTTCTACACCCTCAAATCCTCAGCTATGTTCTCCGTCACCATATAGTTCCCGTAAGGCCTCCAACAGATATCCGCAATCGTCACCATCTCCCACATCTGCCTATAATACTCGACATCATCTATCACGGCCTCAGATCCCACCTCTTTCTCTGTCTGGACCCATTGTCTGAATCCCAACCTCTACACTCCTATGTCTCCTCCTTAGATTGGTCGGCCTCTTGGTCGCACACACACAATGTGCTCATAGGTCCAACAATGTAATAAGCATGCACAATCCAGTGTAGTCTGTGATTTTTCCCGCAGCCCATAAACCCTCAGTATAGCTCTGCCAGATGCATGCAGTGCCCATGCGAAAGTCATGCTCCCTTCTATCATTTCCCAAATAATACACATCAATGATTTTGGAAATATTCCCGTCTCGCCCTCGGTAATGCATAATACCCCACCGATATCATTAATACCACTGCCAACATTATACCATAAGTGAATGTCAAACCTCGTTGTGTCAAATCTCGTGTAGCTAGACCAAATACTGTTGTTATCGCTCCTCGCGCCGCATTAGGCCCTTCCTGATACATTGGTCTTCCCTGTGGTTGGGAGTCTCAAAATTTGGAACACATCTTCTAACATCACTGTCATCACCCTTATTGGCAGATAGAAGGTATTCTTTTCAGGATTCCATCTCTCAATCGGCACTCGTAACATAGCATGATTGCGTGTGATCCGTGAATAATAGACAAGCGATCATCGGTTACTTAAGCGATACAGCTATTCCTAAACGATATCGGTCACTGTCAATTCCAACCACCCTTCTCAAAAACACCACATATGATAACTTCTTCGCTCGTTTACCCCTCTCTGTACCTACGAACATATCTCAAACACCTGATTACCTAATTCCTACAACACTCACCCCATCCCAAACTCTTGCTATGAATTTTCTACCCATTTACCTTACCACATTCTATTTTTAACCATGCAAAATCTCATTCCAACCAAAAAAATTATACCTCTAGGGATGCAGTAGTTTGAGGTGGAACCTGTCTTCCTTCTCCTCTCTGCCCACTGGATGCTTCTCTTTGTTCAGCCATGTTCACCACCCTCTTCACTATAACTTGTCTTTACGCCTTCTTAATCCAAGCCCACGATCGCTTTACCTATCTCTTCCTCCTTCTTACTCAATTCTCCCATGCAATTACCCTAAATGGATGTCAAACAGCCTCGCATCCTTGTATTTAACATGTTGCATGACTCTAAAAATAAGAACTTGATTGATCCAAAGCTTTTCTATATTTAGAAAAGCTCGTTTTAAGTGTAACGACATCGGTTACATAACTATATTGGTCACATGTGACCGACATCGGTTAGATAACCGACATCGGTCACCTCTCTCATTTGGCTTATAGGTCCTTTCTTTGTTTTTTTACAAATTCTTGGCAAAGTGCCCACCTCTTTTCCCCGCATAACGACATAGTTATCAAAAATCATCATAATAATACCATCCACACATATGTATATCATCAAACCATCATCAAACATCATCTATATACATCCAATTCTAATACCATTAACAAAACACATGAAACATTATAATATATGCATCAAATCCACAATTATATACACCATATGAATCAACCTCATCCTCTATATATACCATCAAAACAATTTTACAATATACAACTTGCCCTGCATGGGGCCTTTGTAATCCAAAAAATAAAGTCCGCACGCAGGCCGTAGTCTATGTCAAAATCTCGACTCGGCTCGCAGGCCGGCCTCTCATGTCAAAAATATACTCGAATCACAGTGCTGGTATCAACTATACAAAATGTACTCACTCAGCAGCCGGTATATAAAACAAAAATGAATATATAAATCCTATGAGGGCACGCAGGCCTCTATATACATACTCGGTTCGCAGACCGGTGTCTCTCTCAACAAATCCTCTATCAAATCAAATCAACAACACATATCTCTCGCTCCCGGGGTGACTCATCTCTCTCCCCCTCCCTCGGCTCGTCTCTCACCGGCCTCGTGCGATCTCACCTCCTACCCGTCCATCACCGACCCACCGGCCAGGGCACGGCCCCTTGTGACCTGTGACTCTGGGATGTCTTAGCTCTGTGAGCTACATATGGCTGATAGTCGGCCCCGGTACCATCTAGTACATCCTGATAATATCGGGCCTCCGCTCTCACCTCCATGTAGTGGGCCCATGCCACCATGGTTGGTGGGGCTGCTCCCCCGACTCCTAATATCACTGGGCCTTATCCTGCCTATACACCCTAACCCTGCACCTATACCTGTGGTGGTGGTGGAGCTGCCATCGGAGCCTGAACAGGGACCTGTGCCTATGCCGAATAAGGATCTAGCCTCGCGGCTATACCTGCATGTACCTATGCCTCGTCCTCGTGCTCTGGGCCAACTACCCTGTAGCACTCTGATCTGTGCCTATGCAGCAGCAAGCTACCCCTGTAATAACTACACCTAGCCCAAGAGACGGTCCCTCTCTGCTATAACAGCCGCCAAATCTAGCTATGCGGGTTGTGCTCTCATGGCTACCCTCTGCCCTGCCCACCAAACCAAAAATGCACCTGTAACACTGGCGTCATCCAAAGATATCATCCGTCGGTCTCTCTGTGATCCGTGACCGGGTCCAATGAGTGCGGAAGAGGCAAATGTGGTGCCTCTACATCCTCCCTCTGATATCAGGGAAGGGAGGTGGCTCGTCCTGTCATGACCCAACCACGCCGGCATACCCTCTCTAGGGGAATCCGCTCATGCTCCCCGGGTCTCCGTCCAGCTATCCAGAAAATATAATGGATCCATCGTAGCTACGCCGGGCTCCTCCTCGGGCTGATGGCCTCTCGTATGGCCTCCATATAATATCGAGTGCGCCCGCCTCTAACATATGCCGGTAGTATGCCACATCTCGCCCGCAATCACCGCTCATTCACGCCCACGACCCCCAACCACCTCTCAAACCCATACCTATATACTACTCGCGGCCCAGGGTCACTGGGCAACCCTACTGGGTCGTAAACACACAATGTGCTCATAGGCCTAAGAAGAGGTAGCAAAATGTCAAGCATATCCCAAATCGCCTCATATGGTGATAGCCCTGCAGCTCTCTCGTATAGCTGCACCAAATACACCAAGGTGCCCATGCATAGTAGGTGTGCCCCTCCACCATCTCATGCAATACTCCCATTAGAGCCCATGGGAAGTGACCTCCTTTGAATCCAGGAGGGCAAAGCAGGTGATACCAATCATCATCAACGCTGAAGCCGTGTCTCCTGCCGATGCCCACGATATATATCGCCATGCAGATGCTCGTGCTATTATATGTAATCAATGGGGCTACATCCCCCGAATACCATAGAATGTTGTCCATCGCTATCTCGGCATCCACCTGGAACACCGCCTCACCTATGATCGGTAGTCTCAGGATGTGATACACATCCTCTAGTGTGACCATCATCTCTCCAGTTGAGAGATGGAAGACATTGGTTACCGGATCCCATCTCTCAATGAGGGCAACCATCAGGGTGTGGTCCCTATCCACAGCCCTATATTTCTGGACTCCACCGAGTCCAACCTCCTGCATGATCGACCACCGCACCGCAGCAATCACATATGGCCGCATCCGCCCCAAGAGGCGGCATCCGATCTCGCATCGTCACCGGGCCGGCATGCCCGCAAAACAACCCACTACATAAGGCCTACTCTTTCCAAAACAACTACCCAATAACCCCAATATCACTAACCCCACCCAACAAAACACCTACAATATCCCCTTTACCTATCCCACAACCTACCACCTACCCCACTCATACACCACCCGATTACCCCCACCCCAATAACCTTTCCTACCAACTCTACCTTTTCCCCTTTCACCCCACAATTCTATCCTACCCGCCTACAACAAACCAACACAACAACTTTCACACCCTTTCCCCCTACCCATGATAACCGGTACCGGTCACCCTCGACCGCCATCAGTCCCCCACCCCTTATCTATACCCTATTTTATGCACCGACGTCGGTCGGCACATGACCGACGCCGGTCTCTGAACCCACAACATCTTAACAACTTGCGTGGTGACCGATGCGGTCGCTTAGTGACCGACATCGGTCACTGTGGGATTTCGGGTAGGGTCGAAAACATCCCCCAAATCCCCTTTTTTCTATTTTTAACCTATCTACCCATCCCAATTGCCTAAAAACTTACCCACCCTACCGTGTTGACTTACCTAACATATCTACCCACTCCATTTTATGATTTACCTTCATTTATTCATTATTTTATCACATTTTAGATTCCTACCCCAAAACCCACATCCTAGCTAAATTCATCACCTTCACACAGATAGGGATTTAGAACCTACTCTACAGTCACGACTACATGTCTTTGCGGTGGATAGGTGGTGGTGGTCCGATCCTCCAAAGACCTCCCCTCCCTCTAGGCTGTGCCATAGCTCCAAATCTCCTCAGCAGGGTCCTCAACCAATCAAACTCTGCCTCCTGATCGCTGGGGCCTACCAATCACTCACTCCTCCACTCAACTAGTGCCAACTCAGCCCACAAACTCAACAAAATAAATTCAAAACTCAAACAAGAAAAAGGTTGGTACTCAAATTGACAATGTGAAAATGACACGTCGTATTTTTCTTTTTATAGGTTTTGACCTATAACCGATATCGGTGTTTCACACGTAATGTTTCCATTCTTAGTAATAGAGTTGCTTTGTATCCTTTCATTCTCTTGAGAAACAGATATAGGGTTAGGGCTAGGAGGAATACCCGCTTGAATGTTGGGAGGGTGTACGTGTACCATAGAGAGAGATCGATCGATCACGAAGAACTCCTTTTGTCCTGGGAAGGACTACCTGCAAGTAAGAATACAAGACCACCAGATTATAGTTAGACAATAAATGAGGGAACTGCCTTGGGCCCAGGAAATATTAGACTTCCTTTCGAAGGTGGTCAGTTCCCCTTTTAATACGAATTAACACAAATGCTAACAAAGAAGTTATTGCGAAATCACAATTTAGTTACCTCGTTAAAAGGCAATTGAGGAAAGGCTAGTTTTGGTTTGAGTCATAGTGACCGATGCCGGTCAATGTATAACCGGTACCGGTTGTTGATAACCGATATCGGTAGGGGCAGTGATTTAGGGGCTTTCAATGAAGGTTGGCAGTAGGCGTTATCGTGTTTATAAGGTTGGTAAATGATTAGGGGTAGGCATAGGGTGATGGAGAAGACTCGTAGAGTGTGGGAGCTATTCTCGGGGCAATGTAAGGGTAGGGGAATGAAAGTTAGATGTAGGGTGCTATCGGCAGTAGATCTAGGAGTGATCTTATAATTACTATGAATTAGAAGTTTAAGAAAATGGTCTTTAAACATATAAGACACCACTTACTAGTTCTAGATGAAGATACAGTTCAAGGATTGTGATGACGAAGGCAAGGCTTAGGTGGGATGATCTGACAATCAAAAGTGAGCTATCTTCTCTCCTAATGCTTAGATGAGTGTCACTGTGCTCTAGTTACTTAGTTGCAGCCTTGGGCTTGATGTCCTTCTCTACAAACTCTTCTCTTTCCTTCACTTGTCTCTACTCTGCCAAGTGAATTCTGGATCTTTTTAAATGAATTCTAATCCTTTGTTTTTGGTTGGGGAGGTCATTTATAGGAACCGATGGCGGTTATGTAACCGATGGTGGTCAAGTAGTAAAACCGATGTCGCTTAAGTCAAAGTGGGCTATTTTTAGTAAAATAGCCAACTTTCCCTCCTTTTCTTCCGAGGGATTAGTCAGGGCTTGGTCAAGTCATTATTAGGTTGGTTTAAATGCGGGTGAGGAGTAATTAGTCATGGTATGGATGCGGAGACCAAGTTATAGGTCTTAATTAGGTTAGTTTAGGTTAGGGCTAGGTCATGATGAGGTGGTGAAATGAGGTGGTAGGTTTGAGATGTGGATTTATTAATTATAAGGTAATTAATAAATAATTGTGTAAGGTTTAGGTGGTGAGGTTAGGTTACGAAATGAGATGCGGGGCACAGGTGTCAGAAGACACAAATTTTGTGTCTACATTAGCCCCTTGTTGTCATGTAGCTTGTCTTCAGAAGTTCGCACCGACAATAATAAGAAGTGGTTACTCCCGTATGGGTATAGGTAATCCCTCAAATCTATCATGATTGAGGCACCGTGAAATCAGGGATAGGGTTGATAAAGGGTGAATGATGATGAGAGGATGGTAAGATGGGTGGGGTAAGTTCAAGGAAGCAGACGCATGTTGAAATGTAGTAGTGCGACTAGGGTACACGATTTGAAGAGCAAACAAGCAATACATAGGCAAAGGTCGATAGTTTATCCAAACAAGGTTGATATAATCCTGGTATCCAAGGCATAGGAAGTAGCTCCAGGGGATATAATGGGTAAGGTACAAGAACGTTTAGGTATGTTCGGTAGTACCAAATGGTTGGTTTGGTTGAGATAAACGTCACGGTCTCGGTCTAGGCAAAGTTAGTCGACTGATCAAGTCAAGTATCCTAATCATGCTAACACACGAACATGTGAGCTCGATTGAACAAAAGGCTACATGATGGGTGGATAAAATTGTAATTTACGGGTCTTGGTCGAGGTACTTAATTGGTGTGGCCTTGGGTCGGGCCAATTGATTGGTGAGGGCCTTGGTCGCCCGATTGGTCAGGCGCGCCTTGGGTTGGGCCAATTGATTAGTTGTGGCCGTGGGTCCAGCCTGATTAGTTGGGTGTGGCCTTGGGTCAGCCGATTGGTTGGTTACGACCTGGTCGCCCGATTGGTTGGTCGAGGGCTTGGGTTGGGCCGGCTCGTTGGTTACGTTCTGGGGTTGAGCCCGATTGGTTGGTTGCGGCTGTGGGTTGGGCTGGATTGGTTGGTCAGTGGCCGTGGGTCGAGCCGCATTGGTTGGTCATGGGGCTCGGGTCGGGCCTCGATTGGTTGGTCGCAGCTTGGGTCGCCTCGGTTGGTTGGTTACGCCTTGGGTCGAGCCAAATGGTTGGTCAGCGCCTTGGTCGGGCCAAATGGTTGGTCAGTGGCCTTGGTCGGCCGATCAAGTCCAAATAAGGCTAATCAGCAAAGCCGGGGTAGGTGATGCGGGAAAAAGTGGAGATTGCTGGATAAAGGTGGGAGTTAGGTGAAGGAAGTAGGTAACCGATATCGGTTATGTGCAACCGATATCGGTTACAAGACCGATACCGGTATTCTAGGGCGTGAAATAACCGGTATCAGTCATAGGTCAAAACCTATAAAAAGAAAAATACGGCATGTCATTGTCACTTTGTGAATTTGAGTGCCTAATTTTGTCTTGTCTGAGGTGTGAAGTGATTTTGTTGAGTTTGTGGGCTGAGTTGGCACTAGTTGAGTGGAGGAGTGAGTGATTGGTAGACCCCAGTGATCAGGAGGCAGAGGTTGATTGGTTGAGGACCCAGCTGAGGAGATTTGGAGCCATGGCACAACCCAGAGGAGCAGGAGGTGCTGGAGGAGCTGGACCACCACCACCTATCCCACCACGACGACGTGTAGTCATACCGGTAGGCTCTGAACCCCTACTTATGTGAAGTTAATGAAGTTAACTAGAATGTGGGTTTTGGGGTAGGAATCCAAAATTTAATAAAATAATGAATAAATGAAGGTAATTTGTAAAATGGAGTGGGTAGGTATGCTAGTTAGGCCAAAACGGCAGGGTGGGTAAGTTTTTAGGTCTTTCTTGTGGGTAAATGGGTAGAAATAGGTAAAAGGAGGTTTTGCGGGCCGTTTTGGGTTCGGCCCTGAATCGATAGTGACCGATGTCGGTCACTAGGTGACCGAGCATTGGTCACATAATAGTTTGTAGAAATTGCTTGGTTTGTAGACCGGCATCGGTCATATATCGACCGGCGTCGGTACATACAATGTGCTCGGGGGACCGATGGCGGTCGAGGGTGACCGGTACCGGTCATCATGGGTAGGAGTTAGGTTTGTGAAATTTGTGGTTTGTGTTTGTTGTTAGAGTTTTGTTTTTGTTTGGGGGTGAAGGGGGAGGAGGTAGAGTTGATAGGAAAGGTGATGGGGGTGTGGGGAATGGGGTTGTTGGGGGCTGGTTCGGGTAGGATAGATTATGTGTCAGTGTATGAAGTAGAGGTGTTAAATCGGTAGGGGTATAGTTAGATGGCTAGAGTAGATCGGGGTGGTTGGTAGGGTATGAGATAAGTAAAGGGATATCGTAGATGTATAGGTTAAGATAGGTGGGTGTAGATGTGTGTTATAGAGTCGGGTTATGGTTGGGTGGGTAAGTGGGTATAGAGGGTTAAGGTAGTTGTTTTTGTAAAGGGTAGGCCTGATGAAGTGGGTTGTTTTTGCAGGCACGCCAGATGCTCACGATGCGGGATCAGATGCCCCCTCTATTGGGGTGGATGCGGCCACATGTGACTATAGTGTAGTGGGCCATCATGTGAGAGGTTGGACTCGGCGGAGTCCAGAGGTATAGGGCTGTGGATAGGGACCACAGCTTGATGGTTGCCCTCATCGAGAGATGGGATCCGACAACCAATGTCTTCCATCTCCCTACTGGAGAGATGACTGTCACATTAGAGGATGTGTATCGCATCCTGAGACTACCGATCATAGGTGAGGCAATGTTCTAGGTGGATGCGAGACAGCTGATGGACAGCATCCTGCATGTATTCAGGGATGCAGCCCCATTGCTTACCTATCACAGCGTGAGCATTACCTACGGCAACATGTATCATGCGCATAGACAGGAGACACAGCTTGCCGTGTTGATGATGATTGGTATCACCTGCTTCACCCTCCTAGACTTAGAGGGAGGCCGCTTCCCACGAGCTTTGATGGGAGTTTTGCATGAGATGGTGGAGGAGCATACCGCTATGCCTGGGCACCAGTGTATCTGGTGCAGCTATACAGAGAGCTCTGGGGTTATCACCGTATGAGGTGATTTGGTATCTGTTTGACATTTTTGTTACACTGCTAGGCTTACGAGCATATCATCTGTATATGACCAGTAGGGTTGCCCCAGCAGCTAGGGCCACAGATAGTGTGTGCATGGATTTCAGAGGTGGTTGGGGGTCGTGGGCCAGCCACGAGCGGTGATTGCTGGGTGAGATGTGGCATACTACCGGCACATGTTAGAGGGCCTGACGACACTCGATATTATTTGGAGGCCCTACAGAGGCCATCAGTCCCCTAAGGAGGAGCCCGAACACAACTACGTTGGATCCAAGATACCTTCCTGGATAGATGTACGGAGGCCCGGGAGTATAAGTGGATACCCCTGAGAGGGTACAACATCACTGGGCTTACGACAGATGAGCCACCTCCCTTCCCACAAAGATCGAGGGATGATGTAGAGGCACCACCGCTCGCTCCGCAACCATTAGACCCGATCCTGGGTCGCAGAGACCCGGTGGATGATATAGTGATGATGCCGAGTGACAGTGCATTTTTCGTGGTGGGCAAAGTGCGAGAGCGAGCAACAGAGAGCATGCACCACACAAACAGATTTGGTGGCTATTATAGTGGAGAGGGACCGATCATGGGCCGTGTACAACTATTACAGGGGGTAGCTTCATTTGCGCACACAGACAGCACTGATTGGGGTGCTATAGGGCAGCTTAGCCTAGGCATAGGGATAGGCTCAAGCACATCCGCAGCACCGCACACAATGCACCCACAGCACCACCACAACAGTGCAGCACAGCTTAGGTACGAGCACCGCCACAGCACGTGGTGTACCGGCAGGGCAGGGCCACTTCTATTAGGAGTCGAGGATCAGCCCCACTCAGCCCATGGTGGCACTGGGCCCACTATATGGATGTGAGAGCAGAGGCCCGTTATTATCGTGGACGTGCTCGATGGTACCGGGCCGACTATCGCCATATCGCAGCGATGAGCCGAGACGTCCTGAGTCGAGATCACAAGGGGGCGCAGCCACAACCGGCCGGGTCAGGCACAGGAGGAGGCAAGAGCTAGCACAGAGACCAACAGGGGGACAGGCCGAGGGTGGTGGAGAGAGTTGAGACATCCTGGGAGTGGATATGGGTTTTTGTTATTGGATATGTACACCGGTTTGCGAACCGAGTATGTATATGAGGCTCACGTGCCCATAGAGGATTCATTTATTCATTTTTGATTTATATATCGGCTGCGAGCCAGTACATTTTGTATAGTTGATATTGGCCTACGATCCGAGTATATTTTGTATATGAGAGACCGACTCATGAGCCGAGTTGATATTTTGACAGAGACAAATGCTCATCAAGCGTGCCGGCTTTGTATTTTTATATCACAGAGGCCCCATGCAGGGCTTTGTATATTTTGACATTGAGTTGATGATGATATATATAGATGAGATTGATTCACATGGTGTGTAAAAAAATGTTTGATTTGATGCATATATTAGAATGTCTTATGTGTTTTGTCGATGGTATTGAAATTTAATGTATATAGATGATGTTTGATGAAATTTTGATGATATGTATATGTGTTGATGGTATTCTGATGATAAATATTGATAATGATGTCGTTATGTAGGGAAAAGAGGCGGGCGCCACCAAAAATTTGTAAAAAACGAAGAAAAGGCCTAGGTTGAAGTAAAAGGAGACATGTGACCGATATCGGTTAGCTAACCGATGTCGGTAGATATATGACCGATACCGGTTAGGTAACCGATATCGGTTATTCCAAAATGAGTTTTTCTAAAAATAGAAAAGCTTGGGAGGCAACTTAAGTTCTTATTTTTAGAGTCATGCAACAAGTTAAATACG
This sequence comes from Taxus wallichiana var. yunnanensis, assembly GCA_018340775.1. Lineage (NCBI taxonomy): Eukaryota > Viridiplantae > Streptophyta > Pinopsida > Cupressales > Taxaceae > Taxus > Taxus wallichiana. Next base: position 442,474,987 of record CM031243.1, on the reverse strand, counting down.
AGAATGCGATGCAGTTGACGACTTATACAGGTAATTGCATGGTAGAATTGAGTGATAAGGAGGAAAGAGACAGGTAAAGTGATTATGGGCTGAGATTAAGAAGGCAGAAAGGTAAGTTATATTGAAGAGGGTGGTGAACATGGCTGAACAAAGAGAAGCATTCAGCGGGCAGAGAGGAGATAGACAGGTTCCACCTCAAGCTGCTGGATCCCCGGAGGTATAATTTGTTTTTGGTTAGAATTAGATTTTGCATGGTTAAAAATAGAATGTGGTAAGGTAAATGGGCAGAAAGGTGAGTAGGCAAGAGTTTGGGGTGGGATGAGTGTTATGGGGTAGGTAAGCAGGGATTTCAGGTATGTGTGTAGGTACAGAGAGGGGTAAACGAGCAAATAATTATCATAGGTGGTGTTTTTAAGCAGGCTGTGTAGAATTGACAGTGACCGATATCATTTAGAGATAACCGGTATCGGTTATCTATAACCGATATCGGTTATCTATAACCGATATCGCCATCGTATGAAATTCCAGAATGTGAGAAAAAACACTTGGGGATTTGATTTATCAATGGTTGTTTGTTGATTTGATGTATGCAGTGAGGCGGTGGCGAGGATGAATGATAGGGTGCCAGCTTTTTTGTCATGAGTCTGAGCGGATGTAACACCAGATGAGTGGGCATTGATAAACTATGTGGGGTTAAGTGGAATCCGCTATTATTCATGAATCGCACGCAATCATGCTATTTTGCAGCGCTTGATTGAGAGATGGAATCCAAAAGAATACCTTCTATCCGCCAATAGGGGAGATGACAAAGTGACATTGGAAGATGTGTTTCAATTTTGAGGCTTCTAATTACAGGAAGACCAAATTTATCGTGCAAGTCCTAAGACGCACTGGGAGCAATAACATCGCATTTGGTCCAAATTTGCACGAGATTTGACACAAATGAGGTTTGACATTCACTTATGGTATAATGTTTGTAGCACACCCTGAGGCAACAAGGTTAGCAGTGGTATTAATGATAGCGGTGGGGTATTATGCATTACCGAGGGCGAGATGGGGGAAGATTTCCAAAAGCATTGATGTGTATTATTTGGGAAATGATAGAAAGGAGCATGAATTTCACATGGGCACCCGCATATCCGCGGAGCTATACAGGGTTTATGGGCCTGCGCAGTGAAATCACAGGACTACATTGGATTGTGCATACTTATTACATTGTTGGGCCTATGAGCACATTGTTTGTGTGTGACCAATAGGCACTTCCATTCAATCGAGAGACAAGGGTGCAGAGGTTGGGATTCGTAGGCGATGGGTCTGACAGAGCAAGAGGCGAGATCCCAATCCGTGATGATGATGCGAGTATTATAGGTAGGTGTGGGAGATGGTGACGATTGCATGGATATCCGTTGGAGGCCTTACGGGAACTATATGGTGACAGAGAACATAGCTGAGGATTTGAGGGGTGTAGAGTGATTAAGGTGGATCATGGGGCACAGGCCAGGTGAGTACGAGAGGATTCCTCTAGATCGCATGTGGCGACAATTTGGATTTGTTCAGGATATACCCATGGCTTATAGACCATACATGAGGATCGACACCGAGGCATCATTCTCACCTCCCCGGCCGACACCTCTAGAAGGACCAGAAGAGATAGCAGCCGATCGCAGGGTAATGGATGCAGGAGTGATAGAGGCTTATAGATTATGGTGGGTAGCAGAGCTATGAGGTTCATGTGAGAGGGCCCATTATCCTGACATAGCTGTGATTACAAAGAAAGAGAGATCGCATGCAGGTTTAGTTCACCACCTTCAAATGCGCTGAATGAGACAACGGATTGTTAATGGTCAGGAGTCATGAGTGGAGAGACTAGAGGTGAGATTCCTCCATGTGAGAGGGCGTATTCATATGTTACAGGAGAGATTGGCAAATCAGTGGGAGGAACCAATAGCAGTGACACCTTTGAGGATGGAGAGGCCAAGTGTGAGCGGCGGCGACGATCATGATCATCACCTAGTTAGGGATGAGGCGCAAGGGTCTAAGTGAATTTCATAGAGGTAGAAGATTAAATACGGATGCCGACTGCTATGCGGTGATGATGGAGAAGATCTATTTGTTTAACATCTAAATAAAACCGAATATGTATGTTGATTTGAGTTATGATAATAATAAGAATGGTTGTGCTTGGAATGTTTGTTTTGAAAAAGGATAAAGATGAATGTTATCAAATAAAAATACACAAAAATATTTATATTTACAACACATGATAGGTTATGGTAGGGGATGGTCGAGCTAACCTTGGGAGACCCCATGTCTCCTAAGTGCTGCCTACATAGCCCATTGCACAAAGCAAGGAGGGGCCTCAGACCGATGTAGTTCTCCCTTAGGATCGTGGGAGAAGTGAATTCATAATTTGGTCATGTGGTTAGACAATTTGTTGGTTGGTAAAAATATTGATATTGGTAGGGTAATGTTGTTGGTGTTGGTAAGGTATTATGGTATTCGTGTAGGTATAGGTGAAGCGAAGGTTATCTTATCCAAGTATTAGGGAACCATGTCCTAATTAAGGTCAACACATAATCCTAGATTCGGGTAAAAGAGGGAAAAGTGTCCCATAGTTGGAAAGAGCTAAACAAACCATGTATTATCGGAGGATGAACTTGAATCCCTAGGTACCTTGCATAGGCGAGAAGTCGATAAGTGAAAAGAGTTGTATAATCACAATATATCGGATATACGTCACGTCCCTTGAGTTTTGTGGTTTTGAAGAATGGTGAGATGAGGTGGATGGTATAGCTGGGGTGCAGAGAACTTGTTATAAGGTGATTATGCTGACGAAAGAGGACCAAACCTGAATAGACAAGTCCATGACTCAAAAGTGCTTTGAAATACTACTTTTATTTATTTTTCTTGAATATAGACTGATCGATGCGGGAAGTCTATATGGGATATGCATGTTGTTGTTCTTGAGCTCTTCATGAAGCTGATCAATGTGAGAAGCTTTTGATAGAGGCTGGCTTTGTATAGCTGTCCTTCAAGGGAGCAACGATTATTTATAGTAGTAGATGTGGCTTTGTGTATAGCTGTCCTTCGGGGAGCAGTCTATTTATAATAGCAGATGTGGCTTTGCACATAGCTGTCCTTCGAGGGAGCAGTCTATGTATAACTTTGAGGTCTAGATGTCCGTTTGGCATGAAGCATCTAGTTTTGTAGGAAGTTTGACTCAAGAATATCCCATAATTGTATAATTGAGAACGTGTTATTTTGATACTTTTAAGTCATGGACCAGACTAAAAAGGGGGAGGCATCTTTAAGAGGAGGTGATGACCAAACCATGTGAGCTTGATTCTATTTTGAGATGCATGAAACAAAGTGTATGAGGTGGTAAATGAGCTCAAGGGATGAGCGCAAGGTAGATAAAAAGTGATATACATTAAATTCAATAGTAGAATGGTCAGAGATGCAAGGCATTAAGGCACTCGTGCTCAAAGCTTACCATTAAACAAAGCTAAATGGTAAGTGCCTGATCCATAAGTGTGAGTGATAATGTAAGGCCCAATCCAATTTGGAGCAAATTTTCCACGCTTTGCTCTTTTCTAGTTTGGTCGCATGTTGATTCTCTTTGAGGAAAAGATCACCACCAACCTTAAAGGTTACGCTCATGAAGTCACTTATCATAAGCACACTTGATGCGCTTTTGATAGATTTGAAGGTGGTCAAGAGTTGTAAGATGATGCTCGTCAAGAAACTCCAATTGGGCTAACCGCCTTGGCAAAATCATCATTGGTGAGAATATCCTAGAGAGATAATTCTTAGGAGGGTATTTGTATTTCGAGAGGCAAGACAAATTTCAAGCACTACATATACCAAAGAAAATGGGGTGGCATTAGTGGAAGTACAAATGTTGGTACGATAAGCCCAAAGGTCAAAGGGGATGTGATCGTGCCAATTACTTCCCAATCATTAACGAATTTCATGAGAATTTTGGTTAGGGTTTTGTTAGAAGATTCGGCTTGTCCATTTGCTTGAGGATAGTAAGGTGATGAGAAAATAAGTTTGATACCAAAGTTGTCACAAAGGTCTTGTAACAACTTATTTTTGAAAGATTTTCCATTATCTGTTATCAGGCGATGAGGAACACCAAAACGATAGATAATGTGATGGTTAATGAAGTCTACGATTTTTTCTTTTTTGGTTGAAATGAGTGGAATGGCCTCCACCCATTTAGTGTAATATTCGGTTGCTGTGATTATCCAACGGTGACGTTGCGAAGAGGGTGGGTGAATCTCACCAATAAGGTCTAAACCCTATTGTGAGAAAGGCCAAAGATCTTGTGTGACCTCAGTAGCAGATGGCTAGGGGTATGTTGAAGGTTGGCATGTTGTTGACACATAATACAACGCTTAACATATTCGTAGCAGTCGTTATTAAGAGTAGGAAAATAATAGCCTAGGTGAAGGATCCGTTTGGCCACGGCAAGGCCACTAAAATGTCCACCACAAATGTCATCATGGACTTGTTGGATGGTATAGGTGACCTCCGCACCGGTTAGACATCGAAGGAGGATGCCATCAAAGCCACGTTTATAGAGGAGTCCCCCCATGATGACATAATGAGAAACACTTTTAAGAAAAGCACGTTTGCCGTTACTAGTAAGGTCAGGTGGGAGAACAAAGGTTGTAAGGTAGTCATAAAATTGGTGATACCAGGTATCCTGCGAATTAGCAGATACATTATTTACCATACAAACATCCAGGATTGAGTAAGATGGGGCAAAGAGTTATTAGACCAAGACAAATATGTCAGAGTCAGTTGGTGAGGCAGGAATTTGCGAGGCCAAGCAAGCCATAGTATTTGCAAATATATTAGTTGAGTAGGGAATGGTTTGGATAGAATAATGAGTAAATAAGGTCAAAAGTGACTCCACGTAATGTTTGTACTTTTGAAGTTCCTCATTTTTACATTGATAGATGCCCATAACTTGATTGACTACCAGTTGAGAGTCACCGAAAATGTTAATAGATTTTACACCTAAGTGTAACGCAACCTGGAGACCCAAAACAAGAGCCTCGTATTCCGCTGTATTATTAGTGCAGGGGAAATCGAGCCGAAATGAAAGAGGCATAGGTTCAGCATCCAGAGGAATGAGAACAATGCCGGCCCCTCCACCGCGCTGGCATTTGGATCCATCGAAGAAGAGGGTCATTGATACGACTCCTCACTGAGTGAAAGACTCAAGCGATGAGTTCGTCAGAAAAGTAAAATTGGTAAATTGCTCCCGTGCAAAGGGGCTTCCGCGAGTCGTTCTCAAGCGATAGTTTGTCCTTTGACTGATTTCTCGTGTACAAACTCAAGGTTGAGGTCGGCGAGAGCATAAGCCATCAAGGGCGATGCGTTGGTTTAGATGAGGTTTGGCGCGACATATAATGGATGGGGTCTGCATTGGTGATGACAAAATTTTTGTGATTCAGGAGGTAATGTCGGAGTTTGGTGGCCATGAATGATAGGGCTAGGCACAACTTTTCTACATGTGTATACCTAGTCTCGTAATCCACAAGAGTATGACTTATGTAATAAACAGCTTGTTCTCGATGCTTAGAGTCATGATGTGTGAGCATGGCTCCTACAATATGGTCAAGCGGTGAAAGGTAAAGGTAGAAAGGGTGATCATCCTGGAGGTGGGATAAGCATGGGTGGATGTAAGAGATAGGCTTTAAGAGCCTCAAAGGCTTATTGGCACTCTTCACTCCATCAAAGACAATGTCCTTTTAAGGAGATGATGAAAAGGTTGACATCGATCCGAGAGTTGTTAGATGAAACGCCGGATAGATTGTTGTTTTCCCCGCAAACTACGCAATTGTTTGAGGTTAGTGGGTGGGGGAATTTCTAGGATAGCTTTGAATTTAGTTGGATCGACCTCGATGCCACGCAAAGAGACAATAAAACCAAGGAGTTTTCCTAATAGGACACCAAAGACAAATTTCTTTGGTCAAGATGAACACAAAGATTGTAACAGATCGAAAATAATGGTTAAAACATCGAGATGTTCATTGTGATGTTTAGATTTTCCAAGAAGATCATCGACATAATCCTCAAGGATAGTGTGCATAATGTCATGAAAATGTATGTTATAGCCCACTGATAAGTCACACCAACATTCTTAAGGCCAAACGGCATGACACAATAGCAGAAGGTTCCCCAAGGAGTTATGAAGGTGGTTTTATGTTGATCGGCTGGGGCTACCAAAATTTGATTGTATCCCGAGAAGCCATCCATGAGAGAAAGCATCTCATAACCCGCAGTGAGATCAACAAGTTGATCAATACTTGGTAGGGGGAAGTCATCTTTTGGGCAAGCGAGGTTAAGGTCCCGGAAATCCATACATATCCGAAGTCCACCTGTTGCTTTAGTGACAGGTACGATGTTAGAAATCCATTGAGGATAGTCAATAGGTAAGATGAATGAAACAGAAAGGAGTCGTTGAAGCTCTTCTTTGACCAAGAGGGCAATGCGTGGATGCATTTTTCTCGCTTCGTTTAACCGGTTTGAGTCGGGTTTCGAGTAATGTTATGGACAGCAATGTCGATCGATTCCTCGGATGTCACGTAGGACCAAGCGAAAGCTTGGTTGTGGGCACAGAGGAAGGTAGTTTGTTCGATGCGTTAAGAGATTGTCCGATCTTCACAATGTGAGGATCGCCATCTATGTGGATGTTGATTTCTATAGTCGACTCATTCAACATGGTTTGAGTATCGATGGTAAGATGCGTTGAATATAAGAGTCTTCCGCACTCAAGGTAAGTGAGGATGGAGTCGTCATCATGGCACTCAACAACATTAATCAAGGCAAGTCTTCTTCGATCATGTCCTGGATATAGAAGGGGAAGAGAAGATGGGTCTTCATTATCACGCTGATAAGTGAGAGGACCCAGAAGATAGCGTTTATGAAAAAAAGGTAGGAGGGATAGATTATGGGTCTATCAACTCGTGGGTGACGATGGCAAAATGGGTGATGATGGTTCTAAGGGGTGACTTTTTCGCTTCCTAGATGCAACAACTATGCAAAGTTGTCAGTGTAGGTGGTTCGCAGAGAATCCAAGACCACGATGATCTTTGTGTTTGTGTGTAGTCATGGGAATGATCGTATGTTGGCCTTGTTCATAAAGACTGAAACCGAAGCCCTTCCAAGCATAGCGCGTCAGGAAGGTGAGGGCGAAACAACGATTAGTTAGATATTGAAAATCAGATTGGAAGGGAACCACACCAAGGGGAGGTTCAGGGGTGACAGAGGATGTATCTACACCCCCATATGTTAGGTTGGTGCGGCAATTAGGTGGTCCGTAGGAGATTACTTCCCCCACACGACGGTCGTAGGTAGGATGCGCATGTAATTGTCCATACTCCTGTGGGGTATGGAAAGTGCTAATGTTATATAGGTGATACTCCCCAAGTGTAAGGTATTGAAAAACATCTACCAAAGGATCTGAGGTTGGGATGTTGTTCGCGGGAAGGAAGTGGTATTTGCGGTGGCGGTTTCATTGGTTGAAGGTGTAGGTGCGGTTGAGGTGGATGGTTGAGGTGTGGTCGAAGTAGATGGTTGGGGTATGGTCAAGTAGATGGTGGGGTTGGATGAATGGGTGTCTTGACTGGTACAAGCACATCATTAGGGCGATATAACATATTGCAGGTTTTGAAGGGGGGAGCATCAGCTTTTACGGTGTAGGACTTCCCCTCATACTTGAATTTTATGCATCTATGTAAGGTGGAGGAAAGAGAAGAGTTTGCACGAGAAGGACATCAAGCCTAAGACTACAACCGAGTAACTAGAGCACAAAGTGACACTTGTCGAAGCATTGGGAGAGAAGATAGCTCACTTTTGATTGTTGATCATCCCACATGAGCCTTTCCTTCATCATCACAAATTCTTAAACCCGTATCTTCATCAGAACTAGTAAGTGGTGTCTTATACGCTTTAAATACCATTTTCTTGAACTTTTGATTCATAGTAATTATAAGCTCACTCCTACATCTACTATCCGATAGCACCCTACATCTAACTTTCATTCCCCTACCCTTACAAGTCCCAAAATGTTTCACACAGAATGTTTCCATTCTAAGAATAGAGTTGCTTTTATCCTTTCATTCTCTTGAGAAACAGATAAGGGTTAGGGCTAGGAGGAATACCTATTGAATTTTGGGAGGGTGTGCACGTACCGTAGAGAGAGAGATTAGATCGATTGCGAAGAACTCCTTTTTGTTTGGGAAGGACTACCTGCAAGTAAGAATACAAGACCACCAGATTATAGTTAGACAATAAATGAGGGAATTTCCTTGGGCCAAGGAAATATTAGACTTCCTTTCGAAGGTGGTCAGTTCCCATTTTAATATGAATTAACAAAAATGCTAACAAAGAAGTTATTGCAAAATCACAATTTAGTTACCTCGTTAAAAGGCAATTGAGGAAAGGCTGGTTTTGGTTTGAGTCACAGTGACCGATGCCGGTCAATGTATAACCGGTACTAGTTGTTGATAACCGATATCAGTAGGAGCAGTGATTTAGGGGCTTTCAATGAAGGTTGGCTGTAAGGTGGTTATCGTGTTTATAAGGTTGGTAAATGATTAGGGGTAGGCAATAGGGTGATGGAGAAGACTCAGAGAGTGTGGGAGTTGTTCTTGGGGCAATGTAAGGGTAGGGGAATGAAAGTTAGATGTAGGGTGCTATCGGGTAGTAGATCTAGGAGTGAGCTTATAATTACTATGAATCAGAAGTTCAAGAAAATGGTATTTAAACATACAAGACACCACTTACTAGTTCCTGATGAAGATACAGTTCAAGGACTGTGATGACGAAGGCAAGGCTTAGGTGGGATGATTCGATAATCAAAAGTGAGCTATCTTCTCTCCCAATGCTTGGACAAGTGTCACTGTGCTCAAGTTACTCATTGCAGCCTTGGGCTTGATGTCCTTCTCTACAAACTCTTCTCTTTCCTTCACTTGTCTCTACTCATGTGAACTCCGGATCTTTTTAAGTGAATTCGATCCTTTGTTTTTGGTCGGGGAGGTCATTTACAGGGGAACCGATGGCGGTTATGTAACCGACGATGGTGAGTAGAACCGATGTCGGTTAAATCAAAGTGGGCTATTTTTAGTAAAATAGCTAACTTTCCCTCCTTTTCTTCCGAGGGATTAGTTGTGGGCTTGGTCAAGTCATTATTAGGTTGGTTTTGGTGTGGGTGAGGAGTAATTAGTCATGGGTATGGATGTAGACCAAGTTATAGGTCTTAATTAGGTTAGTTTAGGGTTAGGGCTAGGTCATGATGAGGTGGCGAAATGAGGTGGCAGTGTTTGAGATATGGATTTATTAATTATAAGGTAATTAATAAATAATTGTGTAAGGTTTAGGTGGTGAGGTTAGGTTACGAAAATGAGATGCGGGGCACAGGTGTCGTAAACACAAATTTGGTGTCTACAATCGGTTATAAATGGCTCCCTAAAACACCGATATCGGTCTTTTGACCGATACCGGTCATAACTAACCGATATCGGTTACATGCCTAGTTTTTCCTAATTCCTGCCCTTAACCACCAATTTCTATTTTTCACCACATCGCCTACCCCCGGACTTTGCTAAATAGCCTTATTTTGAATTCATGGGCCCAACCCAAGGCCGTAACCACTCAATTGGCCAACCCAAGGCCACAACCAATCACTTGGTCCAACCCAAGGCCACAATAAACCAATTGGCCCGATCCAAGGCTGCAACAAACCAACCGGCTCGACCCAAAGCCGCAACCAATCACTTGGCCCGACCCAAGGCCACAACAAACCAACCGGCCTCGACCCAAGGCCACATCCAATCACTTGGCCCGACCCAAGGCCGCAACAAGCCAATCGACTCAACCCAAGGCCACAACAAACTAATCGGCCCGACCCAAGGCCGCAATAAACCAACCGGCCTAACCCAAGGCCGCAACAAACCAACCGGCCCGACCCAAGGCCGCATCCAATCACTTGCCCGACCCAAGGCCACAACAAACCAATTGGCCCGACCCAAGGCCGCAACAAACCAACCTGGCCGACCCAAGGCCGCAACAAACCAACCGGCCCAACCCAAGGCTACATCCAATCACTTGGCCCGACCCAAGGCCACAACAAACCAATCGGCCCGACCCAAGGCCGCACCCCATCACTTGGCCCGACCCAAGGCCACAACCAACCAATCGGCCTGACCCACGGCCACACCAATTAAGTACCTTGACCGAAGCCCACAAATTACGATTCTATCCACCCATAATGTAGCTGTTTGTTCAATCGAGCTCACCTGTTCGTGTTTTAGCATGACTAGGATACTTGAATTGATCAGCCAACCAGCTTTGCTTAGACCAAGACCGTGACGTTTATCTCAACCAAACCAACCATTTGGTACTGCTGAACATGCCTAAACATTCCGGTACCTTACCCATTATATCCCCTGGAGCTACTTCCTATGCCTTGGATACCAGGATTATATCAGCCTTGTTTGGATAAACTATCGACCTTTGCCTATGAATTGCTTGTTTGCTCTTCAAATCGTGTACCCTGGTTGCACTACTACATTTCAACGTGCATCTGCTTCCTTCAACTTACCCCACCATCATACCATCATCTCATCATCATTCACCCTTTATCAACCCTATCCCTGATTTCACGTTGCCTCAATCTGTGATAGATTTGAGGGGGATTACCTATACCCTTAACTGGGGCAACCACTTTTTATTTTTTTCAGTGCAGCTTTAAAATACAAGCTACACGACAACAAGGGGTAAATGTAGACACCAAATTTTGGTCTTACGACACCCTTTACCCCGTATCTCATCCCGCAACCTAACCATACCTCACCGCCTATATCCTTACACACCTAATGATTTATTAATTACCTTATAATTAATAAATCCACATCTCCAAACCCGCCACCTCACCATGACCTAGCCCTAACCCTAAACCAACCTAATTAAGACCTATGACTTGGTCCAGACCCACACCCATGACTCATCACCCCTCACCCGCACCAAAACGAGCCTAATAATGACTTGACCAAGCCCACAACTGATCCCTCGGGAGAAAAGGAGGGAAAGATGGCTGTTTTACTAAAAATAACCACTTTGACCTAACCGACATCGGTTCCTACTTGACCGTTGTCGGTTACGTAACCACCATCAGTTCCCTATTAATGATCTCCCCCAACCAAAAAGAAAGGATCCAGAATTCACTTAGGAAAAAGAGAAGTGAAACAAGCAGAAAAGGTTGCAGAGAAGAGCATCAAGCCAAGACTCGCAATCGAGCAACTGGATCGCTATCACCCGCATTCAAGCATTGAAAAAGACTGAGGATAGCTTCATCAGCTCACTTTCCAACACCAGATCATCCCAACTAAGCCTTACTGTCGCCACCACATTCCTTGGACCTGTATCTTCATCAGGAACCAGTAAGTATTATCTTGTAGTTATTTGTTATCATTTTGCTTTAATTCATATCAAATGGGGAACCCACCACCTTCAAAGGAAGTCTAATATTTCTTGGGCCTAAGGCAGTTCCCTCACTTATTGTTTAACGAAAATCAAGGTCTTGCATTCTTATTTACAGTAGTCCTTCCTGCATAAAAAGGAGTTCTTCACAATCGATCCGATCTCTCTATGGTACTTTCGCACACCTTCCCAACATTCAACAGTATTCCTCCTAGCCCTAACCCTTATCTTTTCTCAAGAGAATGAAAGGATAGAAGCAACTCTATTCGGAACTGAAATTTTGTGTGAAACACCTCATTCCACAAACCCCCACCGTGCCTCACTTTTAAAAAAATTGAGGATTTATTAGCTCAAGTTGACATGGAAATGATTCAAATTGATCGGTGGACATCCTATATAGATTCTTGTAGGGAATATTGTGCTAATTAATTATCATATGAAGATGTAAAAATAAATTACAAATACCTCATTTGTGCATTAGTCACAGACCTAGATCAAATTTTTTAGTTTCGTTGTCATAGAAACACTTTCCAATCCATAGGTCCAACAAAAATTTGATAATAAATAATTTTTGGGACTAATGGTGGATGGTATTTAATATACCACCTTACAATAACAATGAGGTTCCATTATACTTTTTGAGGAAACTCTATTGTGAGTTTATCCTCAACGAGATCCCCAATTATTTTTACTACCGTTAGTTTCAGGGGCCAAGGAGAAAACTCTACACAAGATAGACCATTACGCATCATGCTCATATTCATCATGCTAGATTCCCATATATAAAATCCCCCTCATCCTAAGACGATCCCTGCAATAGTGAAGGAGAAAATAGAGATTGATACACTACACATGCTTTAGGAACTCTCCCGATACCCTCGTCCAACATATGAGGGAGGTTTATGAAACTAATGTTGGTGGAGGCAGACAGAGGATTTTTCTAGGTAGTATTAGCATGAGGCTACATATTTAAACATCTTATCATAACATATGTATTGACTCGATGAGGATGATAGTTTCATGCAAAACTGGTGTTGGTGGAGTTTCGGTGGTACACATGATGAAGCGGCTATGTATGATACTTTATTGAGTGATACATCCGGATTGTAGACATCGACAACACATTTATAGGTATTTTTATTTTTTACTATAGGTTACAAAAAGATCTCGAGTACTTCATGTACACAAACACATGTTAGATTTTCAAAATAATTGTATTTGAACTTGGTCAAATTTATTAGTTTACACACACACACACACACACACACACACACACACACACACACACACACACACACACACACACACACACACACACACACACACACACACACATGCATTAATATTATAACACGTGATAGGGAATTCATCATCCTAACCATAGGTTATGAGAACTTGCCAATGTATATGTTCACAGAGGTAATTTAGAATGTTAAATTTGTAAATTCATATATATATATATATATATATATATATATATATATATATATATATGTATAGTTCACTCATATATGTGTCTATATGTATGTTCTTGTATATATATATATATATATATTATATGCTTAACTTTCTTGATGTGATATATTATTTATAAATTTGATGACCACACAAGACACTCCACCATATCTGCGAGGAGTAGACAAAGGTGTTGCCATTATGATTTCATCTCGTGCGACAACTCACCGAGGTATAAAAATTATGTATTTTTTTGAACTAGAGTGTAATTATTATTATGTCAAATTATATTAATAATTTATCACATTATAGCATCATGTAGTTAATCAACGTGAATGCATTGTGTATATGCAGGAGTTTCTTGGGAATAATATCATCCCGATTTAACAAAATATGAATATTAAATCTAATTTTAGAGTCACTATGATGATATATAAAAAAACATAGATTCTAAGTACTCTAAATATGTGACCTTGTAAGTAAATGAGAAAGATATGACACTTATATGATTTTTTCTTATCTTGAAGCATATCTGAGCTAGAGAAATTGATGAATAGGCTAGGCATAGTGTCAGAACTACTCGATATAAATTCTGGAAGTTGTGGACGAGTGGACATGGGATCCTAAGACAAGGAGAGAGTGCTTAGGTTCTAAAGACTTTTTGTAGGTTCCTTTGACTGCACAAAGGGTCAGAACCTAATTTTTCTTGTGTCGCTAGGGGGTTTTATATCCTTCACTTTTGGTCATCTTTATGTTGTTAGGTGATCAATGAATGTGCCTATAACCTGTAAAAAAAAAAAACGATATCCCGCAATATCCCAAAACTCATAAAATCTAAAAAATTAAAATATAAAAATGGGGAGTCGATTGACCTAATTCACGGTCACTGAAAGAGTGAAATTATGACCAAGCATTGCACTACATCATAGAATCCATGTAGCTCTATGTGCTTGCTTGTGGAATAATTCCCTTAGGTTTCCCACACCATTGATGCAAAGATAATGGACTATAGCTAGATAGAATGCAAATGTGTGGATGGAATTTAGAAATTCCCCTTCCTATGTAGTGTATACAGAGTAATCAACCCAAAAATGTAGTCCCTTTGATAGTATGTAGATATGCTTTTCTCTTTAGAATTTCCCACCCTTATAATGGTATATATGTTGTGTATATATAGGGATCTCTTGCTTGAATTTTGACATTAGTGACACAAAATTATGACTAGGACCTTAGGATAGGAGTAAGAAAATTGAAAAGGCTGACCAAAAATGTCAAAAATGTGAATAAGAACAAAGAGGACAAGAGCGCCTGGAGTGCTAGTGTCTGACAAGGCGCTGGTTTCCTAAGATAATTGGTGAAAAATGTGAAGAGACCGATAGACAGGATCCCTAGGACTTGACCATAACTAGACAAAAATTGAAAATGAGAGAGAGAGAGAGAGAGAAAATACAATAGAAACAACCAAATAAAACAGATGGGCTAGGAGTCAGTGTCACCAAAGTGAATACTTTTCTTACTCAAGATCCATACATATAACAACATACTTAACAGTATAGTAAAATAGTAATATGTGCATGATTTTGTGTCTACATTTTCCCCCTTTATGATATTTGAATGAAACTCAAGTAGTGTAAAGGAAGTAAGGAACATACTTGGGAGAAGCCCTATTGCTGAAGTATGCACAAAATAAGAACATATAGCATGGTGAACCATGGATCAATATGTCGATCCATGTGGTGTAAATAGAGACAGAGAACCGTTGGAAGGAGAACTTGGAGAAGTTTATTATTTGATTTGGAGACTTGGAGATTTTGAATCGTATCCAAATGGAGATTCAAGGGGTAGGGAGTGATCAATTCCCAACCCAATTTTATTCATTTGAAAAACTCAAGGATTTGAATGTCTTACCACCAGAGGACAATTATTAGAGAGAGAGGTATAATATTACCCTCTAGTTATGACTACATCCTCAAAATTTCCTACCACTGTAGACAAATAAAAGACTAAATTTTATTCCATTTCAATCTATGTTTAGTTCTATGTTGAAAACCCCATATGGGAGTAAAGCATAGGAAATGAAATGACATCTCATTTCCCCACTCCATGGGTGTCATGATTTGTATAGTGCTAGATGGCTTCCATGTTAGGTCATTTGGAAGTGATAGAAAATGTAAAGTGATTCCCATGTTAGGTCATTTGGGAAAGATAATAAAGTGATGTAACTCCCAAGTTAGGTCATTTGGGAGAGACAATGAAGTGATGATGTGTACTGATTGATTGACTGATTTGAATATTGAATGATTTTTTTCAATTTGAATGTATACGATAGACTACTCAATATGAGATTTTTGATTTTTGCGTCCAAATTAGGTCATTAAGGGGAATAGATAGAAAATATTTGAATAGATTGATTGATTTATTGCTTCGCTTGACTAGTGTGAAAGAAAGTTTTTGATAATGATGTATTAGGAGTGGTGAGTGACCATATAGTATCCTAAGGAGATCATAGGGTGATCCCCATTTTATGCCCCCTTTTTTGTGAAAGGGGAGGAATGGAAAATAATGAGCACTAATTCGAAAGTAGAAGTGAAATGGTGTAATAATGAAGAAGATGTGGTATTGAAGATATTACAAGATCGCTTATATTTTGAGTTAAAAATGTGTGAGATTAAAATATATAATTCTTGGATGTGTAAAATATGATGGTAGGAGAAATTCTATACCGAATGAAAAAAATGGGGAGGAAAACAGAGTAGAGAAGCTCAAGATATGATTAAAACCACATATCGTGTATTAATTAGAAGAATACGCACAATTGGTAACCATAGTCTAATGGAAAATTGAAACTTATTATATATAGTAATAGTAAAAAGTGAATAGTAACTTCATTTGGACTGTTCTCAAATGAGAATTTAAGATTTGAGATTGTGAATATTCCATAGATTAGGGTAGCGAGGTTGATTAGGTTCGAGATGGTAGTGGAGGCCCTAAATTTGTAGACGCTCAATGATTTGGTAAGTAAGGTTATTTTTGAAAAATATGACGAATGTTTCCTAATTTGTCTATTTTTGTAAAATTTTATATTTTATGTTTTAATACTTTTCAAGCCCGGGTGAGAGCAGCTCGTGCATTGATGTCCTTTGGGATTCCAACGCCTAGTTCTAGGCACTAGTGACCTATTCCTAGGTACTGCGACATGCTCAAGGATGTTGGTGACCCAGAGAGGACTTTGATAGGAAGTGTGAAAAATTGACATTTTGATGGATTTTTATGCTATGATTAGTTGATTTTGAGTATGTATGATGCATTAATGTCAATTTTTTGTTGGCCTTTGCATTGTGTAGAGAGATATTCATTCAAGGAGTTCCAAGGAGGTCAACAATTGAGTACAATATTGATGTTGGGATTATCTAACATAGAGTGGGATATACTATACCATGCCAACTTGTAACACATAACGAGATTCAAGGAGCTTCCCCATAATATTCTTATGATCACCTGGATTGTGTGAGAGGTGGTATGCAAATACTTGTACTTTTTAGTTTCCTATAAAGGAGATGATTATGACCCTAGAGGATGTGTATCATATATCAGACTACCACTGTGGGAGAGAGAGTCTAGATGATGGATGTAGTGGATGCTCATAGGTAAATGAGAGCAACTAGATGATATTTTACCGACACATGGGTACGCATAGACCCATATTAGTTTTGATGCCATATTGAAATGAGGTGTTCTATGATTGAAGAAGTTTACTTGTAGTGATTATTGATTCATCAAAGGCGGTAGAAGGTGGTGGCATGGGCATCTTATATAAGATGCATGAAAATTTTCAATGTATAGAGGATCACGAGACAAGGTTTTCATGGAGGTGATGCATATTATCACATTTGAATATAGACCTATAATATTTTATAAATGAGGAACATGGTGGTGGACTTGGAGCCATGACATTGTTACATGTTTGGCTTATGAGCACATTGCTATATTAAGGCCCCTTTGGGGCCACATGAAGAGTGTATGAGGCTTGATATATTCACTACAAGATGGGTAGGTACCGGAGTAGGAGGTTGGATACCACTACTTATATATCTTTATTTAATTGCATGGGCCTAGGGGCCATCATATGGAAGCCATATCGAGACTGTGGTGGATGGCTAGAGGATGGAATAGAGCTATGACACATTCAATGCACCATGCGGTTGGAGGACTATTTTCTAGGGGTAGACGAGTTATTTCAGGTAGAGCGGGTGTTGCGGAAGTGTGGTATGGCCCAGGATGTGCCCTCGGAGCCATATTTATGGGTGGGAACCACTAGAGCACCAAGGTGGCTAGAAGTAAGGCCATGAATGAAAGGAGTGGAACTAGTGCATCCTGGTCCGGATGAGGTAGATGTGGCCATAGAGCTGATACATATGGATGATGTTGGTTTTACCTAGACTTATAGTGAGTGGTGGGAAACACAATGATGGGTGCTATTGTTTATAGTTTTCGTAGATGCAATGGGTGTAATACGGGTTGGAGGAGCAGAGGGGTAGGCACTTACCCCAATAGAGATGGATTGGAAGTGTCATTAACTGAGCATAAGTATTTGTTCATTGATATTTGTTGATTTTCACTTAGTTGTTGTATTTTGGTCATCATGTGTAGTAACTAATGTGATGCTTGGATGATTGCAGATGATTCTTATTGGTCCTTGATCATTGATTTTTTTATCCATATATTGACACAAAATGTACCTCTAAATGTTCTCATGGGAGGTAGGATGTTGGAGCGAGTAGATGATAATGCGGGTGAACATGCCTATTTATTTGAGCTAGTGGCGGTTGTGGTAGCCACATGTACCATTATTTTGAGTTAGTTTGATGAGGTGCGGAAGAGACTTAGCAATCTAGGGAGGACATAGGAGGAGGGGATTTAGCGCATGATGTGTTCACGAAGTATGTAGAGTTACTGGACCAATTCATGGAGCAATCAATCAAGGTGGCCTTACTACGAAGGCAAGTAGAGCGATATAGGGTCTCATGACCGGTGGTGTAGATTGAGCGGTGAAACATCTAGTTTTAGAGTTCCCGTGGTTGTGTATAGTGATAATGATGATGGCATATGACATATATGGATGTAATATGCATGAGAGATTTCCCAGCTTATTGTATATTTGTAACTATGATTTTTGACGATATATATATATATATATATATATATATATATATATATATCTCCTGTGTGTGTGTGTGTTTCTATGGATGAATGGTATTATGTCTGTTGTGTTGATGTTCATTGATATGTGACATGAGGATTGTTTCTCGATGTTGATGTTTTATTTTTATTGCATAAATGATTATGTTGATAGGAAATATATAGGTAATGCTTGAAAATTGGATCATATTTATAAATGAATAGTAATATATGTATGTATGAAATGAATAATGTGAGATAACAATGTGATTGAGATGATAGTAATAATGTATGAAATCACAAGTATGATGAAGAGAGTGGGGAAGAATAACGACGCCCCAAACATATGTATAGAAAAGAGGAGGTTCATTTATATAAGACCTCTCAACAATCAAGAGTGAACCATAGGAAAAAGTGCATCATCGAAAAGGGTTTAATAATGTGTGCTAGATAGATAAATCAAGGATGTATAGAGCATAAAGATGGACTGAGGTTCTTGTTGTAATAAATTTCTCAACATTAATGTGAGAATCGTAAGAACACTTGTGCGTCATCGAGTAATGAGATGAGAAAAATCACATACCAAAGATGAAGAGGCATGCGAGGAGCAAGTAAGCATGTGAAGTGGTAGCAACATGAGTATAAGATTTAAATTGAATGTCAGATGAAATGGTGCTAACGATGGTAGATGTAGTGGTAGGAAGCACAAATTTATATGGCTTAGGAAGCCAATGAGTCAGTAGTAGCACCTACTGCGAGGAGGATGAGTTGTTGAACTCTGGGTGCATTGGTGTTTTCATTGATTTCAGGTGACATTAATGAAAAAAGTGTGATTGGTGAAGTGAAGATCATTCAAGGTCATGGAAATTGATTCGTAGTTCCTTCTCAATGGTTGCTTGTACCTTCTTATTAGTGGTTGGTGTTCACAAAGTGGTTTCAAGATGATTTCAGGGTGTTACTAGCTTGGTCAGTGAGGTAGCTTCCCACCGTAGTTATGGAGATGCTTGGTATGCTTTGGTCAGGTGTCTGATAGGTCTGAAACAATGTTTTAAGGATGTGTAAGAGCTTCTAGGATGATCATCAGGTTAGGTGTTACAAGTCATAAGTGGAACTAGCCCATTTAGGCCTAGTTATAGAGCCTAATGAGGTGTAAGATCTCAACTCATGCCATGAAAATCCTACTTAATCATGGTAGGATCCTAGGAACATTTTCTAGAGCATGTATGATCATCTAGAAGGATTAATTTATCCCTTGGAGGTAAAATTCAAGTGTTCACTAAAAATTCCCTTAAGAACTAACAATAGAAGCTTAGGCAAATGAGATTGGTTTGGAAAATATAGGATCATTTATGAGAAACCAATCTATAGAGAATATAGAGGAAGGTTTTTAGTGCTTCATGTAAAGTTTCATCAAAATTTGAAGAATATTGTTAAGGTTATTCAAGTTTTACCAAAACTGGTAAAGTTAGAAGGGCTAAAACAAAGTGACTGTCTCGCTTAGAAATAAAAAAATTATGAAGCCTCCTTAAGATAAATAATAGAATAAATTTTTGAATATTCTCCAATACTGAGCATTTGTAAAAATATTTAGGAAAAAGGCGAAGGAACAAAAAGTTCTATTCATTTTACTATGAATGTTTTTTTCTCTCCAAACCTCCTTCCTAAATCGATAGGCATAAAATGAGATGTTTTGAATCCAAATAAAATTTTCAAGATGGTACAACCTCTCGAAGTGTATAAGAATCCTCCTATCTAAAAATGGTGTCATCCTTCTTCCTCATTGTTTACATTTATGTACAGGTATGACACTATTTTGCATGATGTTTATTAAATAATGCAAATTTGAAGATGCCAAGTTGAATCTCCTACTAGGAAAGATAGTATGTAAGTTATTCTCAATATTCATGAAGATACTTGGGTAGGTTTAGTACATGTTTGGTATGATTTCAATCCATTTTCTTCTCTCACTATCAAAATGACAATCAAACCAAACCTATCATGGTGCTTAAAGAAAGAGATTGTGGATAAACATGGTTCTAAGCTAAGAAATGATTATCAACACCCTATATAGGTCATATATGATGTGTTCAAGCTTAATTTTTGTTTTTTAAGTAATGTAAAAATCCTAGTGCTCATTTCTCCTCAACTTTGGAAGCGATGTGTTGAATGTCCTCTCAAGCTTAGATTGAAACTGATTTGTATCTGTAGAGTTGACCCCTTAACTCATTCTCTCTAGAAGTTGCTTATGGTGTATATATTACTCCTTGATGTGCCCCTATTTTAAAATGGTCATCAGAAGTGAAGGTTTGGTAGGAAGAAGCCTCAAAATCAATACTTCTTATTAGTGCTCACAGACAAGAAATACACCCTAAAAATGCTTAATACTCTTAACTAGGTTCATTGTTTTGGTGAGTGATTTGGAGTGGAAAGTTTTATATGGAGAGGATATTCTCATAAAGGTTTTTAGATACTAATGACAAATTATTAGAAAAGTATTACTTATCCTTTCTTGAATACTAGGTCTATCATGTTGTGAGAGTTAAGGTAGTAAGAACATTTGGCCTAAATCATGATGTTTTCCTATAAATCAAAAGCAAATGAAGGATTAGAGTTAGTACTAATATTTTCTATTGAAGTGATCACATAATTATCTTCACATAAAAACTAATAACAATATGTGAGAAGCTTCAAAACATATGATGAGGGTTTGGTTCTTAAAACCCTAACTTAGTCTATTTTTGAACATCATGCAAAGTTGACCTCTTAAGCTATGAAGTGAAGCCTTATATAGAAATAGTGAGTTGAATACCACTTTCTCCATCCTTGAAATGTGTCATTAGAGTTATAGATGACATGGGTACATTTTAATATTTCTTAAACCTTGAAAGTTGAAAAGTTGTGCATACAAAATTATGCATGTTCTGATCTAATGTATAAGTTGAGAAGAAATTGGTGATGCTCTACCATTTATAGCATTATGAAGAGAATGTACAATGAAAAACATCCATCCTCGTGATTTGAAATAAGTGGAAATATTGTTATCGGAAATATGAAACTCAATCATGACCGTGAGTTGAGTTACTCATATATGTGCATGAAAAGAAGGTTGTATAGAGTTGAAGAAGCTTCAAACTATCATAGAGTGAAGTCAAAGTTCTTATTGGCATAAAGAATGCATACATATTTAGGAATTATAAATTATTGAAAAGATCTAATCTCAAGGCATCTATTTCGAGATGTATTCTCTTTTCAAGCACATAATTCTCTCACAGCTTTCTTAAATGAAACTTGAAAAATCAATGACATAGAATGAGGTAGATTAAAGTGTTATAAGGAATAACTAAAGGCATTTGTAACATGTATACCTACTATTGTCACTTGGAAGAGTTATATTTAATCTACAAGACAAAATTACTTGGTAGAGAATATGGAAGAATTATGAGCATATGTTATAAGTCAAAGAAAGGATGTGAGAAGAGTTGCTTGTTAGTTGATAATAGTTGTACATGAGGTTTAGAGAGCTCCATATGTCATTATTGGTCTTTAGAGCATCCTGAAGGAGTCTGCATTTTCAAAAACATAACTAATCCTTGTTAGATTCTTGAATGAATTTAGAGGAATTTCTATTTAAATACTTCTCATCTCCTTTGTATGATTAATAAAGTGAGAAAAGTGAAGAATATTTTTAAGGTGATGTAAAATGGCATGCTTAGGTGTCCATGTAGTATACAAAAGATAATAGTTGTGCTTGAAAATGTTGGTGAAGCTTGCAGAGCCTTATGATGCATGTTGATGAGAATATTGACAGAGAGAGGTGGTTTTGAGTGAAGTAGTGAAGATGAAATCAATATAGATTGTTATTTGTGTGTGAGAGAATCATTCTTATGAAGTAGGGAAAAAGATTCAAAGTGCAAAAATGCTTTCAAGACATGATATTAGTGTGTGAGTTAAGAGAACAAATAGGTGGTAAATTTATTGTGACAAAGCTTGTGATTATCAGGTGAGTGATAATATGTGTGAAGATAAACAAATCAAAAGAATTAAGACTTAATCACCATGACTATGAAGGAGCTTAGGGAAAGGTAGATGTTATGTCTTTTTGATTGAGTTAGTTACAAAAACATGTACCTATGAAAGTGTGAGTGTTTGATAGGGTGATTTAAATAGAGTATAATGAAGTGAATAAATGTGTGATGGAAACCTTATATGATAGAGATTGGATGATTATTAAGTGATTAGATGAGAGGTGAATTAGGAGGAGAACTAAGAAGAAGAGTGAGATCATCTAGAGATCATAATCTATTGTGTAAGACAAAAATTCAAAGTGATCAAAACCTTGCAAAAGTCTAAGTAATAGCTTAGAAAATGGGGAGTTGAAGCTTCCTTGTAATTTGAAGCTTACAGAAGGTTAGTAGGTGCTTGACTAAATTTGGGATTTGAAGCTTTAATGCAAGTAGAATCTTGTTAAATACTAAGCAGGTGTTTGGTTAAATTTTGGAGTTGCAGCTCCATGTTGAGTTGATGCTCAATTGTGAGATCATTGTAATATTTATAGGACATTCTTGTCCAAGTTAGTTCTTTGATTTCAATGGATTTTTATCCCTTGATGGGTTTACCACATTAAATCCCATCTCTCTATGTTTACTCTCATGTTGACTTCTTATGAATGCTAGTTTAGCTTAACTGTCATAAATTGAGTGAATTGAATTACTTGTTAAAATTTTGAATAGACACTAATTCACTCCCCTATAAGTGTCCTAATTTCTAATAGTCGGTATTAGAGCATGATACTCTTGAATCAAGTCTAACAGTTTGGAGGAGATCCTAGAGGTATAAGCATGGGAACCCTAGATGAGTGATGAACTAAAAAGTAAATCAATCTCATGGAAGGTGACCATGACCAAGCACTCAAGGAGATGGATTCATTTATTGAGAATGTGTCAGAAGATATAAAATACAAGGAGGATGTCTACCTCAAACATGAAGAAGAACTAAAATTATTAAAGGTTGAACTAGAGGAAGAAAATGAAAAGTTGAAGATGTATAACAAACTTGAAAAGATTTATGAATCTCTTGATGAAATTTTAGAAAATAAAAGAGCATCAAGTGACAGAACATGAAAAGGATTCAAAGGAGAGCCTATGAAGAAGTTTGAATATGACAAGGCTGGTCTAAACATTCAATCAAACATGAAGATGACCAAGGAGACAAGCACCGGAAGGCCTAAGTCAGTTAGGTAACCAAATGCATCCAGGTATGAAAGAAATTTCAATGGCTATTATTTTTCTTGTCATAAATATGGACACATGGCTAAGGAATGCAGGAAGTAGGTCATAGATGACCACCCATGGAGAGATAATAGAAGTGAGAAAGAAAAGAATATAGTTTTTTTCAACTACCAAGAAAAGGGTCATATTTCCAAGCACTACTTAGAAGAACTATCAAGTCAATTTTGGAAAGAAGTAGACTCAAAAGGCATGAATATGGTAGTATGCTACAATTGCAACAAGTTTGGACATTATGATAGGAAATTTCATGATCTCAAGGCTTCCAATCATAGTTGGAATGATAGTTCACACAAATTCAGAGGTAAGAGTAGTGTCATATGCTATAATTTTCATGATTTTGGAAATTTTTAAAGCATTGTTATTACAATGAGAAATATAAGTACAATAGTAGACATTATACTTTTAAATGAAAAGATAAGAAGGTTTCCAACATAAAGACCAATCCTAGAAATGATTCAAAGTAATTTATGCCTAAAATAGGCTCTGAAAATAAAGAATTAAAATGGATATACAAGGTCAAGGAAAGAGTTAAAGAAACAAATAATGAAAAGAAAATAACATAGGAAGATGATGAAGAGAAAAAATATATGGCACTCATGAGATTTTCTAGTACAAGAAAGAGATCAGAAGTGATGATAAAGCCAAGAGGAAGGAAGACAAGTCTAGTGCAAGTGATCTAGAGCTTTTTCCTTAAGCTCTACTATAGTAGGTGTATGAGTTGCATCATGAATTCTTGTGAGGAATTCTATTAGATAAAAATAATAATTTATAATTAACCAATTATAGATCCACCATTAAAATTATGGAGATTATAGATTATGATGTACAATTAAATTAAACATAGATTTAGCTTATTAAAGATAGAGAATTATAGAGCTTAGATAATATGAGTTGAAAGAAAATACAAGAAAGTAAAAAGAGACAGAGAACACCATATTTAAGTGGGGAAACCCAAAGGAAAAAAACCCCACGAATAATTTTTTTCTTATATTCAGAATTTATCATAATTTCACCTAGCACTTCCAATTCACTCCACAGTCTCATAGAGATAATTAGAGAGGTATGTCTCACAAGTATAAAAGTTCACATATATAAATAGATATGATCAGAATAGTCTAGAAAATACCTCTTATTTTTATTGATCAATATTTTTTTAGTACCAATCTCGTACAAAATCATCATATATATATTTAGGATGGGTGAATGATCAATCTGCTTCACTGCTCAAGTTGTGAAGACCGACTAAGTTTATAAAAAATATTTTAATAAGAAGAAGGGTCATTAAGTGGTGGTCTATAAAATGATATCCCACTTCAAATTATCAATGATCTCAGTAAACTCTCTACTTTGGAATTGTTCACGAATCAAAATTAAATGCTGCTTATTCTACTTTCTATTAGAAAATGAAAGAGATAGATAGTCAATTAATTTTGATTATGCTTAGAATCAACAATTGTAGGAAAGGAAAGAATATAAACTCATGAACACCAACAAGTTTTATCCTGTAAACCTCCAAAGGAGGAAAACCATTGGGAAGGGAAAATGATCTTTCTTCCCACTTTTTATTGGCCAATTCAATTAAGAAGTACATAATTTACAATAATTATGAAAGAGAAGTAGATAATATCTCACACTTCCTCCCAATTACTTTCTTTCTCTTCCTCAACACTCCTTTCTTCTACAAACACAATTCCAACACTAAGAATTTCTTTCTCACTTTATTTCATGCTTTGATAATCCAAAACTATCCTTCCTACATGTATTTATATCCTTTCTCATGTCCTCCCATGAACTGGAGGATGGGAAAGGTCATGGAGGAGAAGAGACACATACAACCTTTCCAATTCTGGGGCTGTTCATTTCAAATTTTATTTTTCTATCCGAAAGAGTCAGACCACCACACCTAATTCAGACAGAGATAGTCATAGGACCACCGCCCGGATGGGAAATGGTTACGAGACCACCTTCCGGTTGGGTGGCGCTTTGTAACTACCACTTTACACAGAGCGGAAGTTCTGTTAACATGAAGATAGAACCTTCATTTCTTCAGCTCCTTCTTTGGTCTTTGGCTGATGTAATGAAGTAGAGTCATTTTGGATCCCTATGGATCACACCTCCCCTACTTAGGATGATATTGGTACCACAAAGTTTTAGTGGGGGAGTAGATGAGAAAATAATTCCCTCACTTTCTCCTTCAAATTCCACCGAGCCTACCTTGATGATTTACCTTTTGTCTAACCTACTAGGACTCCTACGGACCTCTCCTAGTCTCTCTAACCTTATGTTGTAGCACTACATCCTCCTCCAATTCACCTCATGAGTCTAAGATGCAATCTTCAATGGAAGGTAGCAACAGTGTATTCCTTCATCTTCATCTAGCATGGATGCCTCATATAGGTGCTAGTTCTCTTAGTTTACTATTAAGTACATCCTCGTAAATGACGACAAATCAAGTCAAAATGCATTTTATCCAACATGCTCCAATATGGTGAAGGGTCCATATCATAATGGCTTGATCTTTTGTGCTTGAACTTGTAGCCTCTCCTTTCTCAAGTAAAGCTAAACTCTATCTCCAACATGAAGCTTATGTTCTATCCTATGATGATCGTGCCTAGCCTTGTACTTGGCTTATATATCTCTAACTGTTCTTTGAATTTGAGATGGATTTTCTAGATCCTCTCAATGAATTTGTTTTCTCTAGTCACCTATGTGTCTTTTATCTCTTCATCATCCTACTTTGCCCAACTGCTATGTCTAGTGGATTTGTAAGTAGATATCCCTAGCATGCTTCAAACGGTGACTTCATAGTGGATGTGGGTACTTCCCGGTTATAGGAATGTTGAATGTAGGATAAGGACTCATCCCAAGTCCTCAATTACTTTCTATTATACCCTCCGATAAATTATACCAAAGTCATGTTCACCACCTCTATCTATCCATCCGTCTCGTGGATGGAAAGTCGCGCTCCTCTATAACCTAGTATCCATGTTGTCCCACAAATTAGTCCAAAATTCCCTAAGAACCTAGAATCCCTGTAAAAATAATAGACTTTGGAAAAACAAAATGCACCTATACATTAGCAAAGAAAACATATGTCACCTCATGTTCTTTTACTATCATTTTACATGCCATAAGAATACACATCTCACTTTGAATATATCAAGAACACAGATATAATCATGGAAATGTTTAGACATAGGTAATTCTCCTAAAAATCCATAAAAATGTCTTTCCATGGATGAGTAGGTACTATAAAAGGCATATATAAACCCTCCTTCCTAGTCTTAGGCTTGTTGGCACAACAAAGTTTACATCCACGTATAATTTTGATATTTCTTCTTTCATATTGGGCCGATACACATACCTTTGCAAGTGGGCTAGGGTCTTACCAACACCAAAATGTCTTGCTACTTTCAAGGTATGTGCTTCCCTCATTAATAGAATATTTTCTTCTTCAGAACACAAAGCTTCCCCATCGGTAGAGCAGCCCATCCTTGATATAACAATCTTCAATCCCCATCCTTTCAGCCCCTTGGGACTGCAAATTGCTGAAATGTCACCCCAATGTCTATGTCATGGGCATATGCCTCTCCATAAGCTTCCTTCATGAAGGGATCAATTTGAGAGATAGTCCTAGACAACATGTCTCGCCATCTTATATTTGATCACCGGATGAAACCGATGAAGGAACCCCATCCATTTGTAGTTTCTTGCTTGCAAAAATTTATATTATGCTTACAAATACTGGAGAGGTTTTTGGTCAATGTGCACAATAGTTTCTTTACCCAACAAATAATGCTTCCATTTTTAATTGCTTGAACTAGTGCATACATTTCCTTATCATATACTGAATATCCTTTAACTTCTGAAGTAAAAGTTTCAAAATGATAGCATACAGGTTTACCTCCTTGAAGAAACATTGCACCCATGGTGTGATCATTGACATCCGTCTCTACTTCAAAGGGATTCTACAAATTAGGAAGAGAAATTAATGGAGTATGACTAATCTTGTATTTAAATAACTCAAAGGATTTTTCTTGTTCCTTACCCTACCAAAACCCTTACTCTTTGTGGCCATTATGTGTATCGGTGATGCAATCACGGAGAATCTCAAAATGAAATTCTACATGTACTTGTATTTCTCCCACAAAAATCCTATTCTTTTGGCTCTTGTTGGTGTTGGCCAACCGGTGATGGCTTCCACATTCTTTGGATCCACTCATAGCTCTCCTCCTCTAACCATGTGCCCAAGATAGACAAGTGACTATTTTGTAACTTCACATTTCTTCATATTACAAAGTAGTTGTTTCTCCTGAGAACTTGCAAGACTTGTTGAAAATGAGTTATATGTTCCTCCCATGTGGAACTAAAAATCAAGATATCATTTAGATAAAAAATGACACATGAATCTATGAAATCCTATAATACATCATTCATTAATCTCATAAATGTAGTAGGTGCATTGCATAAACCAAATGGAAGTACTAACTACTCATACAAACCTTGTTTTTTCTTGAAGGTAGTCTTCCATATATCCTCCTCCTTCATTTTGACTTGGTGATAACTCGACTTGAGATCAAAATTTGTGAAAAATTTGGCATGTTGAAGATGGTCCAAGAGATCATATATGCGGGAAGTGGATATCTTTTCTTTATGGTGATCTTGTTCAAAGCTCGATAGTCGATGCAAATTATGTAAGAACCATCCTTCTTTGGCACCATCACAATAGGCAAGCCACATGGTGAGGTTCTCAAACTTATCACCCCTTAGTCTAGCAATTCTTGGAGTTGTTTCTTTACTTCAACACTCTCTTGTAAGGAATTCCTATACAACCCAATGTTTGGTAGAGGGGACTCGGGTAATAGTTGAATCTCATGTTCTACTTCTTGCTTTGGTGGTAACCCACTAGGATCTTGGAAAAATTCCTAAAAATACTTGAATAATACTTCCAAATTGTATTTTCCTAGTTAGAAATATTTTAAAATTATACCCCATCTTCTTTATCCTTTGACAAAAGTAAAAAAACTTATTATGATTTGATCGAATAATTCATTTTGCTTGGTTAACACTTAAAATAATAACCCGTGTCTTATGCCGGTGTGCCCAGATGTTTTAGTTGATCCCATCCTTGACAAATTTTTATGCTTTTCCTTTATCATAAATATAACATCCCTAATATATAATTAAGGACTCTCGAAAACAACATCTAAAGGATCAAGTGGAATAACTTCAACTTCTAATGCATCAATATACTTGAGAATTTATCCCAAACTTGACCTTACATCTTTTTACTAAATTTCAACACCAAACCCAAAGGATAAGGGTGTGGGTTCTCGTAAGTCTCAAGACCAAGCTTCTTTACAACTACTTCAAAAATCAAATTAGACCGAGAACCGATATCAACCAAAGAATTTACCTTAGTTCTCTTGATCTGGATTTTGATCTAGAATAGTCTACTCATCTTCTCTTCCCGGTTGTCTATGTTAGTGTCCCCGCATCCAAGACTTTCATCTACATCGATTCATCTTTGATTTCCATCTCCCTTCTATCTTTACAGCTTGTCATGGAATTCTTTAAGTCATTGGTTTAGTTCTTTGGATGTAACTTCGGATGCAACTTCCAATATGTATCGTTAGTATGACCATTGATATCATAGTTCTTGTAAAAATTATTGGATATTTACAAGTATTTAAAGTAGTGGTAGCTTGTTTACCTTTACCTTTCCACTTATCCTTGTTGCTTGTTTGACCATGTTCTTTATTATGTTGATTTTTCAACTGATTGACCCTTTGGCTTTGCTTCTTCTTGCTTCTTTTAATCATCTATGTATTATTCCTACACGCACGCCTCATTGATATCTTTGGCATTTGTGGAGATGACTTTTATTCTAAGGTGAATGTGAAGTCCTCCCAAGTACTTAGTCAGAATATCCTTATCCTCCAAACCCATGTTCAACAACATGGCATTCCTCCAAACTTTGTAGTATAGTCCCACATACTTTGACCACTTCTTTGTCTAAAATATTACCATCTAATCATTTGGTCAATCTTGTGGCCAATAGGATAGAAGTTATCTCTAAGTAATTCTTTAAATTCTTTCCAATATTTCATAATAGGATGTTTCTTCTTTTCACAAGTGGCTAGATGGGTTTCCCAAAAACTAGGGCATGTCCCTCCATTTTGAGATGTGAAAAGGTGATCCTCTACGCTTGAAAGGACATTATGGATGCTAAAGTAGACTTATAGCTATTTTAACCATTTATCAAGCAACTATGCATCTACTTATCCTTCAAAGCTTTTAATTTCAACTTTTGTCTCAACTTTAGAAGGAGCATGATCATATTTTACCTTTTATCTTGCATTTGAAGTTTCTTCTTCACGCTCTTCCCCATAATCTTCCTCATGGTGGCTCCTCCCTATGCCAATTTTTTTGGCTAAGTATCAAACCACTGAGTCCATGGATTCTTGCTTAACAAAAACCCATCTTCTACAAATCTGCAAGTTCTTCTTGTCTTCTAAAAATCCTATCCATCATGGTCTCAAGCATCTTGATTCTATGGACAAAATTCTCTTCCTCCACTTTCCCCTGAATTCTATGTTTCCACTTCCTTGTAGAAATATCTGGATCGCAAGGTAAATCCTCTTTGCCTTTAGATCTCATCATTGTCATACAAATCCAAGAATGAATACCACAATCCTGGATACTTGTTAGCTCTAATACCAAAATGATATGTAAAATCTCTACTTTGGAATTTTTCACGAGAATCACAATAAAATGTTTATTTTCTACTTTTAATTAGAAAAGGACAAAGATATCTAGTGAATGAATTTTTCTTATGATTAGAATCAACAATTACAGGAAAGGAAAGAATATAAACTCATGATTAGCAACAAGTTTTATCCTAGAAACCTCTAGAGGAGGAAAACCAAATTGGGAAGGGAAAATGCTCTTTCTTCCCGCTTTTTATTGGCTAAATCAATTAAGAAGAAAAAAATTACAATAAGTATAAAATATAAGTAGATAATATCTCACACTTCCTCCCAATTACTTTTTTTCTCTACCTCAACACTCATTTCTTCTACAAACATAATTCCATCACTAAAAATTTCTTGCTCACTTTCTTTCATGCTTTGATAATCCAAAAATCTCCTTCCTACATGTATTTATAGCCTTTCTCATGTCCTCTCATGCACTAGAGGATGGGAAAGGTCATGAAGGAGAAGAGACACAAAAACCTTTCCAATTTTGGGACTATTCATTTTGAATTTTATTTTTCTATCTGAAAGATCCAGGATCACTACCCAATGCAAACCGGTAGTCACAGACTACCACCCAATGCGACTGAAGTCACAGGACCGTTGCCTTGACTAGGTGGTGGTTACAGGACCGCTGCTTAGGTTAGGCAGAAATTTTGTAATCTCTCTCGCAAAGAGTGGCGGTTCTATTAACATGAAAGAGAACCTTTGTTTTTTTATTTTCCTTCTTCTAAGTCTTTGGCTGATTTGATAAATTAGAGTCATTTTGGATCCCTATCGATCAATCAACCCCAAAACCCACCCTAAATGTTAAGTGAGAGAAACTAAAATAATAATACATGCCAAATTTACATTTTTCTACAAAAGGATTTACAGATCCAAGAATCAACAACAATGACTTTGGCTAGCATGCAAACAAGGGAAATCATACAAATATTCCCATATAGAAATTCTTAAGACAAGTGCTTTACATATGAAGACTTACATCAGATTATGGATCCTTTTATAAACTAAGGCATACCCATAACTAAATATTCGTTGGGATTTACAAGTAACTTCACATAGTGTGACACATTTACTTATTACAAAATGGAGGAATTATTGGAAGTTTACAAAAAAATTACAATAGTCGTTAAAAGGTGGAATTTTCATGCACACTACCCCTAAATTGAAACTATGAAATCCCCATCAAGGCATGAATCTTACAAAAGTTCATAGCACACAATGGCTTGGTGAAGATATCTGCAACTTGATCTTCATAGAGAACGAGAACTTGAGATTAATGTCACCATTAAGGAATTTTCTCTAAGAACTACATATGAAGTTTAATATGTTTGGTCCTTGGATGTTGAACTAGATTCTTTACAAGAAAAATGTAAATTTGGTTGTCACATAGAAGATTAGTGCTCCCTTTGACACCCATGTGTAGTTTATCTAATAGTCTTTTAAGCACATAACTTCCTTTACAGATTCCATAAAAATTCTATACTCTACCTCAGTAGAATATATAGACATTGTTGGTTGCTTCTTTCTACTCCAAGTGATGGCACTGCACCAAACTTGAAAACATATCCATAAGTATAATTTCTATCTACAACATCACCAACATGATCAAAATCACAATAGCCAAATAATTGTGCATCATTAGAAGAAGAATAAAACAAACCATAATTAACTATTCCTTTAATATATTTCAAAATTATTTTTTCCATTTTCCAATGATCCTCATAAGGATCTTGCATAAATCTTGAAACAAATCCTATTACATAAGAAATATCAGGTCTAGTAATAGTCAAATAAATTAGACTACCAACTAGTTGTCTATACAAAGTAGGATCAAATTTTACACAAGCTGGTTTAGGATATGAATTTACACCAACTTCAATCGGAGTCAAAACAAGCTTACAATCAATCATGTTAAATATTATAAGTAAATTCAAAGCATAATGATATTGAGATGAAACAATAGACTTATGATCTTGAAATATAACCATGCCAAGAAAATGATTTAGCAAACCTAAATCAATCATTTCAAAACATTGTTTTAACCTTTCTTTGATTTTAACAATTAAATTTCTATCACTGCTAGTAATAAAAAGATCATCTACATATAAGACAATAATTATAACATGATTGTTTTTAAACTTAAAAAAATAAATCATTATTAGAACAACAGTTAGTGAAACCAAATCTTTAAAGAAACTATTAATTTTAGCATTTCAAGCTCTAGGAGCTTACTTAAGACCATATAAAGACTTTTTAGCTTACAAACATAAAGTTCTTTACCAGGTTCTTCAAAACCTTTAGGCTAAATCATGTATATTTCTTATTTTAAGTCACCATTTAAAAAGACATTTTTAACATCCATTTGGTGAATCTCCCAAACATATTAGGTAGTAAAATCAAGAAGAATTCTAACAATTCTCATCTTATCTATAGGAGAAAAAGTCTCAACATAGTAAAGACCATGTTTCGAGTGAAACATCGAGCTAGTAGCCTTTTATTGAACTTGTAAATTTCTCCTACAAATTTATACATGATCTTATACAACCATCTACACCCTACAATTCTTCTCTTAGAAGGAGGAGGGACTAGTTCCCAAGTGTTATTTTTAATCAAATATCATATCCTGCATCCACCTATCATCTTGATAAGATTATTTGAAATATTTTAGTTCTACCTCATAGAGGTTCATCAAAACATGATAATAATGTTGACTATGAGTTACCTTTAGAAGACTAACATGATTAGACTCCATAACAAGATTTTGAGCCCATTTAGGAATGTTAGGATGCAATACAACTTGAGATGACTCCCCCTCAATCTCAATAATATATAGATCAAGATAATCAACCTCTTGAAATTCTATTTCCATAATTTAAAGAGAAGGATTATCAGGCTCTATCTTAGGAGAAACATAGGAGGGTTCATGAGAATCATCAAAAAAAGTATTTTCCAAGAATAGAACATTTTTTTTCTAATATTTCATGCTTAAAAGCATCGACACTCTTAAACCTTTAGTTATAAGAGTATATCCAACAACAATACAAGAATAGGATATTGGATCAAGCTTCTTCCTATTAACTTTAGGAATAAATATAGAAGTAGGGCTACCAAATATTCTTAAGTGAGAAATATCTGGTTTTTTATTTGTCCATACTTCATGAGGAGTATCTTGATGAATAGATTTAGTAGGCACTCTATTGAGGATATGGATATAAATATTCATGGATTTTTCCCATAAAAACTTAGGCACTTTAGATGTGTGTATCATATTCCTAGCCATTTCTAAGATAGTCATATTCTTTCTTTCTACAATGCCATTTTGCTGAGGGGAATAGGGAGTAGTCAACTCTCTTTGAATCCCACATGACACACAAAACTCATAAAATGACATATTCACCTCCATTATCAGTCCTAATTATTTTAATTTTCATATTAGAAGCATTTTCAACTAAATATTTAAATTCCTGAAACTTAGACAAGACATCGACTTCTTCTTAATAAAATAAGACCAAGTCATTCTAGAGAAGTCATCAATAAAGCAAACAACATACAAAGCACCATTGAGAGAAGGAACTTCAAGAGGGACTATTACATCACTATGAATCAATTCTAATAACTGAGAAGAATTAGAATCATGATGTTTGTGAAATGGTTCAACATGTTTCTTACCATGCAAGCAACTTTCACATGTTTCATGATTTGACTTCATCTTTAGAAGACCAACAACAAGATTTGGTCTAGAAATTTCATACAGACTTTTGAAATTTACCTGATCAAGTCTTTCATGCCAAAGATGAATATCTTTCCTAGAAGAGGAAGAAAAGAAATACTCAGAACAAAACCATCAAATATATACACTCCATTTTTTTTAATAGAAAAAGAAATAACATTACTTTAAAATTATCATTATCATTTACATACCACTTATTTTGCAACAAAACAACTTTACAATTTTCTTTAGTTAGTTGAGAGCAAGAGACTTTTTTTTTTTTTTTGAGTTGAGGAACAAACAAGACATTCCTAATTAGACCATTTGACAATTTAACATCGCCACAAATTTCAGATTTAATGATGGAGTTATCTCTTAGATAGATATTATCCTTACATTTAACTACATCCGAGAGGATACCAAGAGTGCAATTAATGTGCCTAAAACCACTTATCATGTGCCTAGAAAAGGCAACTTCATTTTTCTTTTGATCTTTATTTTCACTATAAGGCTACTATTTTTAGTTTCATAGTGTCATTTTAAATAAGATCCATTAAATTTGGATAATTAGTCTTATAAATCTTGATCTATTATTATATTTGTGATTAGAATTACATTTTCCTTACTATGATCAGAATTATATTATGAGAGAAAAATTCTCAATTAACAGAGAAGACAAAGTGTCAAAATCAAGCACATTCTAATATTTGGAATTAAGAATGATTTTTCTTTTTCATGATCTTTATATTTAATAAAAATTCATTGAGATATTATACCAAGTATAAGGCTCACTATTTTTAGTATTCATAGTTGATTTGGTTACTTTTTACTCTACAATCAAACTCTTGGTGAGGCAGTTGCGAGAGTTCGCCTCTCGTAAATTCAAATGAGGTCCCTATTAATGGCGCGAGAAACCAGTTGTATGCACCAAATTTATCCAACATTTGTTATAAGATCCATTAAATTTGACTTTAAAGTTTTGAGGAAGAGGTATAGTTCTTAACATAATTAGTCTTAAACAGATTTGATTTTAAAACCCTCTCCCGACGCTGATCTATTATTATATTCTGTGATTAAAGGGCTTACCATTTTCCTTACTGATGATAGCCCGAGATGGAGAGAAAAATTATGATTATGAGATCCTTGAAAACTTCATTCTTTTGAAACCCCCGAAGATAGTTTCTTTTGAATCAAAACTATCCATTAAACCATGCTATCTTCTTTCGACCCATTAAAGGAGAAGACAACCCGATTTGGGTTCGTCAAAATCAAGCAGAGATCATTCTCATTCTAATACTTTGGAATTAAGAATACTTATGCTCGAATACTAGATATAATTTTACTAAAGCTAAACTTTTCATGAATGTTTATCCGAATAATGAAGTACAAAATATTATCTTGAAACAAATCATAGTTACAAAAATATAATTGGGGACTTGAGAGGATAGATTGCTTCGTATTAATGTTCTTAATTTTAGCTAAATAGTTGACTATTTTCTCATCCCCCTTCATGGGATTGTTTTCCGATCAAGGGATGTGGGAAATCGTAACAACTCTAAAAAGGGTAACTTCATTATCTACCAGACAAATGATTTCCTTCATGCATATGGCTCGCTACGTCTTTAATTACTTTTGCCCTTCCTTGCATCTTTTGTGATGATCGTCTGATGTTTTCTCCGAGTCCATATGACCTATCACCGCGTGAATTAAGAATTCATCTTTTTTTTTGCGCATCTTTGCAAAAGGATGGATAAAGCTTCCCTTTCAAAAACTATTTGTGATCTCTTGAAACAAATCATAGAGAGTAAATGAGCTAAATAGGTTTTTCTCATCCCTTCAGGGAGTTTCTTTTCTAACTTCATTATCTAAGACAAATGGGTCTATTTTCAACACCATTTACAAGATCCCAAAACTTCCTAGCCATTTAAGAAGGCATTCAATCAAACTCTCCAAATGCTATAATTAATTCCATTCAATAACTCAGACTTATCTAATGAAAAACTATCAGAACAAACCATTTTTAATGCCTAGCTGGTAATGGAGACAAATACAACTAAAATTACGAACCATGGGAGATAAATAGAGTGAAAAAATAAGCTATAAATCTTATAATTAGATATATGAATGCAAACAACTCAAAAATAGATAAAAAAAGAACTTACTTTGATTGAGTTTAGATCGAGCTAATAGAGATTTGGATGAAAACAAGATAAAAATTGTTTAATTAGCTAATTCATTAAGATCTTAAAATACGATAGATCCTCGATAGATGTGAATTATTTAAAAATTAAAGTCAATGACTCTTTGTGTCCTGGAATAGAATCTAAAAAAGTGAAGAAAAAACAACGAAACAAATAGCTGAAGATATAAATCTAACACCGCAAAAATCGAAGAACACATGTCACTTTTTAATTAGCTCACTCATCACATTATAATTAATAAAATAGAAGACAATTAGTAGAAAAATGTATAGCATAACCATATACATGTGTTGTTAATTAAATGGTTTGCTTTTTCTCACTCTAAACGAATACAAACAATATGCAAAAGCAAAGTCTTAGTCAAACAATACCACTTGTCAAAAATCTAACGAGTAAAGACTAAAAACTTAGCAGATTTTTGCCAAAATTTAAACAGAATGCCTTGGGTGAACTTAAAGTCCCTGAAATAAGTCAAACTTTAAAATAAAGTCTGGGTCTGAAATAAAACAACAGATGTCACAATATTAGTGGTTGAGCCAAATAAAATATTGAAACCTCGAAAGACAGATTCTGACACTTGTAAAGAATGAAAGAAACTTAATATATGTGTCAAAATTCAATTGGTTCACACTTTAGAGTTCTTCCAAAATACTAAGGTAAAACTTGGACACATGTGGAGCCTTCTTAATGGCTCTCTTTTCACAAAACTGACAAAGACTAACAAATGTGAAAAGGTGGCTAATTCTTATTGGATAACCAATTCCATAAATAAAAAGAATGACAAATGTAAAATGTGAAGATACTTGGAGAAATTTTATTGGCTCAAACTTTGCATATGTCGAATAAAGAAATAAAAAGAATGGCACTCGTGAAATATGAAGCTACTTGGAGTAATCCTATTGGATCAAATTTTGCAAAGATAGAAAAAGTTAACAAAGTACTTGACAATGTGAAATATGGAGCAATCCTATTTTTACGTATTTCACAAAGATAGAAACATGCTAATAAAATCCTAAAAATGTAAAATATAAAGTGACTTGAAGATTTTTTATTGGATTGTATTTTGCAAATGACACAAGAAAGCTTAACCCAAGTCTGACAACATGAAGAAACATGTAAATCCCTTATTGGCTCATGTTTC
Source organism: Taxus wallichiana var. yunnanensis (assembly GCA_018340775.1). Classification (NCBI taxonomy): domain Eukaryota; kingdom Viridiplantae; phylum Streptophyta; class Pinopsida; order Cupressales; family Taxaceae; genus Taxus; species Taxus wallichiana. The sequence goes on along the minus strand of CM031243.1, from coordinate 442,437,755 downwards.
ATGACTGACAATCAAATAAATAATAAAATTGACAATGTGAAGTAAGGTGGATCCTTTTGATTGATTAACTCTTTGCAAAAATGAAAATATCTATTAAAAAATGACACAATGAAGCCACTTGACAATAAATGATTGAATCGAGATTCACAAAACATAGATCTAGAAAAACATGTTTATAAATTTGGGGAAAATTTAAATGCTTCTAATAATTATATCTAAAGAGATATTTTGGATCCATTATAAAAAAATATCCCTAACGTCTACAAATGGTGTGAAAAACTTAAAACAATCTCACATATGATTGATTTAAACCAAAAATGACCGTATCTAGATGGAGAAACACAGATATAAGCATAAACTTGCTCAAACATGATCCAAACAACCATTTAAAAAATATTTTTAAAAAATATTTGGATGGGAATCAGATTTTTAAACCCGATTAGCTTGAAGATGACTATGGAGCAACCAGGGCTTTGTAGATATGTAAATAGACTTCAATATTTTTGCTCTAGCTAACTAGAAGCTTCCAGATCGATCCTACACACACACACTTACTAGCTATGATACCATGTTAAATAAATGATGGGATTTATAATTAACCAATTACATATCCACCATTAAAATACATGTCAAAGATTATAGATTATGATATACATTCAAATTAAATACATATTTATCTTATTAAAGATAACGAGTTACAAATCTTAGATAATATGAGCTGAAAGTAAATACAGGAAAGTAAAAAGAGATATATAATGCCATATTTAAGTGAGGAAACATGAAGGAAAAAACCCCACTCATAAAGCATTGTCTTATATTAAGAGCTTATCAAACATTCACCTAGCACTTCCACTTCGCTCCTTGGTCTCACATAGATAATTATAGAGTTATGTCTCACAATTATAACAGTTCACATATATAAATAACTATGATCATAACATTCTAGAAAATGGATCTTGTCTTTATTGATAAGTTCTTTAAAGTACCAATCTCGTGTGGGATCATCCTATATATATAGTATGGGTGAACGGTCAAGTTGTTTCACTTTATTCGAAGTCTGTGAAGAACGAATAATTTTATAAATAAAATTTAAATAAAAAGGGTCGTTAAGTAATGGTCTATCAAATGATATCCTAGTTCACATTATCAACCCCAACACATTCAATCGGAAGTGAGGGCTTAGAATATGAGGTTTTCATAAAAATGAATCCATCCAAGAAGATGGACAAGATCTCAAGGACAATAAGGGAAATAATTGAGTCATCATGTTGCTTTGATGACCATCTCCTATTTTGAGATGATCTCACAAGGTGATGTGCCTTGAGTGCTACTTGAAAGAAGCATTGAAGTGCTCTTGAGGTGGATTCATCGTCATTAGATTCCAATGACAAACCTACCATGTTGTAAATGTACCACAAGTCTAAAAGTATGTTTTGTCAATCTCTCTCTAAAAGTCTTTATGCAAGTTGATTTGTGTAAGGATCTTGCGAGTCATAGTTTCTCATTCAATAAAAGGACAATGTCTCCATAATTTTATATAATTTTTCAAGGTCTCAGTATTATCATTTTTAGTTAAGGTTATAGGTCCCTAAAACCTTTTTCTCGAGTGTCCTCAAACTAGTCTATTTAGCCCCAATTCAAGAAATTCAAAGTGACATGATACAAGAGTAATTTTAGTCTTAAATCACCATGTCATTGAGAGATCCTTAAATAGTGTGTCATTGTTAGGAAATAAGGGATAAAATATGTGGAATAATCCCTTATAGAATTGCAACAATAGAAACTAATATGCAGAAAATATTACGAGATCTCAAATAAAAGTGCGAATAAATAACACAACACAGAGAGACAAGATTTAACGTGGTTCACCCAATTTAGGCTACGTCTACCAAGAATCACTTACTCGATTTTATTACAAGCCTCCACTCTCTCAATACAATACCCAAATCTGTTTGGAGCTATGCTCAACAAACTCTACAGAATTCACACCCGAATTCAAAACACATCTGTAATACATTTTCTTGTACATCTATCATATGCATAAGACCATATAAATAGACAACTGCTTAAGCAGTTTGATACAAAACCGTGGGTATCAAAACAATGGGCAAAAGACCAAAAAAACCATGGGCCCAAAAACAATCCATAACGGTTACCCATTACCCATGGGTTAATAAACCACCCATGAAAATTTGCTTGGGGCTTCACCCCCGAACCCCCGACCCACTCGGCCGGCAAGCGGGACTGCCGTAAAAATACCCAAGTGTAACACATAGAAGGTGTACCACACTCTAACATGAAAATAGGCTCCACAAACATAACAATCTCCCACTTGGAGACTGATTTCCATTGAGCAAGCTTCTCAACCCTTCACTGTCATCCGCGAAGGCCAACCAAAGCTGAACATAGCTTTAGTTTATCCCTTGTGACCACCTTGGTCATCATGTCTGTAGGATTCTGACTGGTATGAATCTTCTCCAACTTCAACTTATCTTCCTCCAAAGCTGTCTTGATGAAGTGATATCTCAACTGTATATGCTTCGTCCTGGAGTGGAAAGCAAAGTTCTTAGCTAGGTGTATAGCACTCTGACTATCACTATGCAGCTTACATTCCTCCTGCTTATGCCCCAACTCCTCAAGCAATTGTTGTAACCAAATCATCTCTTTGCTTGCCTCTGTGGCAGCAACATACTCAGCCTCCATGGTTGACAAAGCCACCAGCTTCTGTAGTCGTGAAATCCAACTCACTGCTGTCCCACCTACAGTGTAAATATAACCTGTCGTGCTCCTCCTGCTGTCTACATCTCTAGCCATGTCTGAATCTACATAACCACGTAAAGTGGTGTCTGATCCATTATAGCACAAAATTGTCCCCATGGTCCCTCTCAAATACCGAAGGATCCACTTTACTACTTGCCAATGCTCTTTACCTGGATCACTCATAAATCTACTCACAGCTCCCACTGCATGGGCAATATCAGGCCTAGTGCACACCATAGCATACATCAAACTGCCAACTGCTGATGAGTAAGGTACCTTGGACATCTGGTTTCTTTCCTGCTCTGTCATGGGACACTGCTCCTTTGATAACTTGAAATGGCCTACCAAAGGAGTCCCAACCGGTTTAGCATCCTGCATGTTAAACCTATCCAATACCTTCTTAATGTACTCTTCCTGAGATAAAGTCAACTTCCATTCCTTCCTATCCCGAGTTATCCTCATACCAAGGATTTGTCTGGCTGCCCCCAAATCCTTCATATCAAAGGATTCACTTAGCTGTTTCTTGAGTACTTTTATTTCCTGCATGTTTTTACCTGCAACCAACATGTCATCAACATACAAACACAGGATAATATAACTTCCATCTTAAAATTTCTTTGTATACACACAATGGTCAGAATGACATCTCGATATAACCTTGCTCCATCATGAAGCTATCAAATTTCTTATACCATTGACGTGGAGCTTGTTTCAGCCATACAAGCTCTTCTTCGCCAGCACACCATCTCCTCTTTACCTTTGACTTCATATCCTTCTCGGCTGCTACATATATAGCTTCTCCTCTAAATCGCCATGGAGAAATGCGGTCTTTACATCTAACTGTTCTAAGTGCAAGTCTTCTGCTGCTACTATTCCAAGAATGATTAATAGAAGTCATTTTTACTATAGGAGAAAAAATCTCATCAAAGTCTATACCTTGTTTCGTGCAAACCCTTGACCACCAACCGGGCCTTATATCTTTTCTTTCCTCCTTCTTCATCTTTAACTCTGTACACCCACTTGTTCTACAATGCTCTTTTGCCTTCCGGTAGGTTCACCAAATCCCAAGTTTGGTTCTCCATGAGAGACTTATGCTCCTCATCCATGGCTTACTCCCACTTCTTACTGGCATCTACCTGCATTGCTTCATCAAAGCTCTCTGGCTCTCCACTATCAGTGAGTAATAAATAATAAAGAGAAGGAGAAAAACGTTCAGGTTCTTTTCTTACCCTAGAAGACCTCCTCACTGTAGGAGTTTGGGGTTCCTGTTGAGTAGGTTCCTGAACTGATTCATGGGTCACTTTCCCATCCGGAAGATCCTCTACCACTACATATTCTTTCTTGGATTCTTCCCTATTTTCCTGCAACTGTTGCTTATACATGACTTTCTCATTAAAGACCACATCCCTAGACCGAATGATTTTCTTGTCCTTAATACTCCAACATTTAAATCCAAAGTCATCACCACCATAACCAATGAAAGTACATTTTTCTGATTTAGCCTCTAGCTTGGTCCTATCATCCTTGTCTATATGAACAAACACCTCACATCCAAAGACTCTAAGAAATGAATAATCAAATTTCTTACCATACCATGCCTCCTCAGGTATGCCTCCATCCAAGGCACTTGAGGGTCCTCTGTTTATCAAGTACACAACTGTGCTCACCACTTCTACCCAAAAAGAAAGAGGCAGTCCTGCATGTAATCTCATGCTCCTAGCACGTTCCATTATTGTTCTGTTCATCCTTTCTGATACCCCATTCTGCTACGGAGTTCCTGGAACCATCTTTTGCCTGCAGATTCCATTCTTAGAATAGTAATCATTAAATTCATTGCTGCAATACTCCCCTCCATTATCTGACCTGAGACATTTTAGCTTAAGACATGTTTCATTCTCTACCAAGGCTTTCCATTTAACAAAAGTGTCAAATACATCAGATTTGTGTCTAATACAATAAACCCAAACTTTCCTTGTTGCATCATCAATAAAAGTGACATAATAACTTGAACCCCCAAGAGATGATACCTGAGCCGGCCCCCACACATCAGAATGTACCAGCTCTAACTTACTCTCTTTCTTCGTAGGTCCAACCTTGAGAAACCTTACTCACTTCTGTTTCCCATATATGCAGTTTTCACAGAAATATAAACTTGTTTCTATATATCCAGGAAAAATTCTTCTTTATGATGTTCATGCCCTTATGGCTCATATGACCGAGCCTATAGTGCCATAATGTTGTATCTACATTTGAAGCCACAAGATTACAATCATTAGTATTATCAGTGGTTAAATACAAGGTTCCAACCTTCTTACCTCTTGCCACCACAAGAGCACCCTTGGTAACCTTCCAAGAGTCTGCTGTAAATATCACAGTACAACCATCACTTCCCAACTGCCTGCCGATATCAAATTTCTCCTTAATGTAGGCACATGTCTGACATCCTTCAATAGCCATGTATTCCCATTTTACATCTTAACCTAATAGAACCTTTTCCAACTATGTTGCAAGGCTCATCATCACCAAGAAAAACATGCCCAAAATCCCCTTGAACATAATCAACAAAATAATTCCTATGTGGAGTAGCATGGAAAGAAGCCCCGAATCTAAAACCCAAGATTCAACAATATTATGCAAAGAAAGAATCAAAGCATCCTGACATACATTACCCATTGCCACATTTTCCTCCTTGTTTTCTTCTTGTTGTTTCTTCTTATCCCGAAGCTCCCAATAGTCCTTCTTTTGCATGCCCAAGCTTTCCACAATTCCAAAGATACAATCTTGTTCTTGGATTTTGACCTTGCCTAATCTTTTGATTTTACACGGTTTCCTCTATTCTTCTATCTCCCTCTAGTTTCCACTCACAAAGAATTCCCAAGTAGAAGATTCCAGAGCTTTTTCTTCGCATTTCCTCGCTTAGAATCACCCCTACAACATCCTCAAACTTCAACTTCAAGTTAGCTAGAACCAAGTTACTTACCGCCATTACCAGGGATATTCCAACTCTCGGGTAAAGAGCACATAATTAATAAAGCCCTAACTTCTTCATCAAATTCTATTGAACTTAGAAGCTAGCATATTCACTACCGTATTGAAATCATTTAAATGATCTCACTATCAACTATTCTTAGACATCTTCATATTAAACAACTTTTTCATTAAAAATATCTTATTAGAGGCGAGGGTTTTCATACAAATTCCCTAATGCATCCATTAGATCTTTTGTAGTCTTTTCCTTTGAAACATTAAATAATACCGAAGATGCAAGACTCATTCGGATCATTCCAAGTGCCTTCCGATCCAACAAATCCCATTCCGCATCTGTCATACTCGAGGGTTTGTTCACCTTCTCAGACAACGGAGTATAAAGATCCTTCTGATAAAGGTAATCTTCCATCTACATCTTCCAAAGACTGAAATTCTGCCCGTTGAATTTATCAACCCTAGATCTTCCTTCATCTCGCCATATCTCCCACTCAAGCTAAAAACTTTCCCCGTGATTCAAAGACTTCAAAGAAACCAAACCAAAGCTCGATACCAATTGTTACGAAATAAGGGATAAAATATGTGGAATAATCCCTTACAATCGCAACAATAGAAACTAATATGCGTAAAATATTACGATCTCAAATAAAAGTGCGTAATAAATAACAGTAACATGAGAGACAAGATTTAACGTGGTTCACCCAATTTGGGCTACGTCCACCAAGAATCACTTGCTCAGATTTTATTACAAGCCTCCACTCTCTCAATACAATACCTAGATCCGTTTGGAGCTATGCTTAACAAACTCTACAGAATTCACACCCGAATTCAAAACACATCTGTAATACATTTTCTTGTACATCTATCATATGCATAAGACCATATAAATAGACAACTGCTTAAGCAGTTTGATACAAAACCGTGGGTATCAAAACCAAGGGCAAAAAACCGTGGGTATCAAAACAATGGGCAAAAGACCGAAAAACCATGGGCCCAAAAATAGCCCATAACGGTTACCCATTACCCATGGGTTAATAAACCACCCATGAAAATTTTCCATAAAAATACCCAAGTGTAACACATAGAAGGTGTACCACACTCTAACATGAAAATAGGCTCCACAAACATAACAGTCATGATATTTCACTTATTATGGATGAGTTTAATTTGGGTGTTTTGTCTTTTAGAAGACTAAGTGTGTGGTTTTCATGTTTGCATAAAGTGTTGAAAGAAGTTGTCTAGGAGTGGCATGCATGACAATGTGAATGGTTAGCTATAATTCATTTAAATAGAGTTGAGTATTAATTAAGTGTTCTAAGACAATGTGTATAAGATCTTGTGATGATAAATTAAAGGTTCCATGTGGCTCTCAATAAGAATTTTATAGAGTTGTTACAAGATTTCATCAAAATAAACTAAGTTGACCATGTTAAGAAATGATCAAGAGAAAATGTTGATTATGAAGGCTTAGGAGAACTATGAAAATTTCTTAGGAAAATAATTTAGGAGCTGAAATTATATAAAGGGAAAGAACTTAAATTTTCACTCTCTCTTCCCCGTCCTCAAACCCGAGGTTAGGGTTTTATTGTGAAATGAGTTCATGTGGGTGAAAACTCATGAAAATGATAATATATCACCCGAGAATGATCTTAAGAGAGAAAAACTTGGTTTTAAGCATTTTGGAGGTGCACAATCCTAGATATTCATACCAGTTTAAATTTACACAATTGGAAGAATTAATTGAGAAAGAAAATTAAAATCTTCTCATCATTGGCATAAGAACTTGTTGCATGGTTGATATGACAGGAGCTAAGGTATTTGGGGTATCCATAAAGCATCATAGTTCATCAAGAGAGTCACTTTGGAAAAATTTATGAATAAGAATATGATTTCTAAGGCTACAAGAATTTGTATGCAGAGTCAAACTTGAAGGGGATAAAAAAGTACATTAACTCGAGGTTGAGAGATTAAAGTTTCACTTTACACTTTGTTATATGAGATGAATAATGAACTACAATGACTATCATCCTAAGATATGGATAGTAAAAATATTATAGAGCTTATGAGTATGAAAAACTATCATTACAAGGTACTCTAGAAGTCTTTATAAGTATGAAACAAAGACATACAAATTTGACGTCATATAAGAGAAATAGATCATACTGGTTCTTGATCATGTATGCTTGGTGATCAAGAAGATAGACATGATAAAGGAGGTGTACAAATATCTTAACAAAGGAAACAAGGTGAACATCCAAGAGTCATGATCACATACAAAGGATCTATAATTATTGAAAACTTAACTTAGTACAAAGGAAAGAACGTAGACCCACCTACATGTTTCAAGGAGAAGGTATTCAGCCTAATCCATGCATAACGAGGCATATGGAGATGGTAAAAAATAAAGAGGAGAAGAAAGAGAGAATTTCATGGAATTTTTGAGCTTCTTTGGGTGGCCAAAGTGATCTAAATTTCTTTCTCAAGGATCTAATACCTAAATCACTCAAGAAATCTGAATGTGAAGAAATGAAGGCTAGTTTTGAGAACATTAAGTTGAAATAGACACTCTAATGAGCCAAAAGGATGTCATCATTCCAAGAATAAGGAGATTGACATGTGTATTCAACATGAAAGCATTTCACAGGGGAGCTAGTTCACTAGTTCAAGGCACAAGTTGTGAAGACCAAAGAAAAGCATGGGCAAAGAAGTGAATAGTCTAAGGTTGAAGAAAATAGGTTTAAGGGGAGCATTGAGGTTGATTGGTGAAGAAATCTATGCATATTTTCAAGCCATTTTGACAAAGTAGCAATTGAAATCCAAGGGGGAGCTTCTTAAGGTAAGATTATGTTTTATCAATGCTTATTTTCATGTTGATCATGTTATTGGATGTTTGAAACTTTTTCATAGATGTCAAAGGGGGAGAGAGTGCTGTCAAAAATAAGATATGAAATCCTTGAATATTTTGGTGTGATTATTTTCCATTAAATTTAATGAGTTTATTGCCATCAATGACAAAGGGGGAGATTGTTGAACCCTGGTGCATTGGTGTTGTCATTGATGTCAGGTGGCATTGATGGAAAAGGTGTGGTTGGTGAAGTGAGGATAAATCAAGGGAATTAAGATTGATTGATAGTTACTTCTCATTGGTGGTTGGTGTTTGCATAGTGGTTTTAAAATGATTTTAGAGTGCTATAACCTTATTCAAAGGAGGTAGGTTCCCACATGAGTTATGGAGATGATTGGTGTGATTTTCTCGGTGTCCTATAGGTCCTGAAAGGGTTTTTAAGTATGTGAAATATATTTAAGGGTAATAACTAGGTTAGGTGTTGCAACTCATAGGTGGAACTAGCCCATTTAGGCCCGATTCTAGAGGCTAATGAGGTGTAAGATATCAAATCGTGCCATGAAAATATTAGGTAATCATGGTATGATCCTAGGAACACTTCCTAGAGAATGTAGGAGCATATACATGGCTTAATTTATCCCTTGGAGGAAAAATTCAAGTCTTCACTAAAAATTCATGTTATCCATATTTCACTCCCGAGCTAAATATTGGATCGAACCATGACCCCACATAGAAGGAACCCAAGAAAACTCATTCAAATCCTACAAATTGGTCACAAAAATATTCAACGAATGAAGTGACAGAGGCCAAGAGAGATCAAAGGATCCTGTACAAAAGAAAATGACTCTATCGGGTCGTTTCTACATCTTAAATCCATTCTCCAAGTTACATGAAGGTAGAACTATAAAATAGTAGAGTTAGAAAAGAAGGGAAGATGCTACAAAGGAGCCAAAAGAAAGAATAAGGAAGAATGGCAAAGATTCAAAGTCCTTAGGCTCAAAACAGTTCAGGAAAGGGTCTAAAATCAACTAAGTATGGAGGAGGTAGTGGAAAAGACCATGTGTCCTCACGGTGCTTCTCCAAAGATGGACCCAAATAGAGAGGCTCAAACAAGCATCGCATTTCCATGTGTCCCAAGGTGGAATAGAGGCATGGTCAAATGGTCAAACAAAGTCAAAGGTGGAGCTTTGGGGATGTGGGAGTATTTTGAGTTTTGCATTTTTTGCGCAAAAGGGAAAAAGATAAGTTGTGGACCCGCAAGCCTATTTTTGCTCTAATTTGGCTACCATGTGTCCCATATCAAAAGGGAAGCCCGAATGAGTGCCAATCTACTGCGTGGCCTCGGTAGGTGAAAAATGAAGAAGATTCTTCCAAGCCATTAACACAGAATCCAATCTCTTCAACTACCAGATCTGATTCAATTCAATTCACTGGGGAACTGGAAGTGACATATTGTGGGCAGATTTGTAGAAGGCATTGATATTTAGTGGTTGAGCTTTCAAGGCAGGATTCAATGCGTATCTCATGGTGGTTGGAGTAGGATGTGACTTTTCCCTCTTCTCTCTCTTTTCCTTCTATATATACTGTAACACTTCTCGTTTGAAGAAGAGAGACATTCTGGGCATAGAGAAACTCTATCAAATTTGTTTCTTGATGCCATTTTTGAGCAGCAAACCTTCTCCCATACCTGGAAAATGTATTTGTGCCTCTATTCTAGAAATGTAATGGTCTTTGCACCTTCTAGAGCAATAAAACATGTGTTTTTATGGTGTTCTTCAACCCTTTTGTATCATTTTTTGTTTCTCCATGCCTCTCCCTTTCAGTCTTGGTTTTCTATGCATGTATTTCACATTTATAGGTGTAGGATGTTGTGTTTCATGGAGTTTAATGGATGATTTGTAGATCTGGGCCATGTCACTTCTGTCTAACCTCCCTCATCTCCATTTTTCTGTTTCTTTCTCCCTCAATGGAATATATCGCTTCCTTCTTTGGTGATCACCGCTTTAGTGTAGGATCTATTTTTCCCTCTTTCTCTCTCCTTGGTTCTTTGGAATGGTTAGATTAGGTTAGATTTAGTTTTCTTACACTGGAGTAGCTCATGGTAGGTAGTTTAGGAACAAGAACTAGCTTTCTCTAGAGAGATTTCCCACTTTTGCAAGGTCCCACACCTTGGGGAAAGTTCAATGTTATGCAATCACACCAAATGAGTCTGCCTTAGAAAAGTAGATCCATAACTCATTTGGGGGTGCTGTGATTTCACACTAATAGTTTTGGCACACCCGGTGGGACCAAGAGGTCTTAATTTCATTTCATCAAGTTGATGTGTTCTTGGTGAGATTCAACCTTTAGAGGCACATTCAAAGCACATCTGGTGACTCCATCTAGTCAAAAACCCATTCTTTGAGTTGTAGACCTTTTCCATCCATATCCACTCATTTTCATCCATTTTCTTCTTCCATCTCTTTCATTTTCTCCCACTCCATGAAGTTGTGCAATCATGACTTCATTCCCTTCATGGAACTCACACTTGCAGCAACAACAATACGTTCCACCTCCAATGCTTTTCACAACTCCTCCAAATCAACATTATGAGCAGATTCAAAATCATTATACCTATCCACAACAACAATGCCAAAACTAGTTTGGCCATGAAGCTTATCAGGAACAGGGATATGTATATAATGACAACAACCAAATGGAGGATGTTGGTCTATTGGAGAAGATTCAAAAAATGGAGGCTAGCATGGTGCAGTCTAGAGGCATAGCACAAATGAAGGTGTTCAAGATTGGTTTTAGGGCACCTTGTCTATGGGAAGGCCCTTTTCCAAGACACTATAGCCCTTAAGAGAAGCTTGACTTCATGGTTGAAATGCTTCCCCAACTTGCACAATGGATTGACGAGATAGAAGTATATGAGAAAAGTATGAATCAACCTTGTTAATGGGTAAGTCATTCAACATCTCCTTTTCTTTCTTTTTCACCCTCTCAAGCTTTACCATTTCAGCATGATCAAGAGTCAAGCCCCTTAGTTGCTGCCCCAAGTGTTAGTTTCATCCCTCCATCCCCTAGTCTTCCATCCCATCTCGGTTTTCTATCATTTTCTCTTCCAAATCCAAATTCCATCCATAAGAGCCAAAAGAAATATCCTCCTCCAAAGAAACAAGAAGTTTCATCTCCTCCCTCCCCACCAAAAACAATTGCAAAGCTGGTTGAACCCCAACTTGCCACTCCTCTTGCTTTCCCAAGCCCATGTTGGGAAGAGACTCAAGAATCTAGTCAAGGAGAAAAAAAAGAGGAGCCCAACAAAAAGAAATGACAGACAATCTGAAGAGTTGGGCTGCCAAATTTGGGTTTACAAAGATCCCCTTGATGGTCAAGCCAATAGAGGAGGTCAAGATTGAAGACTCAATGGTGGTTAGGACTGATTTTGTTGCAGCAAAAGAAGAACAAGGAAAGGAAGAAGATTAGTTATCAAGTTGCTCAGAGTGTAGTGTCCATGATGGCACTCTGTCTGAGAGAAATGATGATCCAATTCAAGTTTCATAATCAATCATGGCGGAAGAATAACAATCAACTAAAAGCTCTATTGGGAAGGAGTAGGTGAGAGAGATCAAATCGTGTTGAGGCCACTTAATGAAGAAGGCATCATTGAAGATTTTTTTCTTTCATTTCAAGGGCATGATTTGATTGATGAACCCATGATGGAGGAGGACCATACAGTTTTAGAGGCTCCAAGTGTGGAGCAGGCTACAGAAGAACCTTCAGTTCTTCCTCCCACTTCATCCCCTTCAAGCTCTGATGTTGAAGAAGAGTTTGATATTTCAAACTTCATGTTTGAGAGTGAAGGAAATTGTGGTGAGAAAGTTACAGATCAAGAGGACACCATGAAGGAGGTAGAGCACTTACAACATAATAAGGAGGTAGACTGTCTGTCAGACTTGAGAGATTGCTTTGATGAAGAGGATCCCATGGAGATTACATCATCCACTCCTCCATCTCTCACATCCCAAGAACATGAGCCTGCTGCCATGGAGGAGAACATTCAGGAACAACATCTTGCACTTCATAATAGCCCTCTGGAACCAAGGTTGGAAGATCTTGATCTTCCATGTTCTTCAAAAGAGGAGGAAGGAAAAAGGTAGGAGGATGTCACCATTTCTCCCATGCCATTCATCCAAGAAGGTACACAAGAAGACTCCATTTTTGGAGTTGAATTTCAAAGAAATGGGCACATCCAAAGGATCAGACCGTGCCCAATCAGGTACTTGGCTTCATTGAAGCCAAAGGAGCAGCCACAACTAGTCATGTCCATCTCAGGGCATGAGGATGATATGTAAAGCACCAAGGATCAACTATCATACCTCTTCAATCCAAATGTAGAGAAACTAAAAGAGGTATTTGATTTGTCTCTAGCTAATACTTTGTTGATTTGGGTGGAGGACCATCTTTTTGTCAGTTTTTCACTCATCTAACCAGCCATGTTCAGTGTCAAATCAGTTGCATGGCTACCTTTTTAGGAAGGGAAGCTATTTCTCCCTGCCAGTTGTAGGTTTTGTTTGAGCTCCCTTTGCTCTTGGTTAGAGTAGTGTAGGTAGATTTGTTTTTAGTAGAAGAAGTGCTTATGCACACTCTACATGTCTCATTTGAGACATGTATGATTTGATCTTTGTATATAATTTTTTTATTTGCTCAAGAGGGGCATGAGGCTAGGCTCTTAAACTATTTAAGGAAAGAAGGCTCATGTTTTCCTGTGACAGTTGCAAATTGAAATAGGGAACAAATGCAGAGCAACTAAAAGCCATTTTGAGATAGTCCATTTGAGGGATAGATGAAAACCATGGGTTGAATCAATTTTCTACTCTCAGAAATCATTGTCTCAAGGTTTTCTTATGAAAATTGAGAGTGCAGGCTAGGGACGAAAAGATATAGAAAAGGCTTGCAGTCAGGCTCACAATGGCTCAAGGATCAGTTCCATGTTTATCAAGTAGACTCCATGCCCAATGGATGCTTCAAGGCCACTGGTCTCTCCATCTAGTAGGTAGATGTCCCCATGAGTCACCAAATTGTTATCCATATTTCACTCCCGAGATAAATATTGGATCGAACCATGACCCCGCATAGAAGGAACCCAAGAAAAACAATTCAAATCCTACAAATTGGTCACAAAAAGATTCAACAATGAAGTGATAGAGGCCAAGAGAGATCAAAGGATCCTGTACAAAAATAAAATGACTCTCAGTCGTTTCTACATCTTAAATCCATTCTCCAAGTTACAGGTAGGCAAAACTATAAAATAGAAAAGTTAGACAAGAAGGGAAGATGCTACAAAGGAGCCATAAGCAAGAAGAAGGAAGAATGGTGAAGATTCAAAGTCCTCGGGCTCGAAACAAGTTCAGAAAGGGTCCAAAATCAACTAAGTATGGAGGAGGCAACAGAAGAGACCACGTGTCCTCGTGGCGCTTCTCCAAAGATGGACCCAAATAGAGAGGCTCAAACAAGCGCCACATCTCCATGTGTCCTAGGGCAGAATGGAGGTAGGGTCAAATGGTCAAATAGAGTCAAAGGAGAATCTTCGGGGCTGCGGGAGTATTTTGAGTTTTGCATTTTTGTGCAAAAGGGAAAAAGATAAGTTGCAGACCCGCAAGCCTGATTTTTTCTCTAATCTGGCTGCCACATGTCCCATATCAAAAGGGAAGCCCAAATGAGTGCCAGGCTGCCGCGTGGCCCTAGTAGGTGAAAAATGAAGAAGAGTCTTCAAATTCATTAACACAGAATCCAATCTCTTCAACTACTAGATCTGATTCGATTCGATTTGCTGGGGAACCAAAAGTGACATATTGTGGGTGGATTTGCAGAAGGCATTGATATTTAGTGGTTGAGATTTCAAGGTAAGATTCAATGCATATCTCATGGTGGTTGGAGTAGGATGTGACTTTTCCCTCTTCTCTCTCTTTTCCTTCTATATATACTATAACACTTCTTGTTTGAAGAAGAGACATTCTGGGCATAGAGAAACTCTGTCAAATTTGTTTCTCGATGCCATTTTTGAGTAAATAACCTTCTCCCATGCCCGAAAATGTATTTGTACCTCTATTCCGAATTGTAATGGTCTATGCACCTTCTAGAGTAATAAAAATGTGTTTTTATGGTGTTCTTCAACCCTTTGCATCATTTTGTTATTTCTCCATGCCTCTCCCTTTCAGTCTTGGTTTTATGTGCATGTATTTCACATTTGCAAGTGCAGGATGTTGTGTTTCATGGAGTTTAATGGATGATTTACAGATCTGGGCCGTGTCACTTCTGTCTAACCTCCCTCATCTCCATTTTTCTGTTTCTTTCTCCCTCAATAGAATATCTCACTTCCTTTGCTAGTGTATCACCACTTTAGTGTAGGCTCTATTTTTCCCTCTTTCTCTCTCCTTTGTTCTTTGGAATGGTTAGATTAGGTTAGATTTAGTTGTTTTGCACTATATTAGCTTGTGGCAGGTAGTTTAGGAACAAGAACCAACTTTCTCTGGAGAGATTTCCCACTTTTGCAAGGTCCCACACCTTGGGGAAAGTTCAATGTTATGCAATCACACCAAATGAGTCTTCCTTAGAAAAGCAGATTCATAACTCATTTGGGGGTGCTATGATTTTGCACTAACATTTCCCTTTAGAGCTAGCCATGGAAGCTTATGAAAATGAGATTTTTATGTATATTACATGATCATTTATGAGAAACCAATCTATGTATTATATATATGAAGGTGTTTTAGTGCTTCATGTAAAGTTTCATCAAATTTTGAAGAAGATTGTTCAAGTTATTCAAGTTTTACCAAAACTAGGTAAAGTGAGAAGGGCTAAAATAGTGACCTGTCTTCTTAGAACTCAAATAAAATTATCAATCCTCCTTTAGATAAATAATTGAAGTAATTTTTGAAGATAACTCTAAGAATGAAATTTAACAAAAAGTTTGAGCACAAAAGGTGAAGGAACAAAAAGTTCTATTCATTTTACTATCAGTGCTTTTCTCTGTCCAAACCTCCTTCCTAAAGTGATAGGAATAAAATGAGATGTTTTGACTCCAAATCATGTTTACAAGTTGGTAAAACCTCTCAAAAGTGTAGAAGAATCCTCCTAGGTCAAAATGGTGGCATCCTTGTTCCTCATTGTTTACTTTTCGATATAGGTATGACATTGTTTTACATGTTTTCTGTTAGATAGTGCAAATTTAAAGATGCCAAGTTAGATATCCTTGTTGGGAATATAGTTTGTGAGTTGTTATCAAGATTCATGAATATACTTGGGAAATTTTAGTAAATTTTTAGTATGATTTCAATCCATTTTCCTCTCCTACCATCAAAAGGACAATCAAACTAAACCTACCATGGTGCTTGAAGAAAGAGATTGTGGATAAACATTGTTATGAGATAAGAAATGATTATGAACACCTTATATAGGTCATAGAATATGTCTTGGAGATAAAAAATTTCTTTATTTAAGTAACATACAATCCCAAAGCTCATTTCTCCTCAACTATTGAAGGTCTTGTAAAGAGGACTGAAATTGTTTTGTATCTATAGAGTTCACCTCTTAACTCATGTTCTTAAGAAGTTTTATATGGTGTGTAGATTGCTCCTTGATTTACCCCTATTGTCAATGGTCATCGTAAGTGAATGTTTGTTAGGAAGAAGAATAAAAATAAAGACTTCCTATTAGTGCCTGTCAGATAGCGAATACAAATCCTAAAAATGATTAATCCTCTTGACTAAGTTCATTGTTTTGGTGAGTGAATTTGGAGTGGAAAGTTGTTTATGGAGAGGATATTCTCATAAACGTTGTTTAGATACTAATGACAGAGTCTCACACAAGTATTACTTATCCTTTCTTGAAGAATAGGTCTGTCATATTGTGACAATCAAGGTAGTAAGTACATTTGTACTAAATCATGATGTTTTCCTACAAATAAAATGCAAATGAGAGCTTGGAGTTAGTAGTAAGATCATCTATTGAGTGATCACACAATTATCTTGACATATAAATGAAGAACAACATGTGAAAAAATTCATAACATATATTAATGGTTTGGTTCTTAATACCCTAACTCAGCTTATTTTTAACATCATGCAAATTTGACCTCTTAAGATATGAAGTGAATCCTTATATGGACATAGAGAGCTGAAAACTAATCTCTCCATACTTGAAATGTGTCATTGGAGTTATAGATGATAAGGGTACAGTTCAATATGTCTTTTACCTTCAAAGTTGAAAATTTGTGCATAAAAAATTGTGGATGTTCGGATCTAATGTATAAGTTGAGAAGAAATTTGTGATTATTTGCCATTTCTAGCTTGATTAAGAGATCCTATAGTGTAAAAATCCATCCTCATGCTTTAAAATCAGTTGAAATGTTGTTACTTGAAATTTGGCACTCGCCTCTTGATTGTGAGTTGAGTTTCTCATTTATGTGCATGCAAATAAGATTGTAAAGAGTTGAAGAAGACACTTCAAACTGTCATGGAGTGAAGTCCATGTTCTTTTTGGCATGAAAAACCCTTGCAACTTTGGGACTTATAAATTTTTGACAAGGTCTAATATCAAGGAATCTAGTTCGTAGATGTATTCTCTTTCAAGCACATAATTCTCTCAAAGTTTATCAAATGAAACCTGTAAAATTAATGGTGAAGAATTAAGTAGATTAAAATGTTATAAGGAATAATTAAAGGAATTTTTAATGTTTCTACCTACTATTGACATTTGGAAGAGTTATATTTAAGCTATAAGACAAAATTACTTGGTATATATTATGGAAGAATTTTGAGCATACATTACAAATCAAAGAAAGAAGGGAAAAAGAGATGATTGTCAATTGATGATATTTGTACATGAATTTTAGAGAGATCTATATGTAATTATTTTTCTTTAGATCATCCCAAGGTGTCTGCATTTTTAGAAAACATAACCGATCCTTGTCGATTATTCAATGAATTTAGAGGAAATTCTATTTGAAGACTTCTCATATCCATTGTATGAGTAAGAAAGTGATAAATGTCAAGAATCCTTTGAAGGTGAAGTGAAAAAGGAATGCTTAGGTGTCTATGTAGTATACAAAATCTAATATTTATGCTTTAAAATATTGTTGAAGCTTTAGAGAGCCCGTTGATGCATGTTGATGGGAATATTGATAGAGAGAGGTGGATTTGAGTGAAGTAGTTAATATGAAATCAATATAGATTGCTATTTTTGTGAGAGAATAATTCTTATGAAGTAGGGAACAAGATTCAGAGTGCAAAAACATCATTGGAGATCTGATATCAGTGTGTGAGTTAAGAGATCAAATAAGTGGTGAATTGATCGTGACAAAGATTATGATTATCAATGAGTGCTAGTATGTTTGAAGAGAAACAAATCACAAGAATGAATACTTGATCACCATGATTATGAAGGAGCTTAGGGACATGAAAAATTAGACATTATTCCTTCTTAACTAAGTTAGTTATAGAAATATGTACATATGAAAGTGTGAATGTTTGAGAGGGTGATTCAAAGAGAGTGTCATGAAGTGAATGAGTATGTGAAGGAACCCTTATATGAAAGAGATTAGATGCTGATTAAGTGGTTATAAGAGAGGTGAATTAGTAGGGGAAATGAGTAAAAAAATGAGTTGATATAGATATCATAATCTATTGTGTGAGACAAAAACTTCGAGTGATCAAAACCTTACAGAAGTCTAAGTAGCAACTTAGAAAATGGGGAGTTGTAGCTTCCTTGTAAGTTGAAATTTACAAAATCATAGTAATTTCTTGACTAAATTTAGGAGTTAAAGCTTACATACAAATAGAAGCTTTCTAAAGACTAAGTAGGTGCTTGGTTAAATTCCGAGTTGCAACTTCATGTTGAGTTGATGCTCAATTGTGAGATCATTGTAATCTTTACAAGACATTCTTGTCCAAGTTAGTGCTTTGATTTTAGTGGGTTTTTCTCCTTGAAGGGTTTCCCACATTAAATATTGTCTCTCTATGTTTACTCTCATGTTGACTTCTTGTGAATTTTAGTTTAGCTTAATTGTCACAAATTGAGTGAATTGAATTGTTTGTTAAAAGTTTGAATAAACAATGATTCACACCCCTCTTAGTTTAATAATTTCCAACATGAGATAGGTGGAGGGCATGAATGAATAATGATCTTAGGATATTGTAGAATGATTACCTTAGAAGTGGGTGAAGGAGAAAAAATAACAAAAGTGGAAGCACGCTTACGCAGAATTGGGGAAATATGCCACTCACGAGAGTGAGAGCCAAACACAATGACACCGTTATCTTCTAATTGTTGTAACTTGTGATGAAGGGCACAACAATCATTTTTGTGGTGAAAATTTAATTAAGGTTGATCATACTAGTGATGTAAGTGATGAGGATGATGATGTTTATTAGATGGTAAGAGAATTACACACTTTTCAAGAAAATCACACAACACATCATGAGGCTTACTAACATGTGAGAAATGAATAAATCTTAGGAGGATACCGACGTGGTGGAGGAGATGGAGGAAATTTATGCGGTGGATGGGATGGAACATTCTTATGAGGTGGATGAGATGGAGACCTTGGAGGACACTTGAGAGATGGAAGAGGAGAAGAAGAAGTAGATGATGTAGAAATAAAATAAGTAAAAGGGGTTTGATAACATGTGTAATAATTACATATTTTTCTAAATCAGTAATTCTATAGCATAAAAGTGTAAATGATTCACATGTAACATATTTTAATTTTTCTTGCAATACAGAAATCAAGCCATGACAAAAGATGAATTTATTCTCTACATCATTTATCTAAAATACTAATTGATGCAAACAAGAATTGAAGTGTAAAATGTAATATAACATAGGTTATTTTCTTCCTTGATGTAAGCTAGGTAAGCGATCATGTGTAACTCTAGGACCATTATTAAGCATAAAGCATCTAAGAAAAACATCTTCCATTTCATAATATGTACTAATAGATCCATAAGGAAAATGGGTATACCATTGAAGAGCATCATCAACAAGACTATGACAAAAGCTTTTAGTAACAATTGATCATTCGAATAAGAAGCCATAACTAAACGATAATGCTTAAGATGCAAATATGGATTGTCAATGCCATTGAAACATAAAAATGTAGGCATGATAAAATCCTTAGAAAAATATTAATTATGAATTTTATTTGGAATAGGATTGCCATGAAGAGAGTTATTATCAATAGAAGCATAGTAGGCTTTTATTTCAAGAGTAAGAGATTGAACTTGAGATTACAACTAGCCAACAACATGCATGAGTGATAAAATATCATGTGAAGGAATTGTAGAAGATGTGAGAGGCACATTGAGAGGTTGAAGCTTGTCATTATGAGTGATCATGGGAATGTGAGAAGAAGAATCAAAAGATGAAGATGTTATGGGAATGCTAGATGTAGATGCAGAAGAAATAAGATGAGGTATACTAGTAGGAATAGAAGAATCAACATGAATATCTAATGAGGGTCGTCAATCCTCACCATTAATAATGTCAATTCAGTGGCTGGTGTCCGATGGTTGTATGCATTAAGAGAAGAAGATCTTGGAAAGAAAATACTTAAAACACAAACCAAAATTGCATAAAATAAATCACACTTGCATGGAAATTGAAAGGCACACTTGTAGAAATAAAGTTTGCATGAAAGAAACACACTTGCATGAATTGAAAGACACACTTGCATAAATTGAAATTGCTGAATTAGAAATAAACATAATTGAACAAAACACCTGCAGGTTCACAACAGACTGCATTTTCACAATACAAGGATAAAAACAATACAACATAATGAATTATAGACAAATGAATAAACATAAACATAAATACATAGATCCATCTTCCTTGGAATGAGTGGCTAACTCATTCCTTGGAAGAGGATTTAAATCATACTTCTGAGATCTTAAAACTACAAAATATTTGAGAGGAAACAACATATCTTTATTTCTACGGAGAAAACATTACATATCTCAAGGTGGGAAGGTTGCATTTATAATGCATGCATGCAACCAACTCCTTATTTTAGGAAATAAAATATGATCTTATATTTATTCCAATCCTAACAACTAAGATCTCCATCTCCACAAAATATGGAGAGAGATATATTATTGGAGTCAAATCTTATCTCACTTATTTTAGGAAGATTTGCTCCCAAATCTTCTCCTTTCTTTTTGGTAACAAGTATCATAATGATTTTATTCTTCTACATTATTGGAAGGAGGATTTTTCTCAAAATATGATTTTGACCAAATACCTTTCTCGGATTTTCCATTTGACTTTGTTTTTTTACTATGGAACTTTTGACGCATATCTGATACACTTTTTCCTCAGATTGCAGTTCACTAAAAGTTAGATTTATCTTTATTGGTAAAACCTGTTACAAATATGAATGAGGTTTTTGTTAAACACATTTCTATGAACAAAAACCTCTGTCATATTTTCTATTTTTTGTTTATAGAACTTTTAGCACTCGTCTGATACACTTTTCCTCAGACTACAAATCACTAACAATTATATCTCGCTTCTCTGGTAAAAATTGTAGCAAATTTGAATGAGGTTTTTGTTAAACACATTGCTATGAACAAAAAATTCTCTCATATTTTCCATTTGACTTTTTTGTTTCTGTTTATGGAACTTTTAGTGTTTGTTTGATACAATTTTCCTCATACTTTAGCTCACTAAAAGTTAGATCTCTCTTTATTGGTAATTCTTGTAGAAAATTTGAATGAGGTTTTTGTTAATCATATTTCTATGAAGAAAAACCTCTCTCATATTTTCCATTGGATTCTATGATCTTTTAAAATTACTCAAAAAATGTCAAAATATTTTAGTTTCAGAACTAAAGCTTTGAGTTCTGGAACTAACTCTGTGAGTTCCAGAACTAAGATTGCAAGTTCCAGCACTAAATCTTTGAGTTCCAGAACTAAGCCTATGAGTTTTAGATCTAACTTAAAACAACTATAACTTTTGCATACGATCTTGGATTGAGATGATTCTTTTTTTGAACTTGTGTAATTTTTTGAGAGGAATCTGAGTATGAAATCAGATTTGAGTTTAGATATACCATCCATGATCAATTACACTTTTCCCAATACTAGAATTATCTTTCCTTTATGTCCCGCATACAAAATACTTTGCATATTTTCCCAAATAATCAATAGGATTAGTCAATAAAATAGACAACAAAATATTTATAAAGAATGAACAAGTTATATATCCTATATTCTATCTTAAGCAAAATATAAGTTCCTAATTACATTTACATCCACTTTCAAAGGTAACTTGGAAGGACAAAATATTGGTAATTTATGGTCAATTTATGGCCTCATCAATATCATCTAGAGAAGAAGAATAGGAAATAGGAGAAGAAGAAAATATATTATCAACAGAAATGCTAGCATTAGAATCAAAAGAAACTATAAAAGGTGAACTAGTAGGAGTGGAAGAATCACTCTGAATGACATTGGAAACAACCTTAGAAGTAGAAGAAAGTGGAGTGGAAAATTCACATTCAACAATATTAAGAGAAGTAATATCCTCACTAACATGTTCATGATCAAAAATATAATCAGCATTAGTATCAGAAAAGTTTCACATGCAAGTATTTCATCAAGCGAGTCATTAGGATATAAAGAAGTAGGAGGAAAACTATCATTAGATATATCTTTTCAATCATTTTAAATATTTTTAGAAGAAGAGGAACCATGAGATACAACTTTACATTCATCCTGACTAGTATGAGAAACATCATCATGTGCATTTACATTTTCAACATTGGAAATAACATTATTTTTACCTATAGTGGCACAAACAAGACTAAGCATATAATTGATAAGAAAATCATCATGTGCTGTAATAGGAATAGAAGAAGGTGGAGGATCCTTGGTGACTATAGAAGAACAAGGAGTGCATCCAACAAAGTTTTTTTCCAAAGTGAAACAATGTTTATGATAGAGTTATAGAAACTAGTAGGAATATTGCACTCATTTGCAAGAATTTACCTTTGAATGTTGTCATCAAATTGAGAATTGTGATAAAGATCATAAAGTTCAGCCTCAACAACATCATCAAGGATAGGATTTAAAATAACAAGATGCATAGTTTTCTTAGGACAAGAGTATCGATTTTTATCCATGAGGGTTTTGTGGATCCTAGGGAAAGGAGTTCCAAGAGAGGGGTTCACAAAATGATTTTAAAAATATGAATATTAAATCTAATTTCAGAGTCACTATGATGATATATAATATAATATAGATGATAAGTACTCTAAATATGTGACCTTGCAAGTAAATGAGAATGATAGGGAACTTATCTTATTTTCACTTATCCTAAAGTAGATTAGAACTGGTGCAATCGATGAAAAAGCTAGATAGAGTGTCAAAAATGCTTGATATAAATTTTGAAAGTTGTACATAGAGATGGACATGAGTTCCTAGGATAGGGAGAGGGTTTCTAGGTGCCAAATACCTTATGTAGGCACCTATGAATGCACAGAGGGTCAAAACCTAATTTTTCCCGTGGTGCTAGGTTTTGATATCCTTCTTGATTGGTCTCATGTATATTGCTAGGTGATCACGAATGTTCCCGTAACCTATAAAATAAATGATATCTTGTAAAACCCTAAAAACCATCAAATCTAAAAAAATATACAAATGGGGAGTCAAAATGACCCTAATAATCACCCAACATAGTGAACTTATAACTAAGCACTTTCACACATCTCGGACTCTATATAGCTCTATGTGCTTGTGTGTGGAATAGTGTCCTTAGGTTTCCCTTGCACTAATGACACAAAGATAATAGGCTATATCTAGATAGAATGTAAATGTGGGAATGGAATTTAAAACTCCCCCTTCCTATACAAAGTGTATGTAGAGTAATGAGCCGAAAAATACAGCCCATTAATAATATGTAGATATGATTTCCCATTCAACATTACCCACCCTTAGAATGGTATATATGCTATGTATATATAGAGATCTCTTTCTTAAATTTTGAAACTAGTGACATGACATGCCGACTAGGACCTCAAGATAGGAGTAAGAAAACTGAAAAGGCAAACCACAAATGTCAAAAATGTGAACAAGAACAAAGAGGACAAGAGTGCCTATGGTGGACATGAGCACTGAAACTATTTTCCATACTTGCACTTTCGGTGTCTTGAGATAACTAATAATAAATGTGAAGAGACCGATAGATAGAGATTCCCTTGAATTTACTAAATATGAGTACAAAAGTGACAAATTAGAGAGAGAAATATAATAGAAACAACCAAAGCAAAAAAATGGACTAGGGAGTGTGTCACCAGTGAATACATTTCTTACTCAAGATCCATACATATAATAACATACTTAGTGGTATAGTAAAATAGTAATATGTGTGTGATTTTGTGTCTACACAACCCCGTACATATGATTCATAGGCATGACATGGTAAAAAAAAATTTTATTATAAAACTTAGTTAAAATATTATCATTATGTACTCAATTCCAACGTAAATGTTTATATCTGCATTCAAAATTTTATTGTAATATAGTTATAAAATCTAATTTTGATATTTAATTTGGTAATTTTATATGTGTGTAGGGTTCAAACCCTTCCATTTTCACTTTGAGGGCACGTAATCCTTTATCTCATCATTTTGACATCCCGGTTCATGATCTAGTAACTCCCATTGAATTTGCTTGAGCATGAGATGCATTCAACATGACCAAAAGATTGTGGTAAGTGTGTGTACATATAAATATTTTCATTTGCACGGTATTATACATGTTGAAAAATTATACATAAAGTATTGATAAATAATTGTATGCATTTATAGGTTCAACTACAATTGAGTTTCGAGTGTAAGAGGACTTGTATTCAAACCGTGGAGGATCCCAAGTCATCTCACAGATCTCCATCTACGTTTAATCGATATCCTTCTTCAAATAGGGAAAAGAGATGGATACATTTTTATGATTAGGATATATATGTGTCGTATATACAATGTCAAACATTCATACATTTCCATGCATAGAGGAATACAAAATAAATGTCATATAGTCATACATACAATGTCGAACATATTATATGACATATTCAAATATTTGTATTTATTACATGTTGATATTATTTAGAACTCGATAAGTTTTTATGGTTTTATATTTTTGAGATTATAAGTATATCCAAGCTAATATGATGTGCATGTGACAATATATGACATTATGATTTTTGCATTTATTGTTGTTTTACATTAGCATTTTGATGTCTTATGATCTTTTATTTGTTAGTAGTTTATATATTTACTATGCATGAAACTTTGGAAATCAAGTCATAAATTGGTTAAAGAAATATTTCTATAACATATAAAGAGTTACCTACTCAATTAACTATTAATTTAATTTATCAATGTGTACATGTGTATGTATTCGTGTTCATATGCATGCCTGAAGATTAACTCTCATAATATGGAGGTGAAAAATATATGTTTAGAGAGCCTTTTCTAGAGGAGGTTCAAAGTTTTATTTATTTATTATTATTGGAAAATAGTTCTGAAGGGTTTATACCCTATTACATAAAGGCTCAAAAGCCAGATAATCTAGTGAAAGCATAAAAACTTGATCAACATCCAGATAATACAATAAGTCCCAGCTGTAGTAAAAAGAAACTACACAAAGGAGACAAAACACAGACAAAACTGTAAAAAAGCAGTGAGAAAAAGACAACTAAACAACTAGGAAGTCACACAAAAGATTACTTCTTTGATGCTCTGTCAATTTTATCCCTCACTTGATCAAGTGTACTTGAAGAGAGCCAATGAAATGATTTGAGAGGGATTAGTACTATCTAGCCGAGAAAACCCGATCATGCTCATAGTCCTCTAAAATAGCAACAAGAATATCACTAAGCATGTAGACACTCTTAACATGTTGCTCCATGAAATCATAGATAGCCTTGTGAGAAGAAATTTTGCAATCATTCCTATCCTTTGAATTCCCCAATATATTATCCAGAGAGTTCAACTTTTTATAGATTTCATTGATCCAACCTTCACCAAGTTTATAATCTCAATCCAATTTCCTTTTACCCTTTTTCTTTAATAACTATTTAATGTCTCTTTTAAAATTTCTAGCTCTTTTTCCATGTTATCAATTCTTTGTTGAAGGTCCTCCTTCTTCTCCTGAGTAGAGCCACTAGGCCCTGTGTTGCTAATGTGAAGGAGATTCTGGGAAGTTTCAATGTCCTTACTACTACGAAGTACTCTGCTAGAGGGAAAAGGGTGATTACCAGGATAAGATGGGTTCTTGGACCAGAATTTTCTCTGTTTACTAGTAATGGTAGTAGGGTTAATTACGGGGTCTAGATTAAGAGAGTTAGGGGTGGAAAAAATGGCGAGGTTGAAGGGATGATAGGGTGATGGGTGAGACAATGGTGATGAAGGAGGAAAATGATGCCCTGATGGAGAGGAATGGCTTGGGAATGGTTTTGGAACTCTAAAATGGAGCGTTCCATAGAATTGAGAATGTAGTGAGGAAAACAGACACTGTAGGTTCCTACAGAAATGATTAAAAAAACCAAATGCTTAATGGGAACCATAATATACCTTCCTTCAAGTGTGATAAACCAGACCATCATCTTGGAAAGCTCATCAAAGGGTGTTGGGATGGATTTTACCTTAATTCCCATAATGAAAAACATAATCTCTTCACCCGCTTCAAGAAGTTTTCTCACCCCGAGTTCTTGTTGATTCTTTTGTTGAAGAATCTACTACCTTCCAAGCTAAGACCGGTTACCTCTGCAACAAGTTCCTATGTCATGACCTATATGGTTCAAAGTTTAAATTCAAATAAGATATATTATTTAAATTTTTATATTTTGGTGGTTTCATTAGATTTGTTTCATAATAATAATGACTATCTAGCCATATTCATTATTTAATTTATTTCATCTCTTTCAATAAAAAATGATAAAAATCATATTTACCTAAAGTACAAATTTATCACAAAGAGTGAGAGAGAAAGTGTGTGTGAGAGAGAGAGATAAACTTATATCTAGCGAGAGAAAATGATAAATAGAGAAATAGGTATGAATAAAGAGAGAGAGAGAGAGAGAGAGAGAGAAAATTGATAGAGAGAGAGAATGATAAAGAGAGAGTGAGAGACAAAGAGAGAGAGAGAGAGAGATAATGATGCATGATGTATAATTCATTTTCGTTGTATGATCAATTTATTTGAATGAAAGTGTTGATTTTTCTTTAAGGAAGATGGATAGATACATTTCTTCATCCATTTACTCATGTATTTGAGAAGTTACTAGAGTTGTGAAGAAATATGAACTCTCTTTGGATCATGACTATGACTCGTATATATGTATATTTCACCCTTGCCAATGATTGGTAAGATCCCATCATCTTAACATTTTATTTTAGGTTATTATTTCTAATTTGTACTTGTAACATCTTCTTATTGTTCTCATTCAAATTTTAGGGGTTTTAAGTGTGGATGAAATATTTTGATGGTTCTTTTCTTTGACAGATTCAGATTTGGAGAACAAGACCTAATTGGCTAAGGGAGGTTAAAAATTTTGGAGGTTTCACTTGGATTTTGGAATTAAACCTTCAAGATGTAACAACCAAAAGGGTATGCAAATATAGTTTCAGCATATCAAGATCCTTTTTACAATGTTGGGAACAATAATATTTGTAGTTAATAAGGGCTACTAGAGAAATAAGGAATCAGGGAAGTAAATAACTTATTGGAATTTGAGAAAATATAGTCTTCTATATTTGCATCGAGAGAGAGAGAGAGAGAGAGAGAGAGAGAGAGAGAGAGAGAGAGAGAGATACCTACACCTTAAAATCCCTTAAGACCTCTAAGAGAAAAATGGAAGCTCATGGTACCAAACAGAATATGCCAACATGTCAAAGTTCCCTACAAAATGCTTGGGAGGCTTTGATTCAGTCCCAACAATCTCGATGCTTCCCGACAACATTGGATGAATGTAGTCCGTGAAGATCCCCGAGAGAAAAATATGATATAAATTCAATGGGTGATTAATTGGTCTCCATGGCACCTTGAAAGGTGTCTTCTAAAACTACAACTCTTCATTTAGAACCCAAAAATCCCGATACTTCTTGAAAAAATTGGTTGGATGTAGTCCTTGAAGATCCCCGAGAGAAAAATATGATATAACTTCAATGGGTGATTTATTGGTCTCCATGGCACTTGAAAGGTATATTCTAAACCTACACCTCTTCATTCATACCCTCTATGAATGCCTATCTTAGTTTTCCCTAGTTAAACTTGGTTTTCTCATTGCCCCATTGTTTGAAACGATGCCAAATACTCCAATTTGAGTCAGTGTAAGGTTTTCCAATGAAATATTTTGCAATCGAAGCTCATGGAACCAAAGGGAATGAACTAACTTATCGGGTGGCGTGGTAAACAATTAGGATTCTTTGTTTCATTTTCTAACAATCTCGATGCTTCCCAAGAACATCGAAAGACTTCATTTTAAGACCCCCTCAAAAATTATTATAAAATGGGTGGCGAATCTCTGAAAATGAAATTCACATTGTTGGTGAATGTAGGAGAGGAGGTTTTCGTGATGGTAGAGAATTGATGTTTTTTCAATTCAATGGGCATTGATTTCCACATTTCTATTTTGTTTTCAAATGAAAATTAAAAATGTTTCTGAATGGTATCAAAAACATGTTAACGTACGTCAAGTTACAGTTGTTCTCATCTGGTAAAACATTTAATTATGTGAGCCATGCAGTGTATAAGTATCATGTATGGGGAAAAATTTGTTTGAAGGAAAATACAAATCCTAGTTTTGTGATCTTGCATGAAACTTTCCCCATGATATCCTACACATATCAGCTTTATAGAGATTGATTGATCATCCATACCATCTATTTCTTTAAAAAAAATTGTAACAAGGTTGTAAAGGTTCTTAGAATTGTGATTCTCCATTGTTTTGTGCATAGCTAGTAGATGATTTTCCCTGAAATGGTTAGTTAAATTGAAAGTGTATACATGCATACAAACCCATAATTTATTATCTACTGTTGTGACCTCATCAATCGAAAATGTGATAAAATTCTCATTTTTTTTATCTTCTCTCTCAAATCGGTGATTTCAATTTATGCCATACACTTTACCAATTCCCATGCAATGATTTATTACCAGTGTGTTGTTGGAATGTTTGGAAACCCATTACATTGAAATAATATCTTATAATCAATGAGATCTGAAATTGATCTTCCCTTTTTAAAAATGTGAAATATTGTTCTAAATTGTATAAGTTTTGTTTGAAGACTTGCATTAGTAGCTTTTACAAATTTAGCCTTTATTGTTCCACCTTTCTCAACAAGGTCTTGAATATGTTTATGGTGATTGTAATATTTTTCTACATATCTCATATGTAAACAATATTCCTCGTTTTCCATCTTTTTTTCTTATTAATATTCCATCATCTTGCCTTTTAGACTCATATACTTTCCCACAATACTTCTCTATTATGTCCAACTTCAATTGCATTTTGTGGTCTTTGCCTAGTTTCCAACTACATATAGTACATCTACATTCGTAGGAGTATCAATATTGTTTTATGGTTTAATAGGTTCAATGAATGGATATTTGGCTAACCATTCAAATTTATAAGTCCTTCCTAAAGTCCACTTCCCACTCTTACATTTCTGATGTGTGTTTCTGGAATTTTTATATGAAGTTTGAGTTAGATGGAAATTGGGATTATCAGTACTATCAATGTGAATTGAATTACTCTACTGATTGGGAATTTCATCTAGAGTATGGTCATTGCTAGGGTTTTCTGCATTTGAAATAAATTGGGTTGCTTACTGCATCCTTAAGTAAATCAACATATAAAGTAACATTAACATAATAAGAGTCAAAATTACCTCTTGGCACTAGTGTTACTGTGGGATGAATGAAATATTTTGAAATTTCCATATCACGTTTTCTTTTTCCTTGAGTTATTTTCTCATTTGCAATAGGGGCCATCGTATGGGTGATTTTGAAGTCTGCACATGTGAAAAAATATAGAAGTTTCAAATAAGACATGTAAAAGAAATTGCAATATAATTTGAAAAATAAAGATCCTTCTATATGATAACATAGTAACATGGGTTAGGCTATCAAGAGGGTTATGTGAACATGATATAGTATCACCACACTATTACATACTTGTTTCATACATAATGACATCACAAATTTATGTTACTATTTGGTAACATATTCATGTTACCATATGACATTGGATATTCAACTTAACAAATGGCATGATCTATTTACATTGCCTTCCGAATAATTGTGCAAAAAAACTTGACACACTAACAGCTTCAAACATTTTTCTTACCTCTTTCACTTATTCCTTTAGATTTTTGGCTTATACTTTCATATTTTTCACAGGATTATTCACTTTTACCTTCATCTTCAACTTCGATCTCAAAATTAACGAATTTTGAAATTATATTGTATTACTATATTATGGCGAATTAATCCTATATATAATGGTATATTATAACATGAAGGAAAATATACTAACATTGGTCAGCCCTTAGTGGAAACACTAAGGTAAAATTATGGTCAAATTTATTTAGGACCCATAAAATTTTGGTGAACGCACTACCATATGGTAGTAAAAATTCACCAATTTCAAATTCAAAATTCCTAATATTTTCCTATTCATGAATATTCACCCCTAAATTGAACCTTGAACATCAATTAGATGTAGTCCCTTAAGAGCACTAAGAGAAAAATAGGCTATAATTTTGACGAGTGATATCTTGGTCTCCATGAAAACTTGAAAGATTTCATCTTCACCTACACCTCCATGTTCAAACTCTATATGAATGTGTGTCTTGGGTTTCCCAAACTCAATTTGGTTTTCTCACTATCCATTATTTGTAGCACGGTCTTGCATACTCCAGTTTGAGTCAGTGTAAGGCTTCCCAATGCAATATTTTACAAACACAAGATCATCACACATAATAGACTTCGTCAACACATTGGGGTGGCATGGTAAACATTGAAGGAGGATTTTTGGGTTCCCAATGATCCCAGTGCTTCTCAAAAACATCGGTCATATGTAGTCCCTTAAGATCCCTGAGAGAAAAACAAGCTATAAATTTGACGATGATTTCTTGGTCTCTGTGGAAACTTGAAAGGTATCATTTGAACCTACAAATTTAAATTTAGACCACCTATGAATGCATGTCTCATTTTTCCATAGTTAAATTTGGTTTTCTCATTGTATCATTATTTGCGATGGTGTTGAATACTCCGGTTTGAGCCGGTGGAAGGATGCCCAATATAATATTTTACAAACAAAATCTCGTGGAACTAAACAGACTGCACAAACATGTCAGGATGACATGGTAAACTATTAGGGAGGATTTATTTTGGTGCAAAATGATCTTGGTGCTTCCCAAAAACATCGTTTGTATGTAGTCCCTTAAGATCCCTGAGAGAAAAACATGATATAAGTTTGACATATGATTTCTCAATCTCTGTGGAACCTTATAAGGTCTCACATGAACCTACATCTCCACATTCAAACCCTCTCGCAAATTTGTCTCTCTATTTTTCCCAATTATATTTGGTTTTCTCGTTGTCCCATTGTTTGCATTGACATCGAATATTCTAGTTGAGTCCATGTAAGGATTCCTAATGCAATAATATGTAAATAAAATATTGACACCAAATGGAATTTTCCAACATGTCGGGGTGGCTTGTTAAATGTTTAGAGAGTCTTCATTTTTGTGCCTAATAATCCCAAAGTGCTTCCCGATAACATCGGTCCGACGTAGTCCCTTAAGAGCCATGAGAGTAAACTAGGCTATGAATGTGACCGGTGAATTCTTAGTCTCCATGCCCCCTTGAAAGGTTTCTTCGAACCTACACCTCCACATTCAAACCCTCTACAAATTTCTGTCTCATTTTCCCTAGTTTAGTTTTGTTTTCTCGGTGTCCTATTGTTTACGATGGTGCCAAATACTCTATTTTGAGTCAATGTAAGGCTACCTAATGCAATATTTTGCAAATAAAATATCATGATACTAAAGGGAATGTGTCAACACATTAGGGAGGCCTGTAAATTCTTAGGGATGCTCTATTTCAAAGGCTCAATTATCAAAGTGCTTTCAGAAACATCAGTTGGATGTAGTCCCCTAAGAGCCCTGAGAGAAAAATAGAATATAAATTTGACAGGTGATTTCTCAGTCTCTATGTCACCTTAAAAGGTCTCATCTAAACCTACACCTCCACATTCAAACCCTATAAAAGTACATGTCTTAGTTTTCTATTGTTCAATTTGGTTTTCTCATTGACCCCTTGTTTGCAATGGTACCGATTACAATAATTTGCAAAAAAAATATTTTGGCACCGAACAAACTTTTCCAACACATTGGGGTGGCCTTATAAACTCTTAGGGAGTAATTATTTTGGTTCCCAATAATCCCAGTGCTTCTTGACAACATTGGTCGACATAGTCCCTTAAGATTCCCGAGAACAAAACAAGCTATAAATTCGACGGGTGATTTCTCTCGGTCCTCATGACACCTTGAAAGGTCTCATCTGAACCTACACCTCTCGCATATATACCTTCTATGAATTCATCTCAGTTTTTCCTAGTTCATTTTGGTTTTCTCTGTTTCCCTTTGTTTGTAATGGTGCCAAATACTAAAGTTTGAGTCATTATAAGGCTTCCCAATGAAATATTGTAAATGAAGCTCATGGCACAAAAAGACTGAACCAACACATCATGGTGACCTAGTAAAAACTTTGGGAGGCTTTTTTTTGGTGCCCAAAGATCCCCATACTTTCTAGAAACATCACCACATGTATTCCCTTAATATCCCAAGAGAAAAACATGATATAAATTTGATGGGTGATTTCTTGGTCTTAGTAACACCTTGAAAGGTCTCATCTAAACTTATACCTCCATGTTATTACCCTCTATGAATTCCTATCTCAGTTTTCCCTAGTTCAATTTAGTTTTCTCATTATCTCGTTGTTTGCAATGGTGCTAAATAATCTTGTTTGAATCAATGTAAGGATTCCCAATGGAATATTTTGCAAACAAAATTGTCACAAAACATAATTCTTCAACACATCGAGGTAGCCTAGTGAACACTTAGGAGGACTCATTTTTGTTCCCAATGATCAAGGTGCTTCTCGAAACATCAGTTGGACATAGTCCCTTAAGAGTGTTGGGAGAAAAATAGGATATAAATTTGGTGATGATTTCTTGGCCTCCGTAACACCTGATTTCTCATTTGAACTCCGTGACACCTTGAAGACCCTCTCATTACTTGTTGTCTCGGTTTTCCCTAGATAATTTTTTTCTCATTTTCCCATTTTTAATGGTGTAGAATAATCCAATTTCATTCAGTGTAAGGCTGCCCAATGCAATATTTTGTAAATAGAAGCTTGTGGCACCAAAGGGAATGTACCAACACATCCGATGGACTAGTAACTTCTTAAGGAGGATTTGTTTTTGTTCCCATTGATCTCAGTGTTTATCGAAACATCGGTTGGATGTAGTCCCCTAAGATTCCTAAGATAAAAACATGATATAAATTTTATGAGTGATTTCTTGGTCTTTATGACACCTTAAAAGGTCTTATAATGGTATGAAAGTCAATTTTAAGTAGCAATTGTTCACACAAAAAAATTGCTTTGTGTTGAATCCTTATTAAATAATTGAATATTATAACCTTTTGTATTTTTAATAAAGGAAATAAAACTGAAAGTATTGTGTAAAATCAGAAAATATAGAGATGAATCACCAAAAAATTGACATAGGAATTGATAATGGAGTTTGGCACTTGTGGCCTACGTCTCCGGGTCTAGTTGAATGGGACCGATCTATTAAAATATTGAAAATAAATCTTTAAAAATATTTCTACAAGAATATGATCTTCTCATCATGTTCCTCTACCAAAAATAATAGGAGTCACTTTTTACATCACCTCAAAATTCCTTCTCTAGCTCAAGTTATGAGAAAAACAATATCACAGTCACCTTCCAATGTCCCTTCATATACAACAAAGCCCCTTTTATACTACTTCATAGCTTTGGGTGTAATGGTTGGGCACCTATCCTTTTACCCAAGTAGCCCAGGTTCAAATCCCACTCCTTGTGGGGCACATTTTCTATTGGGATAAGATCCCACATTTGTTGGGCATGAAAATAGGAAGGCATTTATATAGGTGGGTGGTGTATGTATTCATTGGCTTAAGAGCCATCTTATCCCCAAGGATGGGGTGCTCAAATTGGGTGAATGCATGAATGTTGGATAGATAATGGGTGTGAGTTGGCATGTATTTATGCATGGGTATTTCAATATATGGTAGTTTGGAAAATATATGTTTAAAGTTGGAATATGGGATATAATGCGTGGCAATATTGGAAAATGAGTGTTATTAGGATATATGGTGTAATTATATAGTTTAACTTTCATCTAAAATTAGTCCACATGCATAATATAGTGGAAATACAAGGCAAATATATATGAGAGATCTGATAGAACAATATGAATTGCAGGACAAGACACCCCTCCATAATCGAGTGTGTCGAACCTGGCCGAGCGCCCCAATCAATATATAGCGGGCCCCATCTGTCTCACCACCGAGTGTCGAAGACCGGAGTTCTTAACAAAAAAATTCCACCTATATTTTCCACGTGCCACATTCCTATTGGTCCACTTGTGCACATGTCTAACCTGCATATAGTCCCAAATTTTGCAAGTTACCCAAAAATTTCAGCGGGCCATAACTTTTGCAAACAAGCTCTATTTCCTACAAACAAGATATTGACGGAATCATATAATTGTTATCCATGCCATGGAACTGATCAGAAATGATTCTGAGAAGATCTCGATTGACATTTTTCGGTGAGGATCCCCGGATCATTCCTCCCCACTAAGAAACTTTTGGACCCCAAAAGTCAACTTAATTGGTGAATAGGTAAGGGTATTTGTCCCTCACCTTTCCAGTTTCCATCCATTTAGCCTTGTCAAGATGCATGCCTTTGAACCCAACATGAAGATACTCAATGTGACCCATTCATGAAGTTCTTACTTTTCTATCCAAAATGATGTCTTCCTACAACTCATCAAGATACTTAGGAGAAAAATCATCAATGGAAGGCATTATGTTAGCATCATCATGATTAATGATCATAGGTGGTTCATACAATCTTAAATTCTCAACGTTTACAACCGATTAGATTTGCATATAAGGAGGTAAATCTAATCGAAAGCGTTATTACCAATTTTTTCCAATATTTGGAATGGACCATACCATATAGGTTTTAATTTTTTACCTTCACCTGTCAACCTTTCCTTGTTGATGTGAAGCCAAACTGAATCACCAACTTTAAACTTGTGATCAATTATATATTTATCATTCCTAACTTTGTATTTAGCCTAACTTTTCTCCAATTATTCATGGACATATTGATGAAATTGTTGTATTCACTACAAAAATATTTTAGCCTTGTCAAAATCATTTGAACCATTAACAACAGCTTTCATGCCCAAAATATACATCTAGAGGAGAATTAGACTGATATCCATAACAAGTCTCAAATGGAGTCTTAAACTTAGAAGAATGTAAGGCATGATTATAAGCATGTTGCACATAATCAATATGTTCATCCTACAATTTAGGATTTCTACCACAATATTCCCTAAACAAATGTACGATCGTGTGTAGTTTACAACCTCTATTTGATCATCGATCTGTGGATAAAAATCAATGCTCTTTTTCATTTTTGTGTCCATTAATCCCCAAAAATTTGGCCAAAATTCCCCAAGAAATATAGAATCCCAATCAAATATAATTGAATTAGGAAAACCAAATTGAACCCAAACAAACTGAAAAAAAAAAAGTAATTCCTTCACTAGTTATCTGCTTAGTATAAGGAACCAACACACACATATTGCTAAATATGTCCACTACCACATACAAGTAATCATGTTTCTTTAGTGTCATGGACAAGCCTCTGAAAAATTCCATGGAAATACTTTCCCAAGGCCTTGTTTGAATAGGAAGAGGAGTGTAAAGTCCTAATTTCCTATTTCTTGGCTTGCTTGTGGCATAAAGAACACATACCTTAATATACCTAGTTATATTTTCATGTATTATTGGCCAATAACAATATTTCTCAGTAAATTTGCAACTATTTTACTAACACCAAAATTCCTAGAAACAAGAGAAGAATGTGATTCCTTAATCATATGTACACATTCATTTTCTACAATGAAAATTTTACCGAATGATATAATAATCCATCATGTAAATGATAATATTTTTCTCCTAAGTGTTTCCCACTTATTAGATCCTCATACACTTCTTTAAATTCTACATCATCAACATAATGTTCCTTATAACTAAGATGAGCCAAAGAAATATGTTGTAAAAGAATATATGTAACTACTACTGGAGGTCTAGATAACATGTCTGCAACCTTGTTTTGAATACCTTTTTTATACCTGATCACGAGATAAAAATCCTGTAAAATCCCATCCAACAAAGTTGTCTAGACTGCTTTTAGCTTGGTTTTTGTTTGCAAATAATGAATGGGCTGATGATTGATATGTATGATTGTTTCCTTTCCCATTAAGTAATGCTTCCATTTTTTTACACTCTGCACCAAAGCATACAAATCTTTATCATAAGTTGGATAATTTCTTACCACACTTGTGAAGGTTTTGAATGGTAACACACTGGTCATTTGTTCTGCATCAAAACTTCCCCCATTGCATAGGAACTAGCATCTATCTCAATTTCAAATGAATGCTACAAATATGTAGAAGTGCCAAGATTTGAGCAATAATTATTTTATCTTTCAGGGTATCAAAGGATTTCTATTGTTTTCCTCCCCACTAAAATACTTGTTTAATACTTTTCAAAGCATGCAAAGGAGATGCAATATATGAGAAGTTAGAAATGAATTTCCTCCTGTACTGAAATGCACTTAGAAAACTCCTAACTTCTGTCACATTAGTGGGTCTAGGACATTTTACAATAACCTCTATTTTTGTAGGATCAATTCTCAATTCTCCATTTCCTACAACATAACCCAAGTAAATTAAAGATGTTTTACCAAATTCACATTTTGACATCTTCAAATACAATTTCTCTTTCCTTAGTGCATCTAAATTTTTTTGGATGTGTTTAACATGTTCATCCCATGATTTATATAAAACAAGAATATCATCTAAGTAGAAAATAAATAAATCATCAATGAATAGTATAAATATATCATTCATAACTCTCATGAATGTTTCCGGTGCATTGTACAATACAAAAGGCATTACTAACCATTCAAACAATCCCCATTTCATTTTAAAAGCAATTTTCTAAACATCACCTTATGAAATTATTACTTGGTGATAACCACTTCTTAAATCTAAGTTAGTGAAATAAATTGCATTCTTTTATTGATCCAATAAATCATCTATTCTAGGAAGAGGGTAACGATTATTTTCCATAATCTTTTTAAAGAACATAAATCAACAAACATTCGCCAAGTGCCATCTTTCTTAGGAACCAATATAATTGGTGAACCACACGGGACATACTTGGATTAATTATACCTTGATCCAAAAGTTCCATTACCTATCTCTTTATTTCTTCATTCTCTACTACTACGACAATCTATACATTTTGATATTGGGAAGAGGTGCATCCTAAAGAAAATGTATCTCATGTTGAACCCCTCTTTTAGGAGGTAGACCTTGTGGATCCTGAAAAACATCATCAAAATTAGAAAAATTGTTTTACCAATTCATTCTTATGTTTTAGATCACAATCCTCAAATTCCATCTCATGTTCTTTCTCTTTGGCTTTGACCACCATGAGTACAATTTTTTTCTTGAGTTTACAAGCCTTTTCATTTGACCTATAATAACCAAGGATAGATTGCTCTTTTCACAGTGAGCTCTAAAAATAAACTCAATTCCATCCTTTATAAGAAAATATTTATTTTCTTCCCTATATAATATTGCTTTAGGATAATATAAATAAGGAATTCCTAAAACTACCCCACAGATATCCAAAGGAACTACATCCAATTTAACCTCATCTATAAATTTGTCTATAATGGCAAACTTGAAAGTACAAGTTTTAGTTACCCTGTAGTTTTGCATCATCAAAACCCAACCCAAAGGATAAGGCTTAGGATGTGGTTTAATTTTGAGTCCTAATTTCTTAACAAACTCCTCAAAAATTAGATTAGCTTGAGATCCACTATCAAAAAGAGTATCAATTTTCATATGCTTTGAAATTACTCTAATGTGGAAAAGCTCATTCCTTTTCTTATCATCATGTATAGTTTGTTTACTAGAAGAAGATGCAACATTTGTAGTACTATTGTTGGAAATTGAAAGAGTTGATTTACCTTGAAAACTCATAGCCATGATCTTGGTTTCATCACCTGAATCTGACCCAAGATCATGAACTGTAGTGTTTGTTTTCTTTTCCTTTCCTTTCTTAACCATCCATTTAGGTTTCATTTCAGGATGTAATTTCCAACATTTAGACTCATCATGGTTCTTTTTACAATGATTGCAAAATGTTTTTTCATCTTCCTTCTTAACAATAGAGTTTGTCTTATGCTTACCCTTTCCTTTTCCTTGTTCTTTTGAACCTTTTCCTTTATATTGCTTATTATTTTGTTTAAAAGAAGAGGAAGAGGAATCTTTTTCATTTTCCCTCATTCTTCCAAATGGGTTGCTTGAACACACACTACATCAAGATTAGCTAGGACATAAAACAAGAATCATATGCCTTAGGTAACTATTCAATCCACCAATATATTTAAGCAGTGTTTCTTCTGTGTTTAGGGAAATTCCCTGAATTAGAGCCCTTTTCCTCAATTCCTATGTGTAGTCTTGAACACTTTGTCCCTTAGCTTTTCTTAATGTTTTCCAATCCATCATAGCTTGTTTCTTATAACCAAGAGGATAAAATTTTTGCCTAAGACTTGAAACAAATTCAGACCAAGAAGTGATTGCTTTACCTTTGGTTTCTTAAACTTCTCAAAGCTTACTCTCCCACCAAATGAGTGTTGTGCCACCCATTCAAAGAGTTGCTAGATGAATTTTTACTTCATCATCCCCAATTATCTAAACCCTACAATATAGTTCTATCTACTTGATCCAGTTATCCAACCTCTCTGCGTTTAGCTCAAGTCAGTATACATTGGCAATTCTAACTTGATATCTAACTTTAATGAAGGAAAATTAGATTTTAAAGGTTCAGCTTTAGGAATATCAGAACTAGAGATTTCTTATTTCTTACCTCCTCTAGTTCCCTTTTCTCTTTTTCTATCTTGGTACATTTCCTCCAACATTTCACTCATTTGTAGGAATGATTGAAGAAAGTCTTCTTCCTCTCGATCCGCCATTATTGGAATTCGAGATTGTTTTGTACCAATTTAGGGATCCCCTTCTACTAGCTCTCCTTCACCCTTCTTGGATTGAGACCTTGTTAACATCCAACATAACAACAAATTACAATTCAAACACCGTTAATCTGAACCAAAACCAGCTCTGATACAAGTGATTTGAAAGTCAATTTTAACTAGAAATTGTTCACACAACAAAATTTGCTTTGTATTGAATTTTGATTAAGTAATTGAATATTATAACCTTTATTATTTTTAATAAAGGAAATAAAAGTTAAAGTACTATGTAAAATCAGAAAATAAAGATATGAATCACCGTAAGATTGACACAGAATTGATAAAGGACATCGAAACTTAAAGCCTACCTCTATGGGTTTAGTTGAATAGGACCGATATATTAAACTCTTGAAAATAAATATTTAGAAATATTTTTAAAATAATCAAATATTCTCATCATTTTCCTCTACCAAAAATAACAATAGTCACTTTTTACATCACCTCAAAATTCCTTCTCTAGTTCAAGTTATGAGAAAAACAATATCACAGTCACCTTCCCATGTCCCTTCATATACAACAAAGCCCCTTTTATACTACTTCACAGATCTAGATGTAATGGTTTGGTGCAGATCATTTTACCCAAGCAACCCAAGTTAAAATCCCACTCCTTGTGGGGCACATTTTCTATTGGGACAAGATCCCACATTTGTTGGGCATGAAAATAGGAAGGCATTTATATAGGTGGGTGGTGTATGTATTCATTGGCTTAAGAGCCATATTATCCCCAAGGATGGGGTGCTCAAAGTGGGTGAATGCATGAATGTTGGAGATATAAGGGGTGTGATTTGGTAGGTATTTATGCGTGGGTATTTTAATATATGGCAGTTTGGAAAATATGCATTTAAAGTTGGAATATGAGATATAATGTGTGGCAATATTGAAAAATGCGTGGTATTAGCATATATGGTCTAAATGTATAGTTTAATTGTCATATCAAATTAGTCCCACATGCATAATAAAGTGGACATAGAATACATAAAGGTAAATATATATGAGAGATATGATAGAACAATATGAATTGGAGGCCAAGACACCCCTCAATAATTGAGTGTGTCGAACTTGGTTGAGGGCCCCCAGCCAATAAATATTGGGGCCCACCTATCCATCACTGGGTGTCAAATATTGGAATTCCAAAACAACTATTTATTCATCACCTATATTGTAAATGTGTCACATTCCTATTGGTCCACTTGTGCACATGTCTAACTTGTACACAGTCCCAAATTTTGCAAGCTTCCCGAAAATTTCGTAGAGGGCCATAAATTTTGCAAACGAGCTTCATTTCCTGCAAACAAGATATCAACTAATCATCTACATTTTCTCCATGTCATGGAACTAACTGTAATTGATTATGAGAAGATAATAAATTGGCATTTCTTGGTGATGATCCTTGATCACATAATTAAACAAACCCTACATTTAAATTCCATAAGAATGTCCATCTTAGATTACTATAGTTTAATTTTGTTTTCTCGATCTCCCATTTTTTGCAACGGTGTTGAATACTCTAGTTTGAGTCATTATAAGGCTTCCCAATGCAATATTTTTAAAATGGAAGCTTGTGATACCAAATGGACTTCACTAACATAGAGGGATGGCCTGGTAAACATTATTTGAGGCTTCATTTTGGTTCCCAATGATCTTTTTTCTTACACAACAATAAGACTTATTTGTAAGTAGGGATAGTAGAGGCAAGAGATATACCTATGAAAGAAGAACTGAGCTTGACAATAATACTTCATTGCAAAACATACTTGATGGGTTAAATTACATGGTAATACACTATTAGAAGGGAATTTTGGTGTTGATAACCCTATAAAAGTCCAAGACACTATTTTGAGCATCTAGAACAAGTACTAGGAAACATGTTAAGAAGAGATTTTTCATACAATATATGTGGTGAAATGAGAATTGTAAAAATATATTTTTATAGAATATAAGTGGTGAAATAAGAATTGTAAGAAGAGATTTTTCATACAATATAGGTGGTGAAATGATAATTTTATCTTGTTATTAATTTCCACGATTTAATTTCCCTTAGCTTCTCTTAGCTTAGAGAATAAGGAGTTCTCTACTAATAGGGCCAACTACGTGAAGGTGGAAGCATATTTGGCACCACTAACCTACGTAACCATGTGTATGTGAGAAATTAAATAAAAATTTAAAACCTACAAAATTTTAACAAATTTATTAAAGTAAATATTCAAATTAAATTCATGTAGATGTATATATAATCCTAAGTGAACATACCTTTGGGAATTCAGTCCAATGAACCAAAAGGATCAACTCTACTCTTAAAAGTAACAAGCATTTCTTCATGATCCAATTCATAAACCTTCTGCAGATTATTGTTTGATGGCCTAACTCAATATTTTATAAACTAAATATTTGTTTTAAGAACCAAATGTGAATAAAAAATAATCTTTCTATTTATTCCATAGTCTTCAAACAACCAAGTATTTGATTTTTTATAGGATATCATTAAAGCCAAGTTCCAAAGTGACTACCATTAACCCAATTGTTGGCATGAGTGAGTTAGGATGTTTTCATTGATGTAAAATCCCATTAATGACAAATAATATGATATAGGAGTGTTGGATAGTTTATGTCATGATTCTTACATGGTCAATCAGGTTGTTGCATGATGACAAGATTGGAAACAAGTGAGAATGGCTTTCCTACTAAGCCTAATCAGGTGACCTAGCTAGCATAGGTAGTAGAACATGGTGAATATAGTTGTATAATTGCTTGAGGAGTATGGTAGAGGAATGGAGAGAATGATATGACTATGTTAAGACACTCACATGATCTTCACAAAGTGTAGGTACAAGTTGTGGACTTAGTCGGAGGTGCTCATCTAGACCCAAAGATAGGTTCTTAGGGCCCAAATGGAGCATGAGAGTGAGGTGTAGAGATATGCGAGATCATGAAAGAATGAAATGGTGTGATATGTGTTTTATCAAGCATGTTAGGTATTTTTGAGAGTTTTGAAGAATATTTATGATGTTTTCCGACTTGGTTATGGTTCAAACTATACCTTATACTAGGGTTTGAGGGCCTAATAAGGCATGATAGTCATTTAGAGGTGTATGTGAGCTCTTGGGAACACTCAGAATGTATGACATGTTTTTTCATCATGTAGAGGTATTTTTCAAAGGTTTCATGCTTTGTTGTAGTGTTAATTCACTTTGTTATGGCCTAGAACATGCAAAACCCTAAGGCCTAGTCATGTAAGTCATGGTGGTTGAGAATATGAAGATATATTTATGGAAAATTAATTATTATAGATGATGCACAGGGGTTTCCTATAGGTTTAAACAAAATTTTAGGTTTCCATGATGATAATTTTGCAAGATATGAGGTTTAGACCAAAACAAGGTTCTCAAGAGCATGCTTTCCAACTCGAAGAGAGAAATTCTCATGATTAAAACATGTAAGGTTTTCATCAGAACTGATCCTTTCAAGGGTGTTGGGGAACTAATTTAATAAGATCTTAGAGTTTTAATGAGATAAAATGAGGCCCAAACATTTATGAAAATCGTTAAGAAGGTAAGTCACTTTTTTATCACCTTCAAACCCTAATTTACTAGTGATGGAGAGAATATTATTGGTAGGTGCCCAAAATTTATTAGTTTTGTAAATTTAATTATTGGATATTGTATAGTACTAATCAGTATTTCTAATGAGGTATTTTAGAGCTTGTGACAGTATGTGGGCCCCACTAAAAATGATTGTTTCTTCAGATTTTCAGTTTGTGAAAAATATGTCCATTGAACCTATTGAATAAATTACCATTTATGAAATCCTAGGAGTTTTACTACATGTCCATGATATTTTTAAGTCATGGTTGAGGTCCTAGAGTGCAAAGTGTGCCCTATCTTTGAAGACTAGTTTTTGGGCCAAAAGGCCGTTTTAGAAGTGTTGGAAAATGGAAGTTCTTGAGAACTTGTGAGCATGGTGATGAAGTATAATGGAATTGGAGGTGTTGTTGAAATATCATATGAAAATTTTCTTTTTTTCTTAGATCTATGAAATTTTATTGAGGTGGCTTGGTTGAGGTCATAAGTTGACCTAGTTTGGCTTGTTCAGGACAACACTACTTTAGTGAGAAGATTTATGTAGACTACCAATTTTTTTCTTATATGATGTTATCTATACCCTTGATAGTGAAGAGGTATGAATTTTTTTCCTAGTGAATGCATTTATAAGTCTTGAATGTGTTATAAAGGGTGAAAAAAATTGAGTTTACAAAACTACTTCTGGGTAGTTCAGTTTTCTAAAGATGAGAATTGGATTCATTTGCATTGTTGGATGTTTCATTATTTCTTACATACATAGTGATTATCTATGGGTAAAATTATTTCCCATGAATGGCTAAATGGAATATCTGATTTTATTTGG
Organism: Taxus wallichiana var. yunnanensis; assembly: GCA_018340775.1. Classification (NCBI taxonomy): domain Eukaryota; kingdom Viridiplantae; phylum Streptophyta; class Pinopsida; order Cupressales; family Taxaceae; genus Taxus; species Taxus wallichiana. The sequence goes on along the minus strand of CM031243.1, from coordinate 442,394,258 downwards.
TGTGATCTTCAGCTCCATTTTTGAATACTGGTTCCTGAAGTGTCTATTTTGAGCAGAAACAATCCTTCTTGGTGTTGCTATATATGAAGAGAATGATTAGTGAAGATTTCCTTGGTTAGGTTGATGATTTTTATGGTATGTTTACATGTGTGAATATTTTGGAGGCTTGAAAATCTTTATGAAGTGTTTGAATTCTTTGATGAGACTGGTGATGGGGTTTTAGGATTTTTGGGCTGGTCTTGTGTCTTGGTGCATTTCCGATCTATATGGGTCAATGTTATGGTTTTATATTATGTATTTGTTATATTTTTAAGTTTTCATTAGTGACATCTTGGGTCATGACTGACCTATGTTTTTTTTTTTTGAGTTGAGTCATGTATAGAAGTGAATGTAATGGTTCATTTTTGAACTAGTGTGTTGTGAGAGGGAAAAGTGCGAGCTAAGTGAGAGAGTGAAAGTGATTCAAAGGAAAAAAATAGATATGAGTGTGTATTTTAATTTTTGAAGAGTGTTGAATAACTTGTGTGCAAGGGTTTGTGTCTAAATCAGTCCATGAAAGATCAAGTTTGAGCAAGTTAGGAGGTGTATTTGAAGAGGATTTGAAGGTGTATGAGCTAAATCTTGTGATCACTATCAGCTATGTGTGTTGGAATCATATCTTCAGTGGTCTTCTAATCAAAACATGTGTGATGAGTAATATTCACATGAGTCCTTTGTTGTGAGTAATATCAACAAGGGTTTCTAGGGGTTGGTGCTCCTTGTGGGGTTAGTGCCTCACTAAAAATCTTGTGTGATGATTCATATTCATGCAAGTATTTTGGTTTGAGTAATATAATCAAAAATTAAGTGGGTTTTCTTCCCCTTGAGGGTTTCCCACTTATATCTTGTGTTCTTGTGTACTCTTTCATGATTATGATCTTGTGGATGGTTGTTGCATATTGTTAAGATCACATTAATGCATGGTTGAATGTTAAATGGTGTATGCAAGTTAATTTGAATTGTTTAAGGGTTTTGAAGGACCAATTCACCGCCTTCATAGTACATTGTTCTTCCAACAACAAAGGGGACATTTAATGTTTTTACCATCAATGACTGTGGGAATTAAATTTCTACTTTTCCTCTACACAACGAGAAAAGAAGTAGTATATTCCCTCTTCGTTAAATTATGTTACAATAACTATAAAAATATGTTCTATGAATCACAATTGATATGTTTTGAGTGGAATTAGATGTTTACAATTCCATTCATCTACCCACTATTGTGACTCAAATTCATTCCAATCAAAATAAATGCAAGATATGGAAAAGCATGCCATGTACCTAGTATGAATACTAGTGTAAGAACTTGCATTTTAACTATGAAATGAGTTCATATCATTTGATCACGTAATTGTCATACAATCTTCATAGCTTGCCAAATGTTATTCCTATATCAACCAGAAATATTTACAAACTATTGAGATCTCTTTAGATTCATGGCCCGTGTTATTATTAGACTAATCAATAATGCTTTCTGTACATGTAAATTTAGCACCATCTTTAAAATTTAATTCTTCTCTTACAAGATATATTTTAACACATGCTCTTGCACCATCATGTTCTCCTTTCCCATGTCCTACCTCAGTAAAAATATAGATATGTTATACACTTGTTTTCATGTGCATCCTTCTTTACCATTAAAACATCCCCACATTCTTAAATTGTGAGCTGCAATTATTTGAATAAACATACGGTTGATTGAAAACAAAGTTCCTCTCATCCAAATTCACATAAAAATACTAGAAACACCCTTGCACATATTTTATAGATTGTTTTTATCATCACCGATGTAGGAATGATACTCAATTAATATTTTTTAATCTTTCTTAGTGATTTACTGAGAGTGCATGAATGTTATATGCACAAAAATAACAACTTGCACCGAGTTATAGTATTGTGACTGAACCTCCATTTGTGGCTGAAATGAGTAATTATTTGTGAATCCAACTACTGAAACAATAGTACCAAGTGGGATTGTGTCTTTTCTTAACTTAAATTGTTCATCCAACCATCACGCTTTATGTGTGTGCGCAGTGCATACTCATAAAAAAATTCTTTTTGAATTTGACCATATATTATGATATAGGTAATTGTTCTATAACAAGCTCACACCCTTTAGATTCTTTTTAATATTTTCATTTATATGCCAAAAATTTATATTTGTTGAAACCAACTAATTCTTTTCCTATTATATGTGTAGTGCCCACCTTCCTTGGACACTTTGTTTAGATATTGATCCTGACACTATTGATCATATTTTGGACATTATTATGTTTTGATGTAGTATGATGTGTATATGCTAGATCATGGATTTCTATGGACATTATTATGTTTTTCTTAGTATGATGGTTAGATGTTAGACTATGGATTAATATTGATCTGGATTCAGTTATTATGCTTGATGATCATTGAGACATTATTATTATGTGGATGATGATATACTAGTTGACATGGATAGGTTATTAATGTTGATTTTAGACATGTGGTGTTGATATTATGAATAGCTCTAGTATAGAGATCTATTGGATGACAATATAGTTGCAAATGGAATTCAAATGATAATGATAAATTCATGGTATTGTTGTGATTTGGATTTAATCATTATATGTTGCTTATATCATTTGGATGTTCTGATGTGGTCACGAGGCCGAAGGAGGTATTCTATTTTGTAGGTTAAAAATAACAACAATGTTGGGGGACTGGAGACTAACCATATTGGAATTCAGTGTGAGATCAACAAGGTCACCATGGCAACTATGTTTGATTTGTGTGTTTTGTTATGTTAGGACTCCCCATGGGGGGGATTTCCACTATTATGACCATGGGATATATGTGTTTTAATTATGTGTTCCCTTTTTATTTATTGTTGTATGTATTTTGTTTGTAATTTTCTTTTAATTTTAACCATTCAAATGTGATAGTTTAATGTGAGAAGTCATATAGTTAAATTTTAATTAAATAATTGGGATGAGGGATGTAAGGAATTAATGTTATTGTCTTGAGTAATAATTAAATTTGATTTATATATAGTATAACCATGTGATAAATAAATAAACCTTATGTCAAAAGATTGTAATAAATGAATGTCATAGATATTAATACATTTTGAAAGAGTGTGTAAGTTACCATGTAAGGATGTGTAAGAATTTGTAAGAGGTTGTAAGGAAGATTTTGGAAGGTCAAACACTCCATCTCTCTTGAAATTCGAATTTGATCTTGGAGGAAAAATTTGGAGGCTTGTGGGACAAGTTAAACTTGTCCCACACCTCTCAAAATCTTCCACCAACCATGATTATAGTCTTGGAGTCAAAATAAATCTATTTTATTATGTTTTGATATGATTTTGTGTAAGAATTGATTGCACTTGTCTTACAAATTTTTAATGCATTCCTTTTGGAGTATGGGCTAAATTGAAGTATGTAAGTGGTTTGTCATTCACATTTATTGTGATTTATTTGTTGATGTTGATCCTTTCTTGGGGGTTGAGGAAAAATGATGTGGCATCCCACTTGGAAATCCACATCATCCTCTCCCCACCCTCTCCTTTAAAAATTCAAATTCCTTCTCATTTGGAGGTTGTTGAAACATTCCACTCTCTCCCCTTGGGCCGAATTTTCTTCTTGTTGGAGCTTGCTTTGTGGAAGAAGTGGATTTTCTTGTGCATGCTTTCTTCTTGCTGTGTTGGGACTACACTTGATCATCAAAGAACTGCTATTTTGGAAAACAAATCTCCATTATGGAGAGGTAGGCTCTTATCCATTTTAATTTGTTGTTTCTCCCCTTTCTTGCATGCATTATTGAATGGTTTTGTGTTTGCATTCTTGGATGGATGGGTAGAATGCTTAGGCTAAGGTGTAGAGAGAAGACTATGAGGTTTTATCAAAGGAGAGATAAGGGATTTTCCATTGACACTTATTCTTTGTGGAGGGCATGTTCATTTGGGATCCACCTAGGAAAATAATATGCTTGCATTTCTTTCCTTTTGGGGGTATAAGGGATAAATTTGGAGGAGGGATAAGGTTTATGGGATGGTTATGTTTTTTGGCGGTATGTTTTGGTGGATACCCAATTCTGACATGGGAGGCATAAGGAGACCTCCATAGCTCTTGCTCTTGTTTGGCTTGCTTGTTCAAGCCTATGTGTTGTATGATTGTTTTCAAATGCAGTTGGGAACTACTGTCTTATTTGAACCGTGCCTTGTATTGTTGTTATGTATTATGTAAAGAATTTTTTTGTTGTATGTGAAAGAATCTCATGTTGCCATGTGTTGATTCATCATGCTCCATTTCAATATGGTTGGGGCTCGGGGGCCAATGGGGAAAGATGGCTTCTCTTTTCCCATTGGATGTCTTGGTTGGGTGGAGAGCGTTGCCTTTCCCCCTTCCTTGTTGTGATCAAAAGGATGAAAGAAGATGAAATCAACATGTTGCTATTTGGAGGAGAAAAATTACAGTTTTGACAGTCCTACTTCTTGAGTAAATTTGAATGTAACCTTTCCCACTTTGAGTGGATGATTGTATATATATATTGTAATGTGAAGTGATTGTATTTTCATTAAGGAATATAGAGAAGAATTATATCTCTCTGTTTTACTTTGGAAAGAAAATGTGAAAGGAGTTTCATACTTTGTATTTTGAAAATTTGAAAATCCAATCAAATTGGAAAGGAGTTGAGTTGTAAATTTGTTTAAATTCAATAAAGGAATGGAAGATCTTTTTGATTTACATTGTTGCAATATTGTTGTTGGAGATCAATGAAAGAAATATATTCCTTTCCCAATTGCATTGTTGTATTGAAATTTCAATGACTGTTATAGTTTTCAATTCTGTTTTGGGGAAGAGAAAACGTATAAAGGAAATGACAGAATTTGATCTCTTTGAAATGAGTTGTTAAAAATTAGATATTAACATTGCATACTGAATATAAGTGTTTTTGAATCAATTGAATGTTTGAGAGAGGAATTTTATATTTTTCCATACTTGAATGTTGCACAGAAATTTGCAATCTCGTTGGAGAAAGATCTCTGTTTCAATTTTTAAATTTGGCACTTGAAATAATCCAATAAATGTATAGTTCAGAATTATAACTAAAATTAATGAATGAAACAATGAAATTTAGATGTATTAATGTTTAATAAACCTTGTGGGAACTCAATAATTGAAATGACTAGCAATAACTTCATCAAATTAAATTTCAAACTTGCATATCAGATTTCCTGTCAAAAGATGTAAAAGTGCAAAAGAAAATTCAACTATCAAATTGAATCTAGAAAATATTTCTAAACTTACCCAGGACCACTTCTCCATGTTCAGTTTGCATGTTCAGAAGAAAAGAAATCAAAATTGAACCAAACTTAAAAGTTATAAAAATTGTCAGTTTTGAGGTTATAAACCCTGCATATTTTTTCTTCAAAATTTACCTTTAAAAATTTATCAAAAATTAAAATTGATGATTTCTATGTATAGAGGACTCTGAGATATTTCCGAAAGTCCTTGTTTTCCTAAAATGGAGCTTCCTATCAAAAGTTATGGCCATTTGAAGTTTTACTTCAAAATGGCCATCCCAAACCAAAAATGAAATAATTCAACCTTAGAAAAATTTAAATTTTGAACTTTAGAAAAATTTCCTAAAACATTCATGGCCCCGCCACCCTCTTATCCAATCAGATGATGCCACATGGCATCTAGAGGGGTGGAGATTTTGGAAAAACTTAAACTTTTTAAAAATTTGGTCTCGGAAAATTTTCTAAATTTTCCCGCAACCTCACGGACCCAAACCAATCACGTGTTGACACGTGGCAGGGAGGGTGCGCGGGTTAAAATTGAAAACTTAACCATTTTTGGCCTTTGGGAAAATCTTCACATTTTTCCCCTGCACACCGCACCCCAGCCTAATAGGGTGTTGACACGTGTCCCCTTGGAGGCACGGGCCCGCGCAAGTCTTTCTTTTACCTTTTTATCCCTTTGGCGAAAACTCCAAATCTTCTCTCGCCACTCTGCCAGCCCGTGGCCAATCACAAGATGCCATGTGGCACCCATTTTCTCCTTGGTAGAGGCACACAACAAATTTTTCTGCTTAGATTTTTACCCAAACCTCCAAATCCTCCTTCGCCCCGCTAGTCCGTGTCACCCCGCACTAATCAACTATGTGCCGCGTGTCCTATTTCGTGCCCCGCGGGCACGCGGAAGTGTTTTGTTATTTTCACCTAAAGTGGGGAAAATCCTCAATTTCCCTCCTGCTCCGCCCATCCGCCCTAAGGGAAAAATTTTCCCCTTAATCCCGCGGACCTCTCTAGGGAAAACTTTTCCCCAAAACTCCGCCCGGCCATAACTGGAGTTCTACAAGGAGTTAGGAGGACTTATTTATATGGTTGGAAAGGTGAGAGAATTTCCTATCCAATGAGCATAATTTAGGAAATTTTTTATGAATCTAAATGTGAGAAAAATCTAGTTGAATTTTGAGCCTATTAGAGAGCAGGCATGGGGGTAAATTGCTCCCTGAACCTAAGTAAAACATGTAACCCTAAAATTTGAACTTTATGAACTTGTTATAAGTTGAAAATGGAAACCTTGTGTTAGGTAATTAGAATTTGTTCCAGAACCCATTAATTCAAAGTGATGTCTTACTGCAACTTAGTTGTGGACTCTCCTAATAAAAAAATTATTCCTTAATTTTTCCCAGCTAATCCTAGTTTGTTTTGTGGTCTCAAGTGGTTGTTTAAAGTGGGCATTACAATATGTCTAATCTTCTCATGGATATAACTTTTCAATTTTGTAAAGCCACCACATACATTGCATGTTCCATGCAAACATGATTTGTAATAAAAAAATTCAATTGATCTTTCAAAAATATGGTAGGAAGAAATTCCCTTGCATATTTTGGTGGGACATTTAATTCACTCCTGAAACATGATGTTAGTATGTAAAACAAAACATACTTTACAAAATACACCATAATGCATTGAAAAACCAACATGATTCCTACAACAAGTGGTATGTGAGTGATTGATTTCCACATAAAAGGGTTTTTCATTTTAAAACATATTTGGCTAATGTTAATTTTGGGATTTTCATTCTTAAAATTAGAGAACAATTATTTTTGAGTAATATCCAAGAAATGTTTTACAAGTGCTTCATGATTACAAGAACCTATTCTTATTTTTATTGTATCTCTTCTATGCAAGTAAAACCCTTGTGTTATCATTCCAACACAATTCAAGTAATTCTTTTATAATGTCGATGTATCTTTTTTCCATGGGATTCTACTAGAGAATGCCCAATAGTTAGTGTTATTGGATGACACAAGAATTTTACGTATCCCTATTGCTTTCATTAGGTTTTTTATGTTTACCATTAAATATCTACTTGTATTTCTAATCAAGTGTTTTTCATTGTTTTATCACTTACTATATAATTGGTAAGTGCAAGTTGTGTAGTATTGCTATTATTTGTGCATTTTTGACACCTACAATATGGTATGATTTATGTATATTTTCAACAAATTCTGAATTTCAATCATCAATAATAGATGTTATTATCCCTAGGGTCTTCATTGGAGGTCTCATCTTAATTAATTTCATCAACGTAACAAATAACTGAAATATTTTCGTATCATTTAAATTCTGTAAGTAATTATCCCAAATTCTCATAACTTTTATCCTCACATTTATTTCAGACATTTTTTTATGCATTGCCTTTATAAATTTTTCATCAATTTCAATTAATTGAATGGGTTTTCCATGAAAAATGGAAGGAGGTGTTCTCAGAGGTAAATATTCATTAGCAAGGTTACTTTCTTCATTTAGTGTTCCCTTGCAAATTTCAAGATTAACATTTGTCTTCTCAGATAAAGGTTCAATATTATTATTCTTATAAAATAATTTATCCATAACAACATTATCATTCAATTCATTATCAATACTCATTGAAAAATAATTATTATCCTCATTTTCATTATGTAATTCATCATCATTTTCTAAAACATCAAGTGCATTTGAGATAGTAGATGTACCTTTCCCTCCATGAAGTTTTTGCATCCACTTCACTTTATTTATTCTAATATCTTCTAATTGCTTTAGTGTCTTGTTATTGACCTTCTTCATTTCCTTATGTCATTTTTTATCCCCCATGATTAGTAAAATATAGATAGTGGGGTAGGGGACAACCTCAACTACTAAAATTTTGTGCAGGAATGTACAAGAATGTGCAAAACAAACATAGTGGGGATAGGAATCCCGTGAAAGAGGTAGAAAAGGATGTTGGAGAGAAGGCACTATATGAAAAAGGAAAATTCATACACGTTATAACGCATATGTGTTTCCCATTTTCCATTTTCTAAGGAAAATCTCTTGGCTTGGATCTCGTTTTCTACCCCAAGCCCGATGCTTGGACTTATTTAAATAGAAAAAAAACATGTTTGTTGTAGAAAATTATTAAATTTTTGTCCTCCAAAATAAATCCCATAAAAAAGAACAACAAATTTATTAAAAATATGACTACAAGGTCATATAAACTTGCTTTTTCGAAATATATGATTTTTCATATTTTCTTACTAGTATAAGATTTTCATCCTTATTATTTTATAACTATGTATTTTTATAGATCTTTTTTGAATTTGTAAACATTTATATTTCATGGTGTATCTTTTGTTTCACTTCTCCATATTAAAAAAAAAATTATATAGTCCCAAACTAGGACTAATTCTATACATATTCAAAAATAATTCTAATTTTTGAGGTATTTAGGGGGAACAATCGACTATCCATTATTTTTTGATTTTCAAAATATTTTTACTTGAAAAATCATAAAATAAATAAATACTTACTAAAAATAAAAATAAAAATCTATCCCAAACTAGAGGTTCCTATCTATCTTTCTACCAAAGAGTTATCAAAAATACTAAATAGTGGTGAAAAAATGTGGGGAAATGACCGACTATATACTCAGTGTTTTAAAAAAATAGGAGCACCTATTGAAATTTTAGATCTTTAACCCACTTACACTTAACCATTTTCAAAAAAAATAGTAGTTTAGAAACTAGACTCAAAATGCTACAATTCATGTTCTTATAACATCTTCAAATTTTGAGTGTAACTATCTCAAATAACTCATACAAGTTGAAGTTTTTATTTTTCATAAAAAAGTGTCTACTTAAGACCCCCTTTTGGCTCCCCATTTCCATGCACTTACCCATTTATTGTTTCTCATACTTAGAATGATGTATGTAGGCTGTAGAAGTCACAATTCTACATGTTCTTGAGAATTTTGACATTTTTTCTTATATGGAAGTATAATTAATTGCATAAGTAACCATTTAGAGGGTTTATAATGACGATAAGGGGGTTTTAGATAAGTTTCAAATCCTTGGAGTGATTAATTTTGATTTTTTTCATTAATGACTCACAAAGACATAGTAAATTACCATGTACACAATCATGAAGGTTGAGTTTGATGAGTTTAAGGATTTTTGGAAGAATAAGTAGTACAAACAATTTAAGTGGATCGATATAAGGAAAAGGGAGAAATTTTATGCCAATTCTTTGCTGATGGTTTGGATCCCAGGACCTTAATTGAAAAATAAATTGAAACTTACCTAATTTTTGTCTTGCTAACTTAGGCTAGGGTTTAATGAAGGTAAAAATATCATTTCTAGAAGAAAATATGTGAATTGTATGAACCTTTATGATAATTTTAAGGGGAATATAATACGCCTCAAGGAATTATTTTAGTAATTTGTGAAGACTTTATAGGGTGTAAAACCTTATTTCGAGACCATAGTCATGTTTTTACATTCATATGTCCTAGTTTGGGTTCTAGTTTTCATAATTTGAGTTTGAAATATTATGAGAGTATTATATTAGTGTGAAAGTGATATTAATTATCCTTATATTTATAATAAAAAATTTAAGGAATATTTTCTTGGGGAATTCCATTCATTCACTCATACAAAGTTAGTGTAATTTTATATTCGTGAAATCAATTTTGACCCTCCTCTGAATTGTCATGCGTAACTTGAGGGTATGTGCATGGAAATGGGGGAAATGGAACAAACACATGAGAAACAATAATAAGAACTAGGATGAGGCTGATTTTCATATGGTAATTACCAAACCATAACGCGTATGTGTTATAACGTGTATACATTTTAGGAAATATAAAAAAAATGGAAAACTGTATGTGTTTCTTTTTTCATATCCCAAGGAAAATATCTTGTCTTCGATCTCGTTTGGAACCGCACACCTTGAAGTTTGGACATGCTAAAACAAAAAAAAACATGTTTTTGACATAAAATCATATAATATGTCTTACACTATAATAAATCCCACAAAAAGGATCAAAATATCTATTAAAAATATGACTACGAGGTCAAAGAAACTTTCTTCTTTCTAAATATATGATTTTTCAAAATTTCTGACTAGTATAAGGTTTCCATCCTTATTATTTTCTAGCTATGTCTTTTTATAGCTCTATTTTTTTATTTTGGCACGTCTATCTTTCATCATGTATATTTGTTTTCACTCATCCAAATTGAATAAAAATTATACAATCCAAAACTAGGACTAATTCTATGCATATTAAATTTTTTTCTAAATTTTGATATTTTTGAAGTAGTTAGAGGGGGCATGGTCAACTATCCATTATTTTTCTAGATTCAAAATGTTTTTACTTGTAAAATCACTAAAACATCTATCCAAAACTAGATGATTCTATCTATCTTTCTACCATATTGTTTTCAAAAATACTAAATAGTGCTAAAATATGCGTGGGGGAATGACTGTTTTACAAAAATAGGAGCACCTATTGACATTTTATCTCGTTAACCCACTTACACTTAAACATTTTTAAAAAAATTAGTAGTTTAGAATCTAGATTCAAAATTCTATAATTCATGTTCTTATAGCATATTTAAATTTTTAGTATAACTATCTCAAATAACTCGTATGAAGTTGAATTTTTTTATTTTTCTAAAAACATCCACTTAAGAACCCTTTTAGTTCCCCATTTCCATTCACTTACCCTTGCATTTTGGACATTAAAATTTGATGCCACATGTTTTACGATGATGTAAAATAAAAATATATTTAAATAATTTAAATTTTGGTCAAGATAAATATTGTGGAAGTCCATAAAAATTGCAAGAAACTTTGGGGTAGATTTGTCTTCCTATGAGTAGAATTAGGTGTTGAAGGAAATTTCATAACCCCACTATATACAAGGGTTTGTATAATATCCTATCTAGTGGGAAAGGGAAAATAAACACCCTAGATTATTAGTTGATAATGGTGACATAGATTATTGGAAGAGTAATCATTGGGTAGAAAAGCCAAGATAACATATCAAGAAAATAGGTCATATCAGCCCTCCATTGTGAGTTGGAAGATTGGCATCAAAATCCATCTCGTATTTGTATGGTTGAATTAATTATTTCCCACATAGAAAAATTTAACATCTAACACTTGGTTTCTCTCAATATTTATGTTTTGCAGTATTGCACATTCATTCATGATACTCCAAAGTCTCCACAAGAGAAGAATTGGAGATTCTTCTAAAGAAGATATTGCACATAGTTTGATGTGTAATCCTTTATACCACACAAAATATGAAATGTCATAAACACACAATTATTTAAAGAAAAGGAATAAAAGGGGTCATGTGATACTTGAAGATGTGTCACATGCATAATATAGTTATGTTTTATTGTGCACTTCCTTTCAAAAACTAAATTTTCACTCTTCTTTTTCCTTGTAGGAATTAAAGGTATCCCATCAAAGGTTTCCAAAGGATTTAACAAAAATACATAAAGTTGGAATGCATGAATTGTGTAGAAGACAAATATTACTTGGTCACTAAATGAAAAACATGCCACAAAATTTAATACAATCGACAATTTCTAACACTAGTTGGCTCGTACATGTTAGAAAATATGATCCCGTCCACTTTGTTAACAAAAGAGGCTGAATAAGATCATACTAAAAATATTTTCAGAGAGCAGAAACACATAAATTTAAATCGAGATTGACTTATACTTAAATAAATACCTATGTGTCATAAAGCATTGATTTTTTCTAAACTAGACTAAAACTCAAATGTGATTTCCTTCTAGATCACCTAGGAACATTCATTATGATTGGTCTATGTAGCCTCCATGTATGTAATTTTATAAATATGCACTACATATTTGGTTGATACCATTTATTTTAATTGTTGTAAACACAATAGACTGAGGGGGGGTGAATAATTCCTTTAAAATACCCGGTTAATTCCTTTTAGTTGCATACACCATTTAGAGCATCAAATCAACATTCATTAACCATTAAGAGCACATTAAACATGATCAACCATACACATGAATAAGAGAAGACAAGATAATAGAAGATGTAAAGTGGGAAACCCTCGAGGGGAAGAAAACCTTGTAAATTTTTTTATTATATTACTCAAACTAAAAGAATTGCCCGAATATGACACATTACATAATATTTGTTTACCGAGGCAAACAAAAGATCCCAACCCCTATTTAGAAATACCAACCCTAAAATTAGGCTACAATCCCCCAAGGTGATCAAGAAATAACTCAACCATTTGAAGATAAATACCATTGATATAGTTTTTCTACTACAACTAACAATGATCAAAATTTCATCTCCACTCTCTCAAAAATCTATTCAAACACACACTCTCCTATTTTGCTCAATCTCTCTCCTTCATAGGATGATTAGGTAAATTAACCTTGCAAACTAGATTCTAAACTATTCTCAATAATTCATTCCTTCACTCACCTCTATCTTGATGCCCTCAAACCTCCTTCACACTCTCTCTAGGCTCACACTTCTCTCTCTTGCACAACTAGTCACAAATGACCAAACACACTCACTTAAATACATTAATCTTATCCTAAACACTACTAGGTTAGCCATGGTGATTAAGGTAGGTCATAAAAAGATCAAATTACATATAAAAACTCATATAAAATCATAACAAAGACATAGTTAGGTCGGCATACGACCAAGACACACAACAAACACAAACTAGGACAAGAAGGCTAAATCCTTCTCCTCTGAGCACTCTATAGATTCCAAGGAAAAAAACCATATTTTTTGAGACTTTAAAATCTTCACACATGTAAAAATAATTTTAAAGTCTCCTACAATCTCAAGAACCTCCACATCAATCAAATTATCCAATTCACCATCAAGTAGGATTGTTTCCTACACAATTTGGGCACCTTTGGCGTACCACTCTCTGCAAATGAATACCTAGCTTCACTCCAAAACCTAAACTATGAAATTAAATAAATAATTGTAAATACATTGACCCAAGGAACATATATAACTATTTTAGACATCATGACTCACCCTATAGAGCCATCCAAACCTCTTTGAACTTCAGGAGACAAATGCTACCCAAAACCAATTTTACATTCTTGACCTTATCACACATTTTATAAAACTTACAAAAACTCTCAATGAATGTAGCATGATAAATTTTAAGACATAATCATTATCCAATGTATAGGAATCATCAAACAATAAAATATATTGGTCTTCCAAACCAATTTCACTAAGGAACCATCATTGTCCTCGAAACCATGTCAAGTAGGTCAACTTGTGACCTCAACCTTGCCACCAAATATTAGCTATAGATCTCAACCAAAGCACTAAAAACATTAATTAGGATTTCAAATACACTTTACTACCCATTATACTCATCAAATCAGGTCATACATGCTTAATAACCTTCTTCCTCTAAGATCGCTACAAAATGCCATCTAGGCCTAAACTATAGTCTTCATATTTGGACTTGTGCTGACCACCAAATGACTTAAAAATATCAAAATCACTGCAAACATGTATAATATCTCATAATGAACTCATAAAATGAATTTATACATTGGGTATAATGGAAAACATGAGAGAAAAAAAAACTTTCCTGGAAAATAGCATATTTGAGTGGGCTCCACCAATAGTCGACACCAAACCACCAACATTTGAAATCGGGAGAGTCCTCTCCATCCTAAAATCATCAAATTTGATGATTCAATGAATTTAGAGATCACACCAAGAAGATTTCCTCCATCATTCATGAACTAGGGTTTAAGAAAGGTTTTAGATCCTTATCTTCTTAACAATCGTTTATAAATATTAAGCCCTTACTTGATGTTATTATAACTATGAAATATTTCTAGTTCAATGTCTCAACATCCCTAAAAGTATCAGGTACCCATAAAAACCTTTCACGTGCTAACCAACATGATTTATCTCATATCGAGCTATAAAAATCACCTTCTTCAACTTGGTAGGACTATAAACACCATATCATACAAGAAAATCATCATAACAACCTAAAACTTTAGCCATAACACAAAAAAACCTCTATAAACTTATCCACTACTGACCTTATCATGATTAGCTCTGCAACACTTCATCCTATCTCATCTAGGTGACTAGGCCTTAGGTTTTTTCCTAGTTTAGGCCACAACCAAGTGAACTACCACCAAACCAATGCATGACACCACATCTGAATGCATTTACATATTAAAAGTAATGGGAATTACCTTTTTACATGATTCTATAAGCTCATATTCTACTGAAAGTGATCATCATGTCTTATTAGGCCTCCATGCTCAAGAAGTGGGTCTAGGTTACACCCACAAATCATGCTCACAAGTTGTACTGAACTTTGAAACTCACATGAGTGTCTCAATACTTTGGAAGCATGTGATCCATTCCTTGACCAAGCTCATCCATCTACCTCATACATTCCATCACACCAAGCCATCATGCTGACTAGGCCTAGTATCATGGCTATATATACCAAGAAACTTGCACTATTGCCACTCATGCACACTTGTGCACACCATGTTGACTACATCAAATCATCATGTATTTTATCAGTCATCTAGGACATCATCATGACACCCTATAAAATCCTTCTTTGTCATTAATGATCCTTTTACATCGGTGACAACACACAAGCACAAACATGAAAATAATCTCCCCATTTGTCATTGATGTAAAACAACCAAGTTATTCTTCACATTTTTACATCAATTACAAAAAACATACATGTAACACATAATCTTCATCTTATTTAGCATATTAAGATCACCTATTTTTTGGAAACATTAACCGAAGACATCGAGACTAGCTCACGAGACCTATTTTCCTTCTCTATTCTTTGTTTTTTCTTAATGAGATAAGTGTATCTCCCCTAGGCAGAGTCATTCATGGAATAAAAAATGCCAACAATCTTTAATTTTGGGGTAAAGACATCATGTTTGTCTGAAACTCAGTGTATCAAATTTGAGGACACCATCATTCTAGGTTAACCCCACACACAAACTAGAAACAACTTTAGGACTAATATCCCTAAACGTCTTCTACTGCACTCCAAAACCTAAATTTCACCTTGTTACAGGAGCATATAAAACACATGAAACATATCCTTATAACTCCTTGTCATCATACCATCAAATTATACTTGTAAGTACATAAATATGATCACTTATGTAGACACCTATAATTTGGTCTACATTATCTTATTACTAAGATCATACTAATTATCCTAGTCTCATGTTAATTTACTACACTGCACTAGTAAATTACCCTTTCTAACCTCTCCTACACCCCTAAACCCTACTAATCCCTCTCTAACCAGCTTCTATAAGATTGTTTCCTTTAATTAACCTTGTTTAGGTTAATTAACCCTCTTATTGACTTTCTAAGAAGGATTTGACTTTTAAACAAATATCTTACCTTTCCAAATAACCACTTAGCTTCGTAAAAACCTATTCACACCTCCAAATATTTTTTTCTAAAAATCAACTTTTTGACCCCTTTTTAGTCCCACATGCATCCAAAACATCCTTTTATCAAATCCAAAAACTATAAATAGAGGGATACCCCTCCCCCATCTCCCAAGAACACACACACACACACACACACTCTCTCTCTCTCTCTCTCTCTCTCTTATTTATGATTTAAGCCATTTTAGGTCTCTTAGAGTTATTTTAAAGTTTATTTGAGCTATTTGCTTGTTATTTGCTAATCCATTTCAAAGCTTTAGGTAAATGGGAGAAGCCATTAATGGTGAGCTTCCATTCTTAAGATTTTGAAACATCAACAATCACAAAACTGATTGCTAGAGCTTTAATAGGTTCATTTATTGATAGCTTTCATGGAGTAGAGAACTAATATAGTCATGTTTAGAGGTTGATTGTTTGTTTCAAGATTTATATATGCATGCAAATAGGTAGCTCTTGCTTATCTCTAATCTGATGGTCATTGAGTTGTTTGTTTAAATATTTTGGGGCCTCTTTTATGTTCTTACCCCATTTTATAAGATTTTACAACTTTGCATTGCACACAACTTACTTCAAACACATGCACTAGAGATGGATCAACTACAACTTCACAGTATTGAGACAACCCATCAATGTTCTTATCCTTCTTCTTATGTTATCACAACTTTTTGAGCTCATAACTATCCCCTTGTCAATATAACTGTAAACACTAATAACTCTACCATACAAACCGCTTTGACACCTTCGATACCTACTAGATTATCAACTTTAGATTTTCATGGCTCATGAGGTCTTCATACACCTATAGCTCACTATTAGAGTGCTTCAACGACCTTTAATACTTTGATATAGTGAAATACTCATTCATACATGTCTTGCTACATTCCTAGATTCTCTTCTCAAAGATAAAGAGCACTCAGAACTCATTCCAAACACAATGAATCTCCATGTACAAACTATAATGGTATATACTTTCCCTCATAATATTGTAACCACTTTAGGCATAAAATTAGGAACATACCTTATCTTATGATGTCTTTACATAATCTTTGTAGTCCTTCATCAAGGTGCATAGATTCAATCTAGGATTATATACTCTTGTAAATCAACTTGTCTTACAAAATACCTATATGAAACAACACTATACACCTCAAACAACCATACACAAGCTTACAACCATGATCATCAATAGAAGAACTCATATTTTTGTCTTCACATTCCCGATAGTTCTTCACACTACTTCATACTACCTCCATGAATCCTAATAACACTTGATACACCTAAAACATGAATAAATAACTAATGAAACAACATGTAGAACTAGTCAACTCACACACATACCTACAATGCACTATTTAACCTTACATATAATGGTCTGATCAAGTCATCATATATAATGAATTACTTCCTTCTTCGAGAAACCATCATCCTTGCAACATGAAAACATATAAACCAACTCAAAAATATATTGTATACCTTCAGGAACACTATGAACACACCTTGACACTATGAAAACAATTATATAGGGCCATGCAACAACCATTCATGTTCCCCCTTTACACTTGCTTCATACAAATGGTGAATGTCATTAAGAAGCTTAGTAGAGACATCCTTCTTCATAAGGAGTCTAGGAAAACATACTAAAGATTTCTCATTTCCTCTTAGACACTTGTGACTCACCTCTTCCCTTGTTATTTTAATCTATAACCTAGGAACCTTCTTGATTTAGTTCAACATCTGATTTAGGAGAAAAAAAAGTTTTCTTTTGGTCCCCACAACCTACCTTGTCTCTTATTCTATAATATAGGAGTCGAAAACACCTTATTTTCTTAGAAGGTCCATAACAACAATCTCTATCTATATGTCCAACCTCATTGCAATTAAAACATACAATCTTATTCACACCTCTTGGACCTTCTTATTTCCAAAATTGACTAGATGAATCATATAGGTAGTACTTGGCAATGTATCCCTTATCTAGAAAGTTGACACAAGTAACATTCCTTGATTTCTCATCTATAATATCCCTTCATGGGTGATAATATCTAAAAACTTCCTACATTCCTTTTCCCTATGTCCAAAGCCATTAAGCGCATAACAATAGAAATTGAAGGATATTTCATACCTTGATGCATTGGGCTACCTTATGGACTTTGTCTTTACATTATCTTTGAAGTTTCTCTTCTTCTACTCCTCTTTGGTGTTTGAACATTAAGTATCCTTACTTAGAATAATTTTTATTGCATCACTTATTTTCCTTTCAGATCATTATCGACGCTCAAACCTATCATGTCTCTCTTGCGCAGACGTTTGAATATTTAAGAGGTCATCAAGATCATTGGTTCTCTTTTCAAACTTCTTACAAGTTTTAGCTCTGCTTCACTACGTACAATAACTATCCTCTTATAATAATTATCTCTTCTTCAAGCTCAACACATTATTATTCTTTGGATTACATGCTTAAGTCCATATAACTCATCTACATTTCTAACCTTTTGATATTTTCATCCAACTTACCTATCTCAAACCAATTTTTATCCTCTAGGTCATGGATTTTGTATTCATATTCCTTGAATTATTCTCTCATCTTCTTAACATTCTTCTCAACATGTTTTAGCTTTTTTGAACACACATTAACTTTGTTTCTATGTCATTCACTTATTATTCATCTTCAAAATGTATGGAGTCACTAGACAATATAGAATTTTCACTCATATATCTCATTGCATTCTTCGCCATAAACAAGAATTAAATATGATTCATATTTTGATTCACATCCAAACACCATCACAATTTTCTTCATCGATGAACAAGATTCTTCATTTGTATATAAACTCTTCTTGGTCTTCTTCTTGTTGTTACAATTATTGAACTTCTTCTTGCTCTTGTCATACATGCAATCCTTCTTGGCATGATCTTCATCATATTCATCATCATCTCCATCCTTGATATTTTGAGGAAACTTAATAGAAAAATGACCAAAATTTCCACAATTAAAACATTTAAAAGGAAATTTAAATTTATACTTACTAGATCCTGGTTTGCGTCTTCTAGAAAACATGGCAATTAGTTCATCATCATCAATCTTAGGAGCATAATCATTATTGGAATTCTTATATTTTAAATTCTTCTCAACCTTGAAAGTAATCTCCTTCTTTATAGGTTTTCAATCCATCATCCTCATCTCATATGTAGTTAGGATGCCATGTAGCTCATCCATATTCATGAACTTCAAATACTTGGCTTCCTTAATAATAGACACTTTAGGGTAAAAATTAGGAGTGATGGATCTCAACAACTTTTTTCACAACTTCTTCACCTAAACCTCTCATGATGTTGACAAATTTATCAACTCAAAGAAGATATGTAGAAAATATTCTGTTATTTCATACTTAGGCCATCAAATTGTTTTTTCAAAGTTAGGAGTTTTGTTATCCTTACCTTGGAGTCTCCTTCATAAATGACCTAAATATTCTCCCACATAGTTTTAGATGATTTACAATGTATGGTCTTAATAATATTTGATTCATATAGAAAACACGTGATTACATTCATTGCCTTGAATCGCCATGATTTTACTTATTATTTGTAGTACTAGTTGGAGGAGTTTAAGGAACAATATACACATCTAACACAAATTTCCAAATATTAAAACCTAAGGAAGTGATCTGATTACTCATCTTGATGTTCTAAATATAATAGTTTGATCCATCAAAGAAGGAATCTTTGTTGGTAGAAGTGCCACTCTGTTGAATTGACATTTTAGTTATTCAAAGATCTCCTTCAAATGATTAAAATTCTTCAAAAGGAAAAATATGATACTAGTTGTTGGAATCACAATGGACTCGAGAGGGGGTGATTTAGTCCTTTGAAACCATAAATTCCTTTTAGTTACATACACCATTTACAACATCAAATAAAAATTCATTAACCATCAAGAGAACATTAAGCATGATCAACCATAAAAATGAATAAGAGAACACAATATCTAAAGTGGGAAACCCTCAAGGGAATAAAACCCATTGAAACTTTTAATTATATTACTAAAAAAAATCATGAATATGACACATCACACAATATTTTTTTAGTGAGGCAACAACCCCATAAGGAAAAACCCTATTTTTCAGGGAACTAACCATGTAAGAAGGCTACAACCCCCTTAGGTGATCACACACCAAATAAATCATATGAAGATGAAGACCACTGATATATTGTTGCTGCTAAAACTGATAGTGATCATAATTTCAGCTCCACTGTCTCAAAAATATATTCAAACACACTATCTCCTACTTTTATCATTCTCTCTCCTTCGTAGGTTGATTAGGTCTCATTGACATTACACACTAGCTTCTAAAATCTTATCAGTAATTCACACATTCATACAAATATCTCTTGATTCCCTCAAACATCTTTCACACACTCTCTAGGCTTTCACTTATCTCTCTTACATAACTAGTCAAAATGACCAAAAACGTTAACTCAAATACATGAATCTTCTCATAAATTCCAGTAGATCGACCATAACAATTAAGGCCACATAACAAAATATAATTACATCTACATACTCATAAAAATCATAACAAAAACCCATACAATCCAACACATGACCAAGACATAAAAAAGCACAAACTTGGCCAAGAAGGCTAAATCGATGCATAGAAAATATATAACAAGCATATATTAAACTTTCCAATATATTTCAAACCAAAACATCACTCTGTCTTTGCAAAGAGGATCCAAAACTAGGCCAAAATGGATAAAAACTTGCAAACACTAACATTTTAACACTTATAAAGCTATTATCATCACTCCACTCAAAAATATTGCCTTTATCCACTCTAAATGCACTCATAATTTCATCCCCAAGTCATGTAAACTAACTTACAATTTACCTTCCTTAGTTGGCTTTCAACTTTTACATTCAATCGCTTTCTTGAACAAGCATGCACCTTGTATTTTAGGAAATACTGAGGTTTCCTAAGGCTTATCCCAAATTCCACCACACATAAAAATGTTATATCCATCATAAAATGCATTCAAGGCAATAAAAAATATCACGTTTATCCCCTTTGTAAACATTTCCTCTATCCCCTTAAGACAAGGTAGTTTGATTCGTTGATGAAAATATGCTTTTAGAGATACCCAAAAAGAACAATTACCTTCCTTACTTATCTTTCATCACAACTGATAGTCATATAAAACCTCAAGACCTAACTCCTTCCCAAAACTCTTCTTATCTCACTTTTTACATTTCTTGTTCTTGAAGAACCAATTAGCCTAGATAGTCTTCCAACTCACATAACTCGTAATGTACACAATTCCAAGACAAAAACTTATTCATTTCAAGAATCCATTATACATTACCTTAATCATGATAAGTTTCAAGTTCCAGCTCGAAGGAAAATACAACTTACCTTGGAAAACTACCCTCCAAATTAGCTTTTGGAATGTGTTAAACTACTTGCTTATGGAATGTCTAGAAGATGTCTAGCTTAAACCCTTAAATTTTCAAATTTATTACATAATCATTTTCCTTGATTAGTTATCATGATATTTTGAGAAATTTAGAGTAAAATACCCTCGTTAGGGGTCTTATATCACAAACCCTAGCTTTACCACCATGTAACCCTACTAGTGAACCCAAGAGAGGTCATTTGACTATAAATTTATTAGATCATCGATTAAAAACTTGAAATTTCCCACACATGTTTATTTCAACATTCTTTAATGTTTTCCTACTAGTAAGTGTTGAAACCACATACAAAATCCTCTTTGGTTAGTCACTCTATTGTCCCTTTGTAGATGCATAGAGTTTCAAACAAGCAAATGTATTCATCAATGGAACAAGAAAATATTATTTTCTCAACTGGATCTATATCCTCATCCTCAACATTCCCATGTATTAAAATTTAACACTCACACTCCTGAAGTCTTCATAAAGTTCACATCCTATGCATTTGATGTTTAGTCTTAGTTCATTCCACAAACTTGACACCCACATAGTTTGTAGTTCTTCCAATGGTATTTAAACATGTAAAAAATTACCATGAGAATCTAACCACATGAATGCTATTATTTTCTTATCTTGAAGTTCTCAGAGAGACTCCCATGAAACAAGTGTCAAAATATCATGGTATAATATCGCACACACAATTTTATACTCATATGAATACTAAAACAATGTATATGCAAACACCAACTTGAAACCAACATTCTTAGGGTGCATATGGCTATAATTTAATGCATTGAAACAAGTAATCTCAATTTCCTTAATACAACTCATAAAATTATCAACAAGAAAGAATTACACACCTATCAAACTTCATATTCATGTGCATTGTATTTCTTACAAAAAGTTATACTTCCAGCTTTTCCTCCTTCATCCTCCTCTCCACGAGGAATGGTCTTCCTAACTCACTAACACAATCCATATACTAGATCTCCAAAATGCATGTACCTACTCTTTCACATAACTTACATTTACTAATAACTCTTGAACTTCCATTTTCTTCCTAGACTCATAACTACCAATATTATACTAAGCATTTTTAATGAATTACTCTCGTGATGGCTTATCACACTTGTCCAAGAAGCCCAATTCTCTCTTTACACTAATTTAACCCACTTTACAAGATTTAGTCTCTATTTCAACCCATTTACAAATTCAAACCTCACTTTGGAGGGAAAAGTGCTTACAAAGGAAATTCAAAATTTTGACTCTTTTTCCCCTCTTAAAAGGACTCATTCAAACCTCCTATGGACTCTAACACATTAAAAACCTAAAATTCATGACTAGAAGATAGATTAACAACATGATAGTTCTTGTGCCAAGATGCTCCTAAATAAAAATCCTTCTCCACCGAGCACTCCATAGACTCCAATGGCACAAACCAAATTTTCCAAGATTCCAAAATCTTCACAGATGTTAGGTACATCCTCATAACATCTCCAAAAAATTTAGGAAACTCTTCATCACTCAATTTCTCCAAGTCACCATCAAGTAGGATTGTTTCCTACATAATTTGGGCACCTTCAATAGACCAGCTTCAAAAATGAAGACCAATATTCACTCCAACAACTCAAATATGGAATGAAACAAATAATTGGAAATAAAATGACTCAAGGAAAACATATAACTAATTTAAACATCATGAAAACCCATATATCCATCCAAACCTCTTTGACCTTTAGGAGACAAATGCTACCCAAAAATCAATTTTACAATATTGACCTTTTCACACCTTTACTAGAATTTCCAAGACCTATAAATGCATGGAAAATGAAAAATTTTAACCCCTTATAATTATTCCATGGATAGTAATCATCAAGCAATTAAGGATATTTATTGGTCTTCTAGACAAGTTTCAAAAAGGAACCATCATCGTCTCCGAAACCCTCTCAAGTAGGTCAACTTGTGACGTCAAACATGCTACTAAATCTAACCTCATAGAGCACAACCAAATAATTCAACACATTATATTGATATAAAAACCTCCATCACCATTCAACTCATAAATTTAGGCCATACATTTCAAGAACCTTCTTCCTCCAAGATGGCTACCAAATACATTCTATACCTAAAAACTTGTCTTCAAATTTAGAATTGTGAATACCACCAAATGACTTCACCAAAATTTGATATCACTTAAAAATATAGAATATATACTCATCAAATCATAACATACATTTATAAATTGGGTCAAATGGAAAACATAAGATAAAAATTAACTTTCCTTGAAACTAGTATATTTGAGTGGGCTCCACCTAAATTCAAGTCACCAAACCACCACCATATGAAATATAGTAGAGTCCTCTCCATCTCGAAATCATCAAATTTTATGATTTAATATACTTAGAAGTCACACCAAGAATATTTCCTCCATCGCTCATGAACAAGGGTTTAACAAAAGTTTTCAATTCTTTTTCTTCTTAATAATCGTTCATAAATCTTATGCCCTTATTTGATCTCATTCCAACCCCGAAAGCTTCTTAGTTCCATGGAACAAAATACCTGGAAGGATCAAGTACCCATAAAAACCTTGCACGTTCTAACTTGTTGGTTGTCAAATTAGGACTTTAATGAAAGCAACAGTTAGGGGATAGAAAGTCCCTCCTCTTTAATGGGTGAGGTGCCCTTATTGAAAGCAAGCAACAAAACTATTTACAAATGTACAACTATCTACTCTGATGAGGAACTCTGATATCATGAAAGTGTTTTAATGCAAAGATTGATGATCAATACAAAGGAACATAAGAACTAAGGGAGGAAAAGGTATAACATAACAACATTCCTGTGAAATATAGATAGAAAAACAATTCCTTATAAATTCTCGAGTAAAAGTGATATATAGAACAAAATCATTCATATTAAACAATCAGATATTATTTCATAGACACAAAGTTCTAGAAATGACATCCATAAGAATACAAATCTTCTTAATGCAATAGATAATGATTCAAAACTTGCAGACATGTAAGAGAGGATAAATCGATGCAAATAGAAACAAGAAGGAAATATTCTATATTGATAGCTTTAAATTCTTTTAAACTTTAAAAAATTATCAGAGTTCCACCCTTTGGAATGGTGTGGAGAGTCCAATATATAGCTTACAAAGTGGTTACATTTGGTAACCATTTCTTTTAACCAAAATATTAATTAAGGAAATTACACAATATAAAGTCCTTAATTAATTTACAAGGAGACCCGAACTAACAACAAAGAAGAGAGTATAGAACCTAAGTAGGGGCATCCGTTGTGGCTGAAAAGGGCCCACTATTTTGAGGATCCGGTGCTTTAATCTCTTCAATGCTTCCACTATCTCCATGCCCTTAGAATCGTTATGTTAGAAGTGGCATGAGTCCACGTGCCCAAAAATTTCTCCATTTCTTTTTCAAACTCAATATACTCTAGATATTCTTTATTAGCCTCAAGCAATAGCTAAATGGAGAGAACAATCATCCTTCATTTTCTCTTTGGTGATTGATTCTTCCTTAAACAGATCATCCTTGACAAAGGATTTAAATTGAGCCTTGATTTCTTGAAGAGAGAAGGGTACACCTGTGACTTCATCCTAAAAATGGAAGTGGATATTTTTTAAGACGGATACAACACAAGTTTTAAAAGACTCCCTAGTGCCTTTTCCGTAACTTTAATTTTCCACTCGATCTTAAAAATCCATGTCCTTGACATGTTATTCTTAACATCATGAAACACATTATTGGCCAACAAGATCCTATCATCAATTTGACCCATCAGACAGAGATCTGCGATACATCCACTCCAGGATTTCAACTCCTTGTCCATAGCCTTGATCAAGAAGTGAATTTATGCTACAGCTTGATCAACTTCACATTAGTTTTGAAGGCTTCCTCAATGAAGTTTCAACTTTGTTTGTAGTCATTTTTACTCTTACCATAAAAGGAAAAACCCATGCACGTCGGCCTATCACCCAGCCAGGCCGAGTGCTCACCGAGGCACGCGCGGGTGCCGAGTCTCTCTTTTATGTGAGTCTAGTGGGAAGCATTATCTATGATTAGTGTAAGAGTATTTAGGAAAGAAGTTGAGACATACAAAAACCATAGGGCTCAGAACAGCCTCCAGATCCTTGCAGTCACTTCAGACCAAGTGCTTTAAAAGACCCCAAAATATATATTATAACAGAAAGAAAGATACAACCATTCATTCATACCATGAAGGGAAAGAGAACTCATATGAATGAAATATACATTAAACCCATTGATATTCATATCTATTTATAACAGGTAACCTTAATATATTCATTGATTCATTATAGAGTGTCACAGAGTGTAGACCGCAGTCATGCACATCACTGGACATATGTAGCTAAGCTAACAAAAAGAAAAATACAACTCCATGCTTAGTACATCCTTCCCTGAACCAGAATATCCCCTCGCAACAATTCTAGAGATCTTCTCTCATTCTCTAAACCACCATTCCCTATGTATATATCCCAATGATACATCTCTCTCTGAGTGTGTATATCTCTTTGTATATATTTTCCCATGGTAGGCACTTGTATTTATCACTTTCCCGGGCTGCCAACTCGGCTTGTTGTGCCCTCAGATTCATCACCAAGTGTCGAATATGGTCCTCCATGTGAGTATGTTCCTTCAGGCCTGAGCTCTCCATTCCATCTCATGATGATCTTCTAGAAGATTCCATCTAGGCATGCTCTTTCCTAGGCCAACCTGTTGTCAGAAAACATCTTATCCACATGCAACCGATCACGCTTTTCATGTGCTGTACCTTGGGAACTCAAATTGGCTAAGTCCCATACCTCCTTTCGTGCATTGCGTGCACTATTTGTCTCCTTAAGCCTTTCTCTAGCATGTTTTTTCCTTGTAAACCATTATATAACTGGGGTCCCATGCACCTAAGCACCTTCATACTTGGTTGATATTCCATGGGCCCAACATCACCCCACACTATGCTTGCTCTCCGTCCTCAGAAACATCTTACTTTACCAAGATACAAGCTATTTTATAAAACCCAAAAGTAGACTTATACTTTACAAAATGAATAAGAAATGAAAGAATAGGGGAAAGAATGAAGAATGGGGGAAATCAATTCAAAAGGCTGGGAAAGTCCTTTCACAGATCTTCCTCCAGCTTGTTCCATACTTTGACCTCGCCCTTCACCTTCTAGCATAGGTCACCCACCAGGGTGCTCACCTCATCAAAGCTTAGGCCAATTCCCTAGGCACCTAAAGTGTCCACAGTCTGCTCCAAGTCCTTACCTAGGTCTACAAGTTTATCCATTCTCCTGGTAATTTAGGGGTATAGTTCCTTCATTGGGCCTTAATTGAGCTCTTTAAAGCCTCAATTTCCTCTAATTTATTTTCTACTTTGGCCAGAACCTTGTCCCTCTCTCGCCCTATTCCCTTTTTTCTTTTCTTGGAACTCTTTCAAACTTTCTCTTCAAGCGTAGCGACCAAGGAGCTCGCCACCTTATCTCTATCCGTGCATGTTTCATATGTGGCTTCTATAGACTGGGCAACGACCTTAATCTCGGTGAGTACTTTGGTCAGTACTCGCAAATTCTTTCTACTACCTTTAACCAATATTTCTCCTTCAAGCACGTGGCCACTTCTTCGCATATTCCAAAGGCTAAGGGTCACCTCTCCATGGTGAGGATGTGCGTTAGGTCTTCTAAGCATTCCAAGGTTTATGCATACCTCTAAGGGATTGGAGTTAGGTCAGGGTGCTTTAATATGATGGCACTCTTGATCAAATCCACCTTTTTGTAGACCTCTTGCATCTTTAATTTTTCCTCCTTTAACTCGCACCTTAACTCGTGTACTAATTAATTCCTCCTATTTTAAACTCTTGGCCTTCTCCACGAGTTCTTCCTCCTTCTTCCCCAAATTTTCCTCCAATGCTCTGATTCTGTCATTTTTTGAAAATAGCCTAGCCTCGGTCTTGACTGTGACTTTGTTCAAAGCATTGCATACTTTCTTGTCTAAGAGCTCCTGAGGGTTTACTAAGGGGTTGTCTCCCTTAGATTTTGGCAATGAGATGAGCACTTTCTGGTAGACTTCAAAGTCTGGCTCATCAACGTGTGACTCAAACGCCCAAGAAAGCATCTTCTTGGTCTTGGGGTATGCGCCATCCCTCTCAAAAGACCCCATGGCTATAAGCCTTTCAGTGGGTATAGTGCTCTGGAACCATGTGTGCAACACCTTCCTTAGTGTCATCCACATAGCCCATTATCTGTCTCTGTTCTGTATCTAGAGTTCTCCTGCTCAAGTGCACACCTTTGGGGAAGATAATTGTCAGTGGGGCCTCTTAGGCTATCATGCTCCTTTTCAATGCTCTCCTCCTTCCCTTCCTTAAGCACTATGTCTGCGTTGTGCTCTAACTCTTGGTCTATGAGGACTTCGAGCATATTTTTCACTTCTCGCTCTGCTAACTTAGTAATTTGCTCTTTTGTAAGGCTTATGGCTCCCTGCTCCTTGGCATCCTTCTCATCTACCTTTATGTTTTCAGTTTCATCCTTCATCCACCCTCTTCGCTTCTTCTAAGAGGTGGCTTCGATAAGGAGATTTGGCCTCCTCTTCTTCCTTCGATGATTCATCCATGGTGGTGGGTTGTTTGGGTGCCTCTACTTTTGGCATCTTCTCCTTTACTAAATTTTGAGTCAAGGGTTTTTCTCCACTCAAAATGCCTAAGTCAAAATTTTGAGTGAAGGGTTTTTCTCTCAAAGAAAGTCGTGAAGTTGAAAGAATCTGTGTTTTGGGTCTTTTTGTGTGATTTTCGGGCCTGTCGGAACTTTTTGTCCCATCCGTCCCAAGTACAAAAGTGCACTCTGTTCCCCGATCGGCCGAAATCCCCGAAGCTGTCCCATTCTCGGGCCCGTCGGAAAATTTTGTCCCAAGTGTCCCAAAATTTTTTGTGCGAGTTGTTCCAATTTCGGCCGAATCATCCTTCCCGCGTACTTCGCACTTTCCTGTCCCAAATGTCCCAAAACTTTTGTGCGAGCTTTCCCATTTTCGGCCGAAACTCCCGAGTCACGTACTTCACAGCTCCTTGTCCCAAATCGAAAAATGCAAAATGATCCAATTTCGGCCGATCTCGCCCGAACCGCGTCCTTCGCGTGTTTTCGCCCCAAATATCCCATTCTCAAAAATGCGCCCTGCTTCATTTTCGGCCGAACCGGTCAAGCCGCGTACTTCGGAACTTTTTGTCCCATCTGTCCCAAGTCCAAATGGGCCCTTTGTTCCAATTTCGCCGAAACACCCGAATCGCGTACTTCGCACATTTTCGTCCCATTTGTTCCAAATGCATTTGTGCGTCTTCTCCCTGCTTTGCCCCGAACTGCCGAGCCGCGTGCCATCGCGCATTCGCCTCACACTGTCCCAAGCGTACTTCAAGTGTCATTCACACTTAGCTTTTCCCGCTCATTCCGAATATGACGCTCCTTCAAATTGGTGGTCAGTGTATTCAATGCGCATTAAATTCATTCCGCTCCTCAAACGGCTATATAACCAAGCATACCACCTTCGCATTTTTCACATTACTTCCTCCTTGCTATCGCTTGCTCAAACCTCGCAATCTAGTTCCCGCGCAAATATCCCTTCCTTTGCAAATTCCTTCCAAAGTCCGGGTCGCAGCCCCGAATCTATCAATATGAAGATCAAGTTTCAGTGACAGAGCAAATTTCCCACTTGAGTCTCGCTGCTAGCAATATCGGAGATGACAAAGAAGCTCGCCATCTCGACTTCGTGATTTTTGGTCAAGAATGACAGATGCAAACCCTACGCCAATGGCACAGATGATTAATGATAGTGGTTTAGCTTTCACGAGGTTTCCCTATCTCAAAAGCAGTGCGACATCAGATTTCATGCGGAGCTCACTTCGACCCCGATTCGAGTGAATTGACAAATGTACACGGGGAGCTCATCGCAGCCGACGCCGCGCCATCGAGCTGCTCCGAGGATTCCGGAGATGGACAATGCTATAGTCGTCTCTCTGATCAAGCATGTGCCATGTTCGACCAAGACAGTGATAAATATAAAGCTCGAGTGGCGAGGTCTTGGTTGAAGAACCCTAGGAAAGGAGCTTCTCGTCTGACCAAAACCCTCTTCCGGTGGATTTCAATGAAGAATTGTCAGATTTTATAATCCTGCTGGCTCGGGTTATGGGTTTGCCCTCAACCAATGAGTTTCATTTCTGGATGTGCCCGCTCATCAGCATGGTGTGCGAGGGAACGCAAAACATCAATTGGGCAGAAATCATAAGCATGAATTTGGCCGAGCAACTATCCAATGTGCAGCAAACGAAGAAGTTCTTCATGACTTCGTATCTGATGTATACCCTAGCAGCGTCACGGCAATGGTTTGGCTTTTCCTACATTGATGCGCACAAAGATGATCCAGTGTACGCCTATTGCCCGCAGTTCACCCTAGAGACCAGCAATCGGAATTTCAGAAGGGTCAATGATGCTTTCACCATGTACGTGGTCAGATTGCTCGAAGGTGACACCGCTGTAAGGTTTTCGACGGCTATGAACTCCGATATCACAATATGGAGCCTATTTCATTCAGTTCAGGAAATTCTCTTATATCAGGCTTGCTGGCTATGAGAGCACCCCTCTGCGGCTTCCCATGTTCTGCAACGACAAAATGGCCTTGATTGAGATATGCAGGCAACTGGACAAGTTGCACAGAACTTGCAGAGACAAGAAGATTTCTGGCTTGCACTTTCCCATAACTCTGGGAAACTACACATGCAAAACGGCTCGATGCTCGTAACGTAAAAGAGCCCCTGGTCCCTATCATCGCTCATTTCTTCAAGCCAAGAACCTGCTTTTGACTTGAAGAAGTTCATCAATGTAACATCAAGATAGTCTATCATCATAGGGCGTATACGTAACACTCCGGGCCGACCGTGCAGATGATTTTGAAGCCGTGAGAAGGCATTGTGGCAGTGTTCTCCCCGCACCGATCCAAGAACTCGGGCCTCACTCAAGTTCCCGAAGGTCTCCAGTGATGACAATTTCGAGCTATACTCGTATGAGTACGAAAATGTGATTAAGCACACCCTCTGAGGACCTGGATTGGAACAGGAAAGAAAGAGATGATCTGGCTGAGATTATTGCTCCAGTCTTGATCAGAACTAGGGTCTGGTTCAATAAGAAGATCCGAGAATTCAAGAGGCACTCAGGAGAATCCAGCTCCAAAGATGATTCGACACCCATAAGGGAGGCATCGGGCCCAGCAGTCCGAACACCAAAGAAAACCCCTTCGCCTCAACACTCAGTGACTGTGGAATCTACTCCTTCTCCATCTACCTGTATACAAGAAGAAACTCAAAGAGGTAAAGAAGGAGCCCGCAGAGAATGACCCTCCAAGAAAACAGCAGAGTTGCCTATAGGGCCGAGAACATCATCGCTCAAGGTGAAAGTGAAGACAATGAGATGCCAACTCCCGCAAGTGTTCCTGAAAATCCAGCAGATAAAGATAAAGAGGTCCAGAGCACCGAACTTCCAGGTACTACTGATTCTTCTGCCGCCATTACCTCCAGTGTTCCGCCCACATCTCACTGCCTTTGAGTCAACAAACACATGCACCTTGAGTGTCATGAGCTCCTCGTCTCTTGTCCCCTTGCCTCTCCTGCAGATTCTTCTTCCTCTTTTACTTGGGTGCAACCTCTGTTTGATAAAAGGAAGAGAAAATCCTCCTCTCAAAGCTTGGGACCAAATTTTGATGCTGTAGCAGCCTTGTTGGGCACCACTCCTTCTCGTACCAAGAAAGCCAGAACTACTTCCAGGATTGTGTCAGATGCTCAAGGTCAGCAATTCTCGGAGATCGCTAAGCCCACAAAGAGACAAATCGGAATCGAGTTGCCGACATCCGACTTGAGCTTTCAAGGATCCCTATGGGAGAGTCTACTCCTCGAAGGTGAGATTCATAACCTCCAGAAACAAATACCCGAGTCATCTGAAGGGTAGAGAAAGGGCAAGCAGATTTATCAACAAATTTGGAAGAACAAGCCCAAGTTCTCACGAGTTTTATCAAGTCACTTTTGTCTAAGGACAAAGTTTTGGACCCTACTCCCTTGACTGCTCTACCTCCTCCTGTAATTCTAAGCCAAGATGAAGTGCAAGAAATTAAAGATATGCACAAGTATTCTGTCTATGGTAGAGCTATCGGCCATGGTGGATGACATGCTTGTCATGCCGGCTAAACTTCATCGACGGCTTTTAAGCTACATGGAAAGGTAGACAATTTGCAATGTGTTATCCTCTACCATCAAGGGTTATGGATAAGGAGCTTAAACTCGGGGTAGCAGCATTGTAGACCTTCGCCTCATGGGACAGACAGATGAGAACATCTTACTGGCGAATAAGATTTTCGATGATGCCAAAGATAATCCATCAAAATCCTGGGTCTACAGCGTAGAGTGGAAAATCAGAGTCCTGGAAGAAGCTGTAGGAGAAATGAAGAATAACTGGCAAAAGGGAGAAGCTTTCAAGACGCTAGCAGCTGCTGCTTTCAAAGATATGCATTGTCATCTTCAGGATGAAAACTCTGGCGTTCCCTTGTCCTTGCAAGAAATCAAAGCTCAGCCCGTAGCTTTTGTCAAAGATAATCTTTTCAAGGAAGACTCCATCTCTAAGGACAAGATAAAGGAAATTTGTTCTCTTCACCGCCGCTATCAAGAAGCAAACAAAGACTATCATACTCACGCGAGTTTGATAAAGAGATGGAGAAATGCCTCGGATTTTGGACTCACCGCAACCAACACGCACCCTCGTGGCGTAGATATAGCCGAGTCATCAAGAAGTTTAGGCAAAGCTGGATTCTCAAGACAAGGTCCCTCCCAAAGAGCTCGCCACCGCCTCCTTCTCCTTCCTTTCCTCTTCTTTCCTTTCTTTTCGTATTCTTTGTAATTAGTTAAAGTATTGCAATTATGGTACTTAACTATTCTTAGTTAAAAGAAACGGTTACTTAAGAGTAACCGACTTGAAGCTATATAATGGCCTTTCCACGCCATTTTGACAAGGGGAAGAACTTGGATATTTGCTGAAAGTGTAAATAGATCTTAAAGAAATCAATACAAAAGGGCTTTCCGTTCTTTGTCTATCTCGATTCTTATTGTCTCTCGTGTTTTCCTTTAATATCGTGAAGATCATTTTGTTCTTAACTCGCTTTGTCTCTCCGATTGCAGATACTATTCCAGCTTTTGCAAATACAATGATCTTGACAACCAAGAAGGAACTTTGTGTCCTTGATTAATAAATCAAGAAGGTTATTTATGGAACTGTGTGTCTTTAAATTTAATCTCATTCAAATGATCTTGTCTTAAATCCTTTGAAGCTTCGCATACACGAAGAATTATTCTCGCTATCTATAATTCTCAATGTTGCTTTTCTCGCTCATCTTCTTATCCCCTTTCCTCACCTCCTGTGTAATCGATGATCCTCAGTGGAAAACACTTTCGTAATATCCAAGTTTAACCATAAAATAATGTTCTCGTATATTTGTAAATAAGTTTGTTTCGTAATAAGGGAACCTCTCCCATTAAAGAGGAGGGACTTTTCATCCCCTCGTCTCGTCGCTTCTCCAAAAGTCCTATTTGACGACCAACCGCTTTTGGCGACTCACTGGGAAAACCGCATTCCAAGATCGTATTTTTCGATCATCCTTTGATCTCGCGACTCCGCTTTCACTCGAGGGAGAAGGACCCTTGGCATCAAGATCCTCGCCAGCTTTTGAGCAACAGGTTTTCCTTTCCTTCAAATAGAAGAACTCGCTCGACGAGCACTCCGCCCGTGCTCGAGATAAAAGTCCTACACACCCAAAGCCCTAATCTGTGAGCTCCGATCCTTGCTGGTGTTAAAGTTCCCCTCCAAGCCGTATTTCCAAGAATGGCGGCACAATTGCCATGGGGTCAGCGTGTCGGGCCCCTGGCCCTTACTCAACCTTTGCATGAGTTACCTAGAGGTAACCGAAAGAACTTCCCCAAGTTTAGAGGAGATGGCAAAGTACACCCTGATGAGCACATCGCAGCCTTCATAGTTGCATGTGGCGTCTTGGGAGTTGAACATGAAGACGCTTTCAAGCAAGGCCGCTTCGCTGAGACGCTACAGATAATGCCGCCGATCGTTCTACCATCTTCCTGGTGCCATTACCGACTGGAATACAATGAGAACTCAGTTCGAAAGCCGTTTCAAGCCGGGCAGAAGATGTGCATGCCCTGCTTGCACAAATTTCTCAGATAAAGAAAGATCCATCAGAACCCATGAGAGAATTTGTGGCTCGGTTCAATAGACTCGATCAACAAAATTCCCGCAAATACTCGACCGGCCGATCAAATTCAAAATGTTTCTTTCTAAATGCTCAAACGCCCAAAGTCGCTTATGCTCGAGAAGGGCTAATCTTGGAACGTTAACTCGATCAAGAACCGGCCGTTAGTGTCGAGGATGACCTCGATCATGTCGTGAAGTCAAGAGAGATCCTCCCAAATCTAAATCTGCTGCTTCTTCCCCTTCCACCTCTGGACCCAATACTGATCCATTAGTCCAGAAACTTGCAAATGATCTCGTCGCTATAAAGAAACAACTAGCTCAGCATGCCCCGTATGCATGTTCCAAGAAGAAATTTTCAGCCTAGAAATCGGTGCCGCTCGCTCCTCACACAAGACTAGCACTTGAAGGACCTCCTATCAAAGTTCCTGTGAACGCAACCTGTGAAGTTGAAGAGCCAGATGATGACGTGGACGATGAAGCTCGTGAGGAGTTCCTGGAGGAATTTGATGATGAGGCGGAAGAACTCGAAGGATCTCGGGTTAATTTCTTTACCACCGAAGGCACTGATGATGGAGATAACTATGATGAAGTGGTAGCAGATATGAACAGTGAATCTTTTGCTGTCATGACTCGAGAATGATTTAGGCGTAAGGAGAAAGTAACACACCCATGAAGAAATCTAAGGAATAACAAAGAACCATTCCCAGTAATCGCAAGAGGATCTCCTATCCCTACCTCATCTGCACCAAAGGTAAGTACTGTCAACACTGCTCCCAAAGTTTCTTCTTCTTCCTTTTCTCCTAAAGTTGATAAGCCTAGAATCCCAAATGATGATGGCCCATCCACCTCTGGATCCTTTGATATTGTTGATCATCTTAAAAGGACTAAGGTTCAAATTTCGGAAGCTGAATACTACCAAACCCATCCTAAAGCTTTTGCCAAGATGATCCAATTTGTTAATTCCCATTCCAAGACCACCTCTAAAGGCCTTTTGCCCACACCTCCTTCTATACCACAACCTAGTCTCGGTAATGTCACACCTCGCTCGAGACAAAATCAAGCCTTTTTATGTTACACTCCTTATAGCCGGCCATAGGCTCAAGAACCGTGTCATAGATTCCGGAGCCTCCGATAATGTGATGCCTGCTAAAGTAGCTCATGCTTTAGGCTTGACCCTTACTCATACTTATGGATCTTGCTACTCCATGGAAAGTAAGGAAGTGCCTCATCGAAGGATTAAAGATGCACAAGTGGCTTTTGCTACTTTACCTCGAAAAGAAAGTCTTGCTACCATCCTGTAGCAGATTCCTCCTTCTTACTAATGTTGCTAAGTAGGAACTTCTGTAAAGATGTGGGTGGAGAGATTCAGATGGATTGGTCACATGCACTCATACCTGTCAATGGACACATGAAGAAGTTACTCCCTGAGAAACAGTCTGAGTATATTGTGCAGAAAACAGATGATCCTAAGGCACAAATACTTTATGAAGACATGGGTCATGGTAATTACATGATTCTGTCCCCTGATGAAATCCAACCCTCCAAAGTATCACCTAAAGATCCCAATGGTGTCTGGATTTTAGAATTTGACGGAAGTTGTTCCTCGGCTGGTTCTGGAGCTGGCGTCTTGCTAATATCACCTGAAGGTTGCCTGCACCCTTTTTCATTTAAGTTGCAGTTCGAAAACACTAACAATACAGCAGAGTATGAGGCTCTTATTCTTGGACTGCAAGTGGCCAAAGAACAAGGTGTAAAAAATCTTCTGGCTCGTGGTGATGCAGAGCTGATTGTGAAGCAAGTCAGAAGCCTTTTTCAGGTAAAAAATGGGAGGCTGAAGCATTATCGGAATCAGGTTTGGGATTCAATTGAATTCCTTGATGCTTTCTCCATTGAAGCAATGCCTAGAGAAAAGAACAGCAGAGCTGATTCACTGGCTGTCTCAGGGTCACTATTGATTCCCCATCCTGAATTCTCTCAGGATAAATTCACTATCAAATGGTCCACCGCCCAGCCATGATTCTGACAATACCCATAATCGGCAAGTCTTCAACGATGACCAAGATCTCGCTTCCTTCCCGAACTCAAGGGGAATTTCGAGCAACTGTATTTTGAGGGAAGTGACAACCTGCCTCGTGAGAGTGTGCCCTCTGACCAAGCTGTCACCCAAGGAGAAGAAACTGATCAGGAAGGGTGCATCAAGCTCAAAGGAAACAAGATTCCCAAAGGTTTGGTGAGTTTGGAGGAGTTGTTCGATAAACATGACAGATATGTGAAATCCAAAACTTCTACTGGACCTCAGCAATCAGCTGAGTATGATAAGATTGATATAGGGAGTTCTTCTGATCCCAAGCTGGTAAATATTGGAAAATGTTGCACAACCGATGAGAGGAGAAGAGCAATTGATCTTCTAAGGAAGTATAAGGATGTTCTTGCATATTCTTATGAGGATCTAAAAGCCTTCAAGCCAAAAGACAATGCAAAGACTCTATCCTCTCAAACCAGAATCAAGCCTTTCAAGCAGTAAACAAAGGCAAGATAATCCCAAAATAGTCGACACTATATTTCAGAGATCCGTTGTTGAAGGCTAAGATCATTTTTCCCATTCACCATTCAACATGGATTGCAAACATTGTGCTCAAGTAGGAAGAAGAATGGTGAGATCCGCATCCGTGTTGATTTCGTGAACTCAATCGCCTCTCTCAAAGATAACTACCCTCTACCTATGATGGATCAGATTTTGCAAGCAAGAATGGATCCGAGATGTTATCTATGCTTGATGGATTCTCGGATACAATCAGGTAGAGGTTGATACTGCAGATCAACACAAGACAGCCTTCACCACTCCTTGGGGTACCTTTGCCTACAAGAGAATGCCTTTTGGGCTGATTAATGCTGGTGCCACTTTCCAGAGAGCTATGGATTTGGCTTTTGGAAGCTTGAAAGGAAAATGTATTGTCATATACCTTGATGACCTGACGGTGTTTTCAAAGACAAGAGCAGATCACTTCGACCACTTGGAAACAGTTCTGCAAAGATGCCGAGAGCATGGGATTTCCTTGAATCCTAAAAAATTTGTCTTCTGTGTTACAGAAGGAAAGCTATTAGGGCACATTGTCTCAAAGGACGGCATCAAGATTGATCCTGAACGAGTTCAGGCCATTCAGCAAATTCCTCTCCCGACCAGTAAAAAAGGCGTGCATTCCTTCTTCGGTAAGATCAATTTTTTAAGAAGGTTCATCCCTGATTTTGCAGAGTTGACCCTGAACATTTCTCAGATGATGAAAGGGAAGCAAGCATTTGGTTGGTCTTCTGAAGGAAAAGAATCCTTTGAGGGTATCAAGAAAGCCATTGCTAAAACCCCAGTTTTGGCCTGCCCTGACTTCAGCAAAGATTTCATCATCTATTGCTACGCTACAGACAATACCCTGGCTGCTGTCTTAACCCAAGAAGATTCTGATGGACATGAGCTACCAATCGCCTTCATGAGCTATATCCTGAAGAATCATGAGCTAAAGTACACCATGATGGAGAAGCATGCTTTTGCAGTAGTCAAAGCTGTCAAGCAGTTCCGTTTCTATATCCTCAACTCTCACTCTATGGTGCTGGTTCCAGATACGACTGTTAAGTCAATTCTTACACAGCAAGAATTTGGGTCCAAGAGAGGAAACTGGGTGGCTAAGGTCCAGGAGTATGACATTGATATCAAACCAACCAAGCTGGTTCGTGGAAAGGGTCTTTGTGAGCTCATTGCTGAAGGGGCCAAACATGAGTTGCTGGAGGAGAAAGCCGACATTCCTACTGTTCTATTCCTTAGTTCAGTCGATGAATGGTATTCTGACATTGCCCATTTTCTCACCTATGGGGAATGCCCCTCTCATTTAACTGCCAAGGAAAAGAGGACTGTTAAATTGAGATCAGCGCAATATGTACTGTGGGAAAATGCTTTGTTCAAGCGTGGCCTAGATGGGAGATTTCTGAAATGTGTTGATAAGGAACAACAGAGAAAGTTGCTCTCAGCTTTTCATGATCAAGCATGTGGAGGGCACTATTCATCAATAGT
This sequence comes from Taxus wallichiana var. yunnanensis, assembly GCA_018340775.1. NCBI lineage: Eukaryota > Viridiplantae > Streptophyta > Pinopsida > Cupressales > Taxaceae > Taxus > Taxus wallichiana. The sequence continues at coordinate 442,356,591 of CM031243.1, read as the reverse complement.
CACAGCTCACAAGATACTCCGGGGAGGATATTACTGGCCTTCCTTGTTCAGAGATACGTCCAAGTGGGTGGATAAATGCGAGGCCTGTCAGACCTTTGTGGGAAGACCCAAACTGGCCGCTTTGCCTCTCAAGCCAGTTGTGATTGAGGAACCATTCCAGCAATGGGGTCTAGATTTCATTGGTACACTGAATCCTGCTTCTAGTGCTGGCCACACGCATGTGCTAACTGCCACTGACTACTTCACCAAATGGGTGGAAGCTATCCCAGTCAAGAGCACTACTTCTGAAGTAGTATGCAACTTCATCAAGGAGAACATCTTGGTTAGGTACGGTGTACCTAACAAGATTGTAACAGATAATGCTTCGAACTTCTCCTCAAATGAGATAATGGATTTCTGCTACGGGTATGGCATCTCTCTAGCTCATTCTTCAGATTATTATCCCTAGGGGAATGGACAAGCGTAATCCACCAACAAAAATCTGGTGACTATCATAAGGAAGTCAAGGTCAATGAGTCTCAAATAAACCGGCATAAGAAGCTTTATGATGCTCTTTGGGCAGACAGATCACACCTAAAAGAGCCACTGAGTGTCCCCTTTCAAGTAGTGTATGGAGTAGAGGCCCAATTGCCAAAGCTGATGAAGGGAACCGCCACCTCGCACCTGATGAAGGCCATAGAAGACACTAGTTTCAGTGATGCTCTGGACAAAAGAATCATGTACCTGCACAAGCTGAACGAGGATAGATTGGAGGTCGCTGACAGAATATCTGCTCACCAGCAGAAGGTGAAGGTTCTGTTCGATAAGAAAGCTAGGTCCAGAGAGTTCCAAGTTGGTGATACCGTGCTGTTATGGGACAAAAGACATGAACCTCGTGGCAGCCATGGAAAATTTGATTCTCTGTGGCTTGGACCTTTCAAGATAAGACACTTTGCTGGTAAGGACTCTTTCTATCTTGATTACATGGATGGTTCTCCCCTCCCACTTCCTTATAGTGGGCAGTATTTGAAGTTGTTCAAATCCTAGGTGACTAGGGAGTCCCTTTGTATATTATGTACAGTGTTTTTGCTTTTCCCGCTTTTGGTGTGTTTCCTCTCGTGTGTGTGTGTTCCTCTCGTATTGGTTTGTTTTTGACTCCTTTGCCCAATGGATAAGGCACTGGTCTGCTTCACCGAGTTATCTAAGTTCTTGCCTTGTCTCATTCTATGAATTTACACCAAGTCATCCCCAGAAAGAGCCAGCTGTTGTCCACTCAAAATTTCCCTCTCTGATAAGAGTAAAATTTTCAAAATTTTGAGTTGAAGGGTTTTTCTCTGAAGTGCCTAAGTCGTGAAGTTGAAAGAATCTGTGTTTTGGGTCTTTTTGTGTGATTTTCGGGCCTGTCGGAACTTTTTGTCCCATCCGTCCCAAGTACAAAAGTGCACTCGCTCCCCGATCGGGCCGAAATCCCCATCCTGTCCCATTCTCGGGCCCGTCGGAAAATTTTGTCCCAAGTGTCCCAAAAATTTTTGTGCGAGTTGTTCCAATTTCGGCCGAATCATCCTTCCCGCGTACTTCGCACTTTCCTGTCCCAAATGTCCCAAAACTTTTGTGCGAGCTTTCCCATTTTCGGCCGAAACTCCCGAGTCGCGTACTTCACAGCTCCTTGTCCCAAATCGAAAAATGCAAAATGATCCAATTTCGGCCGATTTGCCCGAACCGCGTCCTTCGCGTGTTTTCGCCCCAAATATCCCATTCTCAAAAATGCGCCCTGCTTCATTTTCGGCCGAACCGGTCAAGCCGCGTACTTCGGAACTTTTTGTCCCATCTGTCCCAAGTCCAAATGGGCCCTTTGTTCCAATTTCGGCCGAAACACCCGAATCGCGTACTTCGCACATTTTCGTCCCATTTGTTCCAAATGCATTTGTGCGTCTTCTCCCTGTTTCACCCGAACCGGCCGAGCCGCGTGTTTCGCGCATTCGCGTCTCACCTGTCCCAAGCGTACCAAGTGTCATTCACACTTAGCTTTTCCCGCTCATTCCGAATATGACGCTCTTTCAAATTGGTGGTTGTGTATTCAATGCGCATTAAATTCATTCCGCTCCTCAAACGGCTATATAACCAAGCATACCACCTTCGCATTTTTCACATTGCTTCCTTGCTATCGTTTGCTCAAACCCTTGCAATCTAGTTCCCTGCGCAAATATCCCTTCCCTTTGCAAATTCCTTCCAAAGTCTGGGTCGCAGCTCCGAATCTATCAATATGAAGATCAAGTTTCAGGGACAGGAGCAAATTTCCCCACTTGAGTCTCGCTTAGCAATATCGAGACAAGTTTCGCCATCTCGACTTCGGTGATTTTTGGTCAAGAATGACAGATGCAAACCCTACGCCAATGGCACAGATGATTAATGATAGCGGTTTAGCTTTCGCCGGAGGTTTCCCTATCTCAAAGGCAAAGCAGTGCCGACATCACTTTCATGCGGCGAGCTCACTTCACCCCGATTCGAGTGAATTGACAAATGTACATGGGAGCTCATTGCTGCTGCCGACGCCGCCGCCATTGAGCTGCTCTCGAGGATTCCGGAGATGGACAATGCTATAGTCGCCTCTCGGGATCAAGCACAGCCATGTTCGACCAAGACAAAGTGATAAATATAAAGCTCGAGCGGCGAGGTCTTGGTCAAGAACCCTAGGAAAGGAGCTTCGCCTCACCAAAACCTCTTCCAAAGGTGGGATTTCAATGAAGAATTGTCGATTTTATAATCCCGCTGCTCGGGTTATGGGTTTGCCCTCAACCAATGAGTTTCATTTCTGGATGTGCCCGCTCATCAGCATGGTGTGCGAGGGAACGCAAAACATCAATTGGGCAGAAATCATAAGCATGAATTTGGCCGAGCAACTATCCAATGTGCAGCAAACGAAGAAGTTCTTCATGACTTCGTATCTGATGTATACCCTAGCAGCGTCACGGCAATGGTTTGGCTTTTCCTACATTGATGCGCACAAAGATGATCCAGTGTACGCCTATTGCCCGCAGTTCACCCTAGAGACCAGCAATCGGAATTTCAGAAGGGTCAATGATGCTTTCACCATGTACGTGGTCAGATTGCTCGAAGGTGACACTGCCAGAAGGTTTTCAGACGAAGCTATGAACCTGATATCACAATATGGAGCCTATTTCATTCAGTTCAGGAAATTCTCTTATATCAGGCTTGCTGGCTATGAGAGCACCCTCTCATGGCTTCCCATGTTCTCGCAACGACAAAATGGCCTTGATTGAGATATGCAGTAACCGACAAGTTGCACGTAACTCGCAGAGACAAGAAGATTTCTCGCTTGCACTTTCCCATAACTCGGGAAACTACACATGCAAAACGGCTCGATGCTCGTAACGAAAGAGCCCTCGTCCCTATCATCGCTCATTTCTTCAAGCCAAGAACCTGTTTTGACTTGAAGAAGTTCATCGAATGTAACATCAAGATAGTCTATCATCATAGGCGTATACAAAACACTACCGGGCCGATCGTGCGTGATGATTTCGCCGTGAGAAGGCATTGTGGCAGGTTCTCCCCGCACTGATCCAAGAACTCGGGCCTGTACTCAAGTTCCCGAAGGTCTCCAGGATGACAATTTGAGCTATACTCGTATGAGTACGAAAATGTGATTAAGCACACCCTCTGGAGGACCTGGATTGGAACAGAAAGAAAGAGATGATCTCGGCCGAGATTATTGCTCCAGCCTTGATCGTAACTAGGGTCTGGTTCAGTTCAAGAAGAAGATCCGAGAATTCAAGAGGCACTCAGAGAATCCAGCTCCAAAGATGATTCTACACCCATAAGGGAGGCATCGGGCCCAGCAGTCCTGAACACCAAAAACCCCTTCGCCTCAACAACTGTGTGGACTCGTGGAATCTACTCCTTCTCCATCTACCTGTATATACAGAAGAAACTCAAAGAGGTAAAGAAGGAGCCTCAGCAGAATGACCCTCCAAGAAAACAGCAGAGTTGCCTATAGGGCCGAGAACATCATCGCTTCTCGGAAAGTGAAGACAATGAGATGCCAACTCCTGCAAGTGTTCCTGAAAATCCAGCAGATAAAGATAAAGAGGTCTAGAGCACCGAACTTCCAGGTACTACTGATTCTTCTGCCGCCATTACCTCCAGTGTTCCGCCCACATCTCAGCTTGAGTCAACAGCCGCACAGACCTTGAGTGTCATGAGCTCCCTGTCTCTTGGTCCCCTTGCCTCTCCTGCAGATTCTTCTTCCTCTTTTACTTGGGTGCAACCTCTGTTTGATAAAAGGAAGAGAAAATCCTCCTCTCAAAGCTTGGGACCAAATTTTGATGTCAGAAGACCTTGTTGGGCACCACTCCTTCTCGTACCAAGAAAGCCAGAACTACTTCCAGGATTGTGTCAGATGCTCAAGGTCAGCAATTCCTGGAGATTGCTAAGCCCACAGTAGACAAATCGGAATCAGAGTTGCTGACATCTGACTTGGAGCTTTCAAGGATCCCTATGGGAGAGTCTACTCCTGAAGGTGAGATTCATAACCTCCAGAAACAGTCACCAGAGTCATTGGAAGGGTAGAGAAAGGGCAAAGCAGATTTATCAACACCGGAAGAACAAGCCCAAGTTCTCACGAGTTTTATCAAGTCACTTTTGTCTAAGGACAAAGTTTTGGACCCTACTCCCTTGACTGCTCTACCTCCTCCTGTAATTCTAAGCCAAGATGAAGTGCAAGAAATTAAAGATATGCACAAGTATTCTGTCTATGGTAGAGCTATCGAAGCCATGGTGGATGACATGCTTGTTGCCGGGCTAAACTTCATCGACGAAGCTTTTAAGCTACATGGAAAGGTAGACAATTTGCAACAGAAGCTATCCTCTACCATTGGGGTTATGGATAAGGAGCTTAAACTCTGGGGTAGTTGCATTGTAGACCTTCGCCTCATGGGACAGACAGATGAGAACATCTTACTGGCGAATAAGATTTTCGATGATGCCAAAGATAATCCATCAAAATCCTGGGTCTACAGCGTAGAGTGGAAAATCAGAGTCCTGGAAGAAGCTGTAGGAGAAATGAAGAATAACTGGCAAAAGGGAGAAGCTTTCAAGACGCTAGCAGCTGCTGCTTTCAAAGATATGCATTGTCATCTTCAGGATGAAAACTCTGGCGTTCCCTTGTCCTTGCAAGAAATCAAAGCTCGCCGAGCTTTTGTCAAAGATAATCTTTTCAAGGAAGACTCCATCTCTAAGGACAAGATAAAGGAAATTTGTTCTCTTCACCGCCATTGAAGAAGCAAACAAAGACTATCATACTCACGCGAGTTTGATAAAGAGATGGAGAAATGCCTCGGGATTTTGACTCGGCTGCAACCAACACGCCACCCCTCGTGGCGTAGATATATAGCCGAGTCATCAAGAAGTTTAGGCAATGGATTCTCAAGACAAGGGGTCCCTCCCAAAGAGCTCGCCACCTGCTCCTTCTCCTTCCTTTCCTCTTCTTTCCTTTCTTTTCGTATTCTTTGTAATTAGTTAAAGTATTGCAATTGGCGGTACTTAACTATTCTTAGTTAAAAGAAACGGTTACGAAGAGTAACCGACTTGTAAGCTATATAATGGCCTTTCCACGCCATTTTGACAAGAGGAAGAACTCGGATATTTGCTGAAAGTGTAAATAGATCTTAAAGAAATCAATACAAAAGGGCTTTCCGTTCTTTGTCTATCTGATTCTTATTGTCTCTGTGTTTTCCTTTAATATCGTGAAGATCATTTTGTTCTTAACTCGTTTTGTCTCTCTGATTGCATACTGTCCAGTTTTGCAAATACAGCGATCTTGTACAACCAAGAAGGAACTTTGTGTCCTTGATTAATAAATCCGAAGAAGGTTATTTATGGAACTGTGTGTCTTTAAATTTAATCTCATTCAAATGATCTTGTCTTAAATCCTTTGAAGCTTCGCATACACGAAGAATTATTCTGCTATCTATAATTCTGAATGTTGCTTTTCTGCTCATCTTCTTATCCCCTTTCCTCAGTCCTTGTGTAACTGATGATCCTTGTGGAAAACACTTTCGTAATATCCAGGTTTAACCGTAAAATAATGTTCTGTATATTTGTAAATAAGTTTGTTTCAGAATAAGGGAACCTCTCCCATTAAAGAGGAGGGACTTTTCGTCCCCTGTCTGTTGCTCTCCAAAAAGTCCTATTTGACGACCAACAAGTTTCTTGTAGATGGCATTCACTGCATCGAGCAATGGCACACTTGGTGCTCCTTCGCCTCTCCTTTGCCTCTCTTCTTAGATATTGGCTTCTTCTTCCGCAAGGGGTCTTCAAGGATGGAGATTTCATTCTCCAAATACGTGCCCTTTTTGAACTTCACCTTATGCGCATGTACACACGCATCGCAGATCCTCTAATGATGGGAATAATTATCGACCTAATCATTTGGATCTCGTGTGACACGTACTTCTCTGTGTACACATGATTTTTGCTGAGGTAATTCAGCTTCTTCCTCATCTCCCCGTGTTCTCGGTCCAACCTACCTAGCTCCAAATTTCTTTTAGATTTTTTGATTCTCAGTAAATTTGTTTACTCCCGCTTGGAAGTATTGGGTAGTGAACACAAAAGGAATATTTCACCAAGGGCTCCATGATTCATTAATAAGCTTGAATCTACCCAAGAAGTAGTGTTGGTACACCGTAAACTCAACTTCTCCTCAAAGGCACTGGAATTATTTAGGGATCCTCAAGTGTGTATACCAATTTTCCAAATTACGCTTTGGGGGAGCCGCTGTCATTGTATCACAAGCATACTTCTCGAACCTCTTCATGGGAAAAGGGTCTTCGACCGGGTACTCCCACACAAACTTTTCCGAGGTATCCGACACTCTAATTTCTGCAAACACTGTGGTGAGCAAGACATTACCAAAGAGGATCATGTCCCCTTCCTTCGTGCACTTAACAATATCCTCTACAATGTATGCAGATAAGTTGTATATTTTCCCCTCTATAATCTTCCTGTAGACATGTAGCCAAGGTTTGTTGACCTGTGCCTATCCTTCTTAGCCATTCAGCTTACTCACTAGATGCGTGGCCATCTTCATAATGGGGTCCTTGATATCTGAAATATCATAGTACCGCGACCCCTTCTTGTAGGCATATTCAATGATGGTCTCTTGAATAGCCTCCTTGTCACCAAGGTCATCTTCTAGGCTATCTCCCTCACATATGAGGCCTGTAAATTGTGAAATCAACTGGGGAGTCATGCGCATCTTACGCCCAACAAAGTGGAAATAGTCTTCGTGCACCCGAGACATCAACCACTGGTACAAGTGATTTGGCTTCCCAAAATAAGGCAACTCATAGAGTTGCAAAATCCCTGCCTTTTCTAATTTAACCTTAACATCATCGTCATATATGGGTAAACCTTCAGGTATTCGCTTGTTGGTGGGGTGTACCAATTCCAATGCCATTTATTTCTCTATGGTGTTTGTGCGATGATTATAGTTGCTAACATGAAAGGAAGATTGCACAAAGGGCTCCATGATTCATTAATAAGCTTGAATCTACCAAGCAGTACTGTTGGTACACCGTAAACTCAACTTCTCCCTCAATGGCAGCTGGAATTGTTTAGGGATCCTCAAGTGTGTATACCATTTTTCCAGCTGCGCTTTGTGGGGAGCCGTCATTGTAGACACAAGCATACTTCTCGAACCTCTTCACGGAAAAGGGTCTTTGACTGGGTACTCCCACATGAACTTGTCTGAGGCATCCGACACTCTAATTTCTGCAAACACTATGGTGAGCAAGACATTACCAAAGAGGATCATGTCCCCTTCCTTCGCGCACTTAACAATATCCTCTACAATGTATGCAGATAAGTTGTATATTTTCCCTCTCAGTAATCTTCCCCGCAAACATGTAGCCAAGGTTTATTGACTCGTGTCTATCCTTCTTTGCCATTCAGCTTACTCACTAGATGCGTGGCCATCTTCATAATCTGGGTCCTTGATATCCGAAATATCATAGTACCGCGACCCCTTCTTGTAGGCATATTCAATGATGGTCTCTTGAATATCCTCCTTGTCACCAAGGTCATCTTCTAGGCTATCTCCTCACATATGAGGCTTGTAAATTGTGAAATCAACTAAGGAGTTATGCGCATCTTACACCTAGCAAAGTGGAAATAGTCTTCGTGCACCTGAGACATCAACCACTGTACAAGTGATTTGGCTTCCCAAAATAAGGCAACTCATAGAGTTGCAAAAAAGCCCCGCTTTGCCAATTTAACCTTAACATCATCGTCATATATGGGCAAACCTTCGTGTGTTCGCTTGTTGGTGGGGTGTACCAATTCCAATGCCATTTCTTTCTCATGGTGTTTGTGCAATGATTATAGTTGCTAACACGAAAGGAATATTGCACCAAGGGCTCCATGATTCATTAATAAGCTTGAATCTACCCAAGCAAAGAGTGTTGGTACACTGTAAACTCAACTTCTCCCTCGTGGCACTGGAATTGTTTAGGGATCCTCAAGTGTGTATACCACTTTTCCAAATTGGGGTGTGCTTTGTGGGGAGCCGTCATTGTATCACAAGCATACTTCTCGAACATCTTCATAGGAAAAGGGTCTTCGATTGGGTACTCCCACACGAACTTGTCTGAGGCATCTGACACTCTAATTTCTGCAAACACTATGGTGAGCAAGACATTGCCAAAGAGGATCATGTCCCCTTCCTTCGTGCACTTAACAATATCCTCTACAATGTATGTAGATAAGTTATATATTTTCCTCCTCGTAATCTTCCCGCAAACATGTAGCCAAGTTTTGTTGACTGTGTCTATCCTTCTTGGCCATTTAGCTTACTCACTAGATGCGCGGCCATCTTCATAACAGGTGGTCGTTGATATCTGAAATATCATAGTACCGCGACCCCTTCTTGTAGGCATATTCAATGATGGTCTCTTGAATAGCCTCCTTATCACCAAGGTCATCTTCTAGGCTATCTCCCTCACATATGAGGCCTGTAAATTGTGAAATCAACTGAGGAGTCATGCGCATCTTACGCCCAACAAAGTGGAAATAGTCTTCGTGCACTGAGACATCAACCACTGGTACAAGTGATTTGGCTTCCCAAAATAAGGCAACTCATAGAGTTGTAATAGCCCTGCCTTCACCAATTTAACCTTAACATCATTATCATATATGGGAAAACCTTCAGGTGTTCGCTTGTTGGTGGGGTGTACCAATTCCAATGCCATTTCTTTCTCTATGGTGTTTGTACGGTGATTATAGTCGCTAATAGGTATGCTTCTCAAGTGGGATTCCCATTCCTTTCCCATCATCACCCCATCTGGGTATTACATCTTTGCATACCATTCTTCATTTGTGTCTACTTTGGGTTTTTTTGTTTCACCTTAGCTTTGCCCTTTCCCGTCTTGGGTTCCATGGTCGAGGTATTTTTATTACTCCTACCCTCTCTTTGTTACTCTGCCTTTCTTCTCCCAACCTTTGATCTTAGATCTGTGATATAACCATTCTAAACCCATGCCCTAGTTTGTCAAACCCTAACTTAGATAAACTCTTCACAAGACAACACCTTTTAAACTCCTTTCACACCCATGTAATTCCTTCTGGTTCGCAATCTCAAACTAGATCTTCGTATTTTAATCACATAGATCTTCCACTCGATCGAATCTAAAAACCCTATGTTATAACACTCGCTTATATCTCCAACTCTTCATTTTTGCAAAGTAAAAATGAGAGTGCCCCGACCCTTTATTTATAGTTTTTCCTTTTTCTGATCATTAAATGCTACTTTACCTACCTCCATACTTTTTTCATTTAATGTGGCTTTTTCAAACAAACTCTATCTTCAGCGCCTTCACTCACGCGCCCTTCCTGCGTGAAAACTCCTCCAACCTTTTGGCACGTAATCCAACCAACCTGACAGGAGACTCTTGCACACACTTAACCTACGCCGAAGGCACTTCTTCTATCCATATTATTGCTTTTTCCTACCTCATGTTGCCTTAACTGCGCTTCCTTTTCCTTTGTACGTGGGATTTACCAGTAACTTTATCCTCGACACCAACCATTCTATCGTTTCTCTTCATCTAACTCTTTCAACCGGGCTACGCAACAAGGCTCTTCAACATAACTTCCTTGGTACCTTAATCACGTGCTTCTTCACTTTTCTCCACCCCATACTTAAATGATGTGTGGTCCTCTGCGCACTCACAAATTCTCTAAAAATAGCAATAAGGTTACCGCGCCCAAGGAACACAACAACAACGCAAAAGGGAAACACAAGAAAGGGAAAATGCATAAAGGAAACTTCTAAACTAACTGGCAAAACTACCTTATTTACAAACACCAAGAAGACTTATTTATAGTAGGGCTTCAGCCTACTGCCATTGAAGTGTCTAGGAAACTTCATCCTATATAGCGCTTGAATCGCATGCACTCGAATCAAGGATGTACAAGATTCTATAGGGACCCAACCAATGGACTTTCAACTTTCTAGGATGGCACAGAAACTTGGAATCATATAGTAACACCATCTGCCCAACCTTAAACTTCTTGTTTCTAATATGGTGATCATCCCAAGCCTTTTGCTTTGTGCCTTTTTTGTTGTTTCACTCCATTGGGCAAGTGATCATCTCTCATTCGGGCCATTATCTCATCAATCCTTTCTTCCAAAGACTTGTTCATCGACTAAACCTCCTACATGTGCTATTCACAAGGAAGGTAACATAAATTCAATCGAAAATCGGCTTCTACGCCAAACACCAATTGAAAAGGTGTGGCTTTATTTAGTATTTTATACGTAGTCCTGTAAGCCCATAACACTCAGCTGATACTTTGTCATCCTAATCTTGTCTTCCAACATCACATATTTTGGCTAAGGTATGACTCAATATTTTGTTGAATGCTACCGCAGCCCATTCACTTGTGGGTAGTAGGACATAGTCTTATGATGAGCCACCATGAACTATGATAACAAGATCCTCACGGTCTCATTCAAAAAATGTGTACCCCTATCACTGGTCAAAATCAACGGACATCCATACCTCGTGATAATGTTCTCCCATAAGAACCTTGCTACTGTTGCTGCCATGTAATATTTAGTTGGGGCTACCTCTTCCCACCTTGTGAGATAATCTATGTAAGTGATGACATAACGTGACCTAGTCCTACACACTGCTGGTGTAATAGTTCCTACAAAATATATCACCCATTTTTCAAAAGGCTTCATGTTAGGGATACGACGCAAAGGCATTTCATCTCTCCTTCCTAGTTTACCAATGCGCTGATAAGTGGTCACATGCTTTACAATAATCTCTACAATCCCTATACAAGGTTTCCCACCATAATCTTGCCATTAATATCTTGTATGCGGTGGCATCACCTACGTAATGCCCACCCACACTTCCTCCGTGTGCTTCCTCCATGATGGCTAGGCACTCATGCTCTAATACACACCTACACAAAACTTCATCTCATCCCAACTTGTATAAGTCTCCACTAATCAACATGTAAGGCGTGACGCGTATGGCCAACTACTTATTTTCCAATGCCTTCATTCCATCCAGTGCCACACCCTCTTTTAAAAATACTAAAATCTCCTCCAAATCCAAGGGTGCGCACCGCAATCTAAACAGTTGCGCGTCTGGCATTACTTCCTCAATACTTTGCGCGTCCTCTCCTGAATCAATCCTTGACAGATGATCAGGCCCACGATTGCTTTTTCTGGGCTTCACTAAAATGGTGAATTCAAACTCTTGAAACAACAACACCATCGACATATACGCCCTTAAAGAATGGGCTTGTTTACCAAATACTTTAATGTGATGTGGTTGGTGTAGAATACAAAGGGTGTTATCAGCGAGATACTATCTAAACTTGAAGAGCACATAGATCATTGACAATGCCTCGCGATCAATAGTGGTATAATTCTTCTATATTGGTGTTAACTTCCTACTTGCAAAACATAGAGGATGATCAAAAATCCCCTCACCTGGTTGTGTAAGCACTGCTCCAATGGTGGTTCCTGAGGCATCTATATGGAAATAGAAGGGCTTGTCCTAAGAGGGAAAACCTAAAATAGGTGCGGTAATAAGCCTATCTTTTAATGTATCAAATGCCCTCTATTGTGCCTCTCCCTAATGGAAGGAACTTTTGTGTCTAAGCAGATCCTCTAACCACGTAGTGATCTTGGTATATCCCTTAATGAATTTCTGTAATAGCCCATATGCTTAAGGAATGCGCACATTGCGCTCCTGCTAGTAGGTTCCTTTAACCCTACAATAACTATAACCTTATCGGGATCTACCAACAAGCCCTCCTTACATATGATATGCCCCAATAGAGTCCCAAAGGGAGTAACAAACACACATTTCTTAATGTTGAGGGATATCCTCAACTTCCTACACCTTTCAAACATTAATCTCAAGTTGTCACAATGGTCCTTAACAAGACCATATACTATCCAATCATCCAAATAGACCTAAAGAAATTTATGGATGAAGTCCTGGAATGCTTGCACCACTATGCGTGAAAAAATAGCAGGTGTATTCTTCAACCCAAAGGGCATGAACATATATGCAAAACTTCCCCACTCAGTGGTGAAAGTTGTCTTCTCCTAGTCCTCTTTTGTAATCCAGACTTGGTGGTATCCTCAAAATCTATCCGTAAAGGAATAGATTTTGTGCCCAAAGCAACTCCTAAAATTTCTTTAGTGAAGGGGGTCGAAAATGGATCAATGACACAAACTACATTCAATTCCCTATAGTCCACACAAATCCTAATCCGCCCATCTTTCTTGATGTTGATTACCATCAGACTTATCCATTTTGATTCTTCCACTACCTCAATGATCCCGTGGTTATCGTCTTATCTATCTCCTCCTTAACCCACATGCGTAAATTGGGATTCATCTGGTAGGGCCTTTTTCTAATCAAGGCACGCACTTTCCTTAGTTTTATGTTCATCTCCCCAAGGAATGGTGAACGCCTGTGAGTTCATGGTACCTACGACGGAATAAATCCTCAAATTCATGTAGTAGATCAATGATATTTGATACTTCCTTCTCTATCCAAAGAATCCCTAATAATAGCTTCCTTAAGTTCTTCTTCTAAATCGATGTTAACTTTCTCTATCTTTAAAGGCTCATGGTAGGCACATGCACGAGCATCCGCACTATCCACTACCTCATGCGTTCTTCACAGAATGGCTAACATCTAATCTTTCCGATTCTTCCCCATCAATTATAGATACTAGCTTTCCCTTCTCTTTTTCCAAACACATGTGCTCAAGTTGTGACTCTTCTGTTTCCTCAACTTCTTCAAAGTACACCTCCAATCCTGGTTCACCTAGTAATTCCAATAGCCTATCTTCCATTCTCGGCACTATCCCCTATGGTAAGGCACTTGATACCTCGTAAGGCCCTATCAATTGATGGCTTAGTACTCCAATACTCAAAGGTTTGAATAAGGTCAGCCGCGAGTTCTTGCCAATTCCATGTCTAGGGGCATGTCTCCGAATGGATGTACCATGCATACGCACAACCCTCAAAGTGTAGAATACAACTTGTGCACCCGGAGGATGGTGGCAAAGCTTCCACACCTTCTCTCCGCACTCCATTCACACTCCTCGATACGTAAATAGGTGGGATCCCTCCCATGGTACTCCTTGATGATGGTGGGTGCATTTCTTCTAGAAAATATGATAGAGAGCAATCCTTACCTCACGCCACTCTAAAAGGCTCTCTTGATGTGTGGCCCACTAACAAGCTATTGTTCCAAGCAAGACAAAACTTAAGATCTCCCTTCGTTCCTTATCGTTCTTCGACCGAGCTTATACCTCCTACGAAAGATCTCAGGAAGGATCCTCCCGAATACTTGTGTAGTTCTTTTCCTCCAAGGTGCCTAACAATGCATGCCTTTGTTACCTTTGTCATTGAACCTCTCAACTACCATCCCACTAGTTCGTAAGTTCCATGATCCCAATTGTCACATGCTAGAATGGTGGTATCACTTACCGACTAAGCATCATCAAATTGGATAACTCCGCTTAGTAGGGTATACCATCTCGTGGTCTTTGATTGAGTGCACATAGATTTTTTCCTGAACTTCTTCTCCCAATGGTTCAATATAGGGTGTTGAATTCCCATTAACTAGGTGTATAATGATCCATTCCTCTTTGTTCTTGAAGCTGATGTACCCCTTGTTGAACCGAAGGTCTGCATTATTTTTGTAACACCAAGGACACCCAAGTAGTGCTAGGAAATTGTCCTCCTCGGTGAGCACTAAGACTTCGAAGTCCCGAGTAAACTTGGATCCCTGAATAGTAATAGATGCATCCTTCAAGACACGATGGGAATTGCTTTAGTCTTGTTTGCCATATACAACACATTCAAAGATGGATGTAATGTAAGTCTCCCCATCTAATGCCATGCATCCAAAGTCGAACATTAGCCTCTGTGATAGTGTCAATGAGTATAGTGCTCAGGAGCCATCCATCTACAATTGCTTTCAACGTAATCTCCTTATCATAGTTGAGGCTATGAGGGGGAAGGTTCACGTGCAAGACTTGTCTCTCACACTCTTCTCTGGTGTGTGGTACCTTCTCTCTCAACCAGGATCCTAGTAAAGGAATGATGTTCTTCTGCCTTAGCATTTTACACACCTCCTTGACCTCATCCAGGTCATCCTTTTGCACCTCGACTCTCCTTCCTTGTTTCTCCTTTCTAGATTACTCCTTTAGACACTAGATCTCCCCTTGTAAGCTTCAAATAACATCCATGGTGTCCTGATATATCTCCTTCTGATGCGTGGGGTCTAGATACTTTCCATGAACGACCTCCTCCTCAGTAATTCAGGGTTCTTCTCGTCTTGGTACCTCTTTTACACTTGTGGATTCTACCCTTGTCGATACTAGGATAGGCTCCAAACCTTCATCCCATGTTATCTCGAGGCATCCACCGTATGTCTACCTTCTTGATGCCGACCATTGCAGCGTGCTTCTTTTCTTTCCAAAGGTGCTACTCGAGTCATATGCTAAGATAACTCGTCACTTGTCATGATTCTTTCTACACCATGAGCACTACAACAAGTCCGGGCACTCACACTTGTAATGTTCTATAGATCCACAGTTGAAACATGTTCTGTGTGGGAACTCACTTCTTCCTCCGTAGTTACCTCATTCATGGAATCCTCCTCAAAAACCTCTTCCACGTATGCCCCCATTTGTGCACTCCTCATAACAATGATCATCATTTTTAGAACCACTAGAAATTTTAATTTGGCACACCCCATGATCAATGGCCTCATGAATCTTATCAATGAGCCTACAGTCCTTAATATCATGGGTTGTGGAGGTGAAAATCTTGCAATAACAAGATAAATTCTTCCTAATCACGAGTTGTAGCAAGGGGCATCTACTTACATCATGGCCCCCATGAAAATCTCACAATCTACTATCACAGCATGTACCATCCTCTAAGGGAAATTATCCTTAACGTGGCCCTCTATTTAACCATCTCATGCACCACAAACAACTATGAGTCTCATGGATTGGGTTTGCAGATAATTTTTCTACCTGTTTGGCCGTGGCAGCAATCTGGGCCTCTAGGATTGGGCTAATGCCAGTATCAATACTACCAACAACCTCGACATGCAAGGTAGCTTCTAATGCTTCGCGTGGATCTGTAAAAGTTTTATGAGACAAGACCCTTCTAAAAGGGGTGATCAATCCTCCAACAAACCACTGTGTATGTTGTAAAGGGTGAATATCATATGACAATTTAGACAAGAGAGTTTTAAAGCACACATCATACTCCTACACACTCTCTGCCATTCCTTGTTGAATATCCTTCAAAGTGCTAATGGTTATTTGCTTGAACTTAGGAATGTGGAACTATACCAGAATGCATTCTTTAAAGTAGTGTAGTCCACCACCATTTGACGAGGGTAACACTTTCTATACCATCTATGTGCGTACATTCTTGCAGTGTGGTTGCAAATTGACTAGCCTTTCATTCTCGGGGTTGTGATACCCTTCACTCACCATAGCAGTTCACATTTGTGAACATGTTACGAGCATCTTCAATGCCCTTGTAATATAGAAAATGCAAAGACATTTAAAAGAATACTTGAGGGGTGGCTAGGGTCCTTGTCTAGAGCCTTTGTTCCTCGTGTGTTTCTTCCACTGCTCCGATCCACCAGGTCCACCGGGTCTTGTACTCCGTGAGGCACTGCAGATCCACTAGGTCCAATAGGGCCTATAGGAGTTGTGCCGAGTGTTCCCATGGTCCCATTGAACTATGCATCGATGGTCTGTGATAGCACCCCACTACCACTACTTTTTCCCACGCCACTCCCTGATGCGAGCCCGAAAGCTTATACACTTGCCCCTTGTCCAAAAAATCCTCTGAATACTAGAATATGTGCAGCCATAGAAGAAGGGAATGTAAAATTGTATCTCCTAGGTGTGGATCTGTCTCTTCCACTAGTTTCAACTAGATCAATACTTCTTCCTGGTTCGGAAAACCAAGCGCCAGGGCTCGGTCACTGGGTGGGTTTAGATATGTGCCAATGACTCTCCTTTCTCCATGTGACGAGCTCTCACCAGAAGCCAAAGGGGTCTCCCTTATGTGATTACCAAGATGGGATATCACAAACTGCTCAGGTTCCACATCCTCTACATGAATCTCAACTCCTTCCTGGTCTGTCTCCATAAATCCATCACACTAGCAGCCTCGCATCATCTAGTAATCTCCCTTTCACACACTTTGTTATACTTGATATGTCTTTCTTCCCTCTCCTTCTCTATCATATCATCTACCATCTTCCTCCACCTAAGCTTCCTTACCCAACACTCATAACGGTTTAGCCATCCATTAGGAATGCCTCTAAAATCATGGTAACCATCAATATCTTCATAGCTAGAGGAATAACATGTAGAAACGCTCCTCTAGGTTCTTGCAGAAATTCAAACTCATCAATCTCTCGGGTAAGAATACGTAGAAACAACATATTCCAGAGTGTATCTAGCTAGTACTCCTCTCCACCAATGATCTACAAAATGGGTCCACATCAGATCTACATCCTACAACCTCTGGTAGTCTTCTTCAGTCCATATCTATGATCCATAATGCCAACTTGATCTAGATGCATAGGCTGAAAGCCATCCATATAACTCTACTAGGAAGTAGCAGAAGAATATCTCGTATAGATCATGGTAGAGGTTCTCTTCTACCCATCTATGTGTATTAAACTCAAGTCCGGTGTTGAATCTCTAAGAAAATTCATCCTCCGTGCTCTTGCACCATGATTCAACATTTTCCAATGTTAACCGATCCGTCATTACTCTTTACACAGATCATGATGAATGCTATATCCCACTACAACTTTGATAAGAGGTCCCAAAAATGGAACAAAGATGTAGTCATTTTTACTCTTACCACAAAAGGAAGAACCCCATGGACACTGACCTATCACCTAGCAGAAGTTGAGTGCTCACCCGAGGCATGCGCAGTATCGATTCTCTCTTTTATGTGAGTCTAGTGGGAAACATTATCTATGATTAGTGTAAGAGTATTTAGGAAAGAATTTTAGACATACAAGAACCGTAGGGCTCGGGAATGACATCCGATCCTTATAGTCACTTGCACCGAGTTCTTTAACGATGACTTTAATATATATTATAACAAAGAAAGATACAACCATTCATTCATACCATGAAGGGAAAGATAACTCATATGAACAAAATATACATTAAACCCATTGATATTCATATCTATTTATAACATGTAACCTTAATATATTCATTGATTCATTATAGAGTGTCACAGAGTGCAGACCGCAGTCATGCACATCACTGGACATATGTAGCTAAGATAACAGAAAAGAAAAATACAACTCCATGCTTAGTACATCCTTCCCTGAACTAGAATATCCCCTCATAGCAATTCTGCAGAGCTTCTCTCATTCTCTAACCCGTCATTCCCTATGTATATCTCCCGATGATACATCTCTCTCTGAGTTTGTATATCTCTCTGTATATATTTTCCTGGTAGGAACTTGTATTTATCACTTTCCCGGGCTGCCAACTCACCTTCCCGTGCCCTCAGATCCATCGCCAAGTGTCAAATTTGGTCCTCCATGCGAGCATGTTCCTTTAGGCCTGAGCTCTCCATTCCATCTCATGATTATGTTCTAGAAGATTCCATTCGAGCATGCTCTTTCCTGGGCAACTCACAGTTGTCGATGGCATCTTATATGTGCACAACCAAGCACACTTTTCATGTGTTCTACCTTGGGCACTCATATTGGCTAAGTCCTAGACCTCCTTTCATGCATCATATGTGCTAGTTATCTCTTTAATCCTTTCTCTTGTGCGCTTTTGCCTTGCTTGCCATTTTATAATCAGGGGTCCCGCGTGCCTAAGCACCTTCATACTTGGTCGATATTCTAGGGGCCCAACACTATTATGCAATCATGCCATCATCCACCATGCATTCAACATTCTTCCCATAAGTAGAATACTTGTGGATTTCTTTAATGGTTTAGACCTCATCTTGGCTGAGAATTGTTGGAGGTGGAAGAGCGGCCAATGGGGCTGGATCCAAAACTTTATCCTTTGCCAATAATGATATGATAAAGTGTGAAAGAACTAGGTTATGTTCTTCCAACCGCTCCATGGTTTGCTTGAATTTCTCCACCCATTCAATAACCTTAGTGATGGTTTAACGAAGGTTATGAACTTCAATCTTAGGTGTGGATTCTCCCATTGGAATTCTAGAAAGCTCCAAGTCAAAGATCAAAATATCTTTCTCCTCTTTATCCACTTTCGGTCTGAAACCTCTAGGAACTGCTGGCCTTGAGCATCAGATACCAACCTCGAAGTATTCTTTTCTTTCTTTGATGGAGGAGGAGGGGTAGTACCAAGAAGAGCTACTACAACATCAAAATCAGGTCCTATTAATCACGAAGAAGATTTCTTTTCCCTATTGTCTACTAGGGGATGCACCCAAGCAAAGGAAGAAGAGGAAACAAAAGAACCAAGGGATCTGAGTGTGAGTGAACTCATGGCACTTAGAGTATAAAATAATGTTGTCTCTAGTGGGGAAATGAATGGAACCTCAAGAATTCCCTTTACACAGGATTCTTAAACTTGGAGGTTCAGTTCTTGATTTTTCCATCTCCACCTCATAAGTGGTTTCAGGGGTTTCTTTTGGTTCTTTCATCTCATCATCATCATTCTCACTTAGAAAAATAATGTTATCTGACCCAATAGGCAATTTTGATTGCTACGAAGAAGAGTCTCTTCCTCGATCGATTCTTTCTTGACTTCTTTGAACTTATTCTAATACACTTTGGTGGAAGAAGGAGTAGACAACTCAAGCTCTTTCATTAGAGAAGAATAATTTTTCTTAAGTAACTCGGTGCTAGGTGTATGTACTTCCATTCTAGGTGAGGAATTATCTCTTGAAGAGGATCTACCTTTTCTCATCTTGATTTCACGTACCTTTCTATCAAACCAAATCTTGGTTCTGATGATCACAGGTCGATTATCTCACTCAAGTCATCTGTTTCCTTGACATACCACCATTGTTTCTAGGGAAGTGTGCTTGATTGATCTTTCGTACTCAAATGATTGTAAATCTTCATCATCGTACTTAAGACCTCGTGCACCTAGTAGAGGTTGAGGTCTATGATCCGTCAGTAGATACAATCTACCAAAATACCTCCTCCCGGCTTCAAAATCATTAACATAATCAGCCCGGTAATCCTCGGTGTTAGGAAGGTGAAGATAAGTTATTCTAAGATTTTGATCAATGAATTTCTTTATATCAAAGGAAGTCCTAGGCTTGAAGAAATGAACTGTAAGAGGAGCAATAACCCTTTCTATATTTTGGGCATCTAGAGTTGTCTTGCATGTATAATTACCCAAGGTGATAGTGAAATAAAGACCTATAGTCTTCTTATCTCAACAGTTCTATGGATTTTATCCAAATTGCCTGCACACCTCAATCAAAGCCATTTTGTCATTTGCGGAACATGGGAAGCTTGAGAGGTGTTCTTTCAAAATAAGCTATCCTGATGTATGAGAACCTTCGAAACTGAATGAAGAAAGCCCCATACTTGGTTATGAAAGCCTTAGCCTCATCAGAGAATTTTCTAGAAGTGTCACCCTCCAAGAGTCTCACAATGTACATGGTGAAGGCATCATTTAGCCTTCTGAAATTATGATTACTGTCCTTGAGGGTAAACTGAGGGAAATATGTGTAGATGGGATCATCCTTATTGCCTTTAATGAAAGTGAAGCCGAACCACTCATGAGATTCTTCCAAGATGTACATGAGATAGGAGGTCGTGTAGATTTTTTTGGTCAGCTAAACATTTGAGAATTGTTCAGTCAGGTTTCCACAAATAATCTCAACCCAATTTATGTTTTGGTTACCCTTCTTACAGATGATGCTTATGAAAGGGCACATCCAAAATGGAATTCATTGGTAGATTGCATTCCCATAATATGGGTGAGCAGAGTGATGAAATCTGATAGTTCCTCAATGAAATCAACCCTAAATAATGACTTAGAGAGTCGGGATGCTCCCTTCTTAGGGAATTTTAGCCATGACTTCGCTACTCGAGTCTTATATTTCTCGTTGTCTTGATCAAACAGAGCCTGAGATTGAGTGAGAGTGAGAGTAATGGAGTCTTCTATTTTTGGGATGCGTAGGGAAGTAAAAATGGCAGCATCTTCCAAATTTACAATCAATTCACCATGCACATTGACAACCTTCTTGGTGTCCGGATTAAAATTAGCCCCACAGGAAAGCACAGTGTTGACACATTGTATAGAGAGGAAAACTAGTGGTGTATGTGATTCCACTATCATTTATCATTTGAGCCATGGGAGTAGGGTTGTCACATGCTAATCTACTCTACAAATCATCAAAATCCAAATGTCAAACTTCACTATCTCCAATATTGGGTACAAAGGTCTCTAAAGGGGACAGATGCTCGTGTCCTTGAAACTTGATCTTCATCTTGATAGTGAACAGAGGAATAGGCTCCAAAGAATAGATTTATGAAAAAATGCAAAGAGATACGGGAAGGGAAACACACGACTTACTTTTGTAAGAAGTTAGATAAGAGATAACGAGTAAGCAATGTGACAAGTGCATAGATAGTTGCCCCTTTAAATAACCATTCAAGAGAGAGAAGATGATAAATGTGCATTAAATACACCTTGAACCGACTCAAAAGGAAAAATGTAGGAAAAGTAGAAAAAATGGCCCGAGAAGGTCTATGGGACATTGGGACATGAGGGATGTGAAGAGTCAAATCGGTCGATGTGGGGAATCGGTGAACAGAAGCTCGAGCATACTCGGGATAGATGGGCTAAAAAATTATGAAAAGTTGAGGGACAAGGACTTACTAGGAAATTAGGGAATCAACGAATCAGAGACCCACTAGTACTTGGGACATGAGGGACAAAAATGATCGACAAATCTGCAAGTCATTAAAATGACCCCATACCAATGGAATTTTACCATCTTTTCAAATCTCTTACTTTACTAAGAGGGGTTCTTAACTCAAAAATTTAAAAATTTTCAACTTTCAAAAGAGGGGGATTTTGAGGGGACAACAGCTGGATCTTTTTGGGGATGACTTGACTAGATCACAGGAATGAGGCAAGACAAGAATCAAGAAAAACTATGGGGAAGAAGACCAATGCCTTATCCATTGGGAAAAAGAGTCAAAGGAAAAACAATATAGAAGGTAACACATGAGAAAACAACAAAACAAAGGCAAGGAAAGGAAAACACACACTGCACATAATATACGAAGGACTTCCTATTCACCTAGGATTTGAGCAATTTAAGGTACTACCCACTATAAGGAAGTGGGAGAGAAGATCCATCCATGTAATTTAGAAAGAAATAATTTTCACTAAGTAAAGTGCCTGATTGTGAAAGGACCAAGCCAAAGAGAGTCAAACTTACCATGGATTCCTCGAGGTTCATGCCTTTTGTCCCATGGTAAAACAATGTCTCCAACTTTGAAATCTCTGGATCTAGTTTTCTTGTCAAATGAATATTTCACCTTCTACTGATGAGCAAAGATCCTATCAAAAACTTACAGCCTATCTTCATCTAGCTTATGGAGATACATGATCCTCTTATCCAAAGAGTAATCTGAAACTAGAATCCTAATAGCTTTCATCAAATGCAAATCTGGTAGTTCCACTATCACTGGTAGTTGAGCTTCCACACCATACACTACATGAAAATGGGACATCCCAATTGCTCTTTTAGGTGTAATCCTATCTTCCTAGAGATCATCATAAATATTCTTGTGCCAGTTTCTCGAGATTCATTGACAAGGTTTCTTACAATGGTCACCAAATTATTGTTTGTGTATTCTTCTTGTCTTTCCCTAGAGGGTAGTAATCTGAAAAATGAATGAGGGAAATTCTATACCCATAACATAAAATCATCATCTCAATAGAAGAAAAATTGGAAGCATTATCGGTCGTGATCTTGTTTGGTACTCCAAACCTTATCAAGATGTTTTCTTTGATGAAATTACATACTACCTTAGAAGTAGTACTTTTAATCGGGATGGCTTCCACCCACTTGGTGAAATAATTTGTGGCGTAAACACATGAGTATGTCCCGCACTTGAAGGAGGGTTGAGTGTTTCAATCAAATCCAAACCCCATTGTTGAAAGGGTTCTTCAATCACAAATGGATTTAGTGGTAAATAATCCAGCTTAGGTCTTCCCATAAAGGTTTTGACAAGCGTCACACTTGTCCAACCACTTTTACACATCTCTAAACAAAGTAGGCCAATAGTATCCCACACGAAGAATTTTGTGGGAAGTGACAGCTAGATGAGAAATGATCCCCATAAGCTTGATCATGAAAGGCTAAGAACAACTTCTTCTATTGCACTTTGTCAACACACTTCAATAATCTTCCATCCACTCCTCATTTGAATAAAGCATTCTCCCACAACACGTATTGTGCCAACCTTAACTTGATGGATCTCTTCTCCTTGGTAGTTAAGTGAGATGAACACTCACCATAGGTGAGGAAGTGAGCAATATCAGTGTACCATTCATCTGTCGATTTGAGGAATAGAACAATGGGGACATTAACTTCATCCTTATTTGATTCATGACTAGCTCCCTCGGCAATGAGCTCACACAGGCCTTTACCCCAAACTAGTTTTGTTGGTATGATGTCGAGATCATACTCCTGAACCTTTGCTACCCAATTTCCTCTCTTGGTTCCAAACTCCTGTTGTATAAGAATAGACTTGATGGTTGTATCGGGCACAAGCACAACAGTGTGAGTTAAGAATGTAAAATTGAAACTACTTAATAGCTTTAACTACTGCAAAAGCATGTTTCTCCATCATAGTGTACTTCAACTCATGAGTTTTCATAATATAACTCATGAATGCAATTGGGAGCTCATGATCTTTAGAATATTTCTGAGTCAACACAGTGGCCAAGGTACTCTCTATGGCATAACAATAGATAATAAAATCCTTGCTAAAATTTGGACATGCTAAGATAGGAGTCTTAAAATGGCTTTCTTAATGCCTTAAAATGCTTCCTTTCCTTCAGAAGACCAACCAAATGTCTGATTTCCCTTCATCATTTGGGAAATGTTTAAATTTATCTCTCGTAAATCTGGGATGAATCTCCTCAGAAATTGATCTTACCAAAGAAAGAGTGCACTCCTTTTTGCTTGGGGAAGAGGAATCTACTAGATGGCTTGAAATCATTCAGATCAATCTTGATTTCTTATTTAGAGACAACATGTCTCAAAAAATTTCCCTAGGTGACACAAAAGATAAATTTCTTGGGATTTAGGGAGACTTCAATTTCTCTCGCATTTCAAGAGGACTATTTCTAGATGCTGAAAATGATCTCGCTCTAGTTTTGGAAAACATGATTAAATCATCCGGATACACCATAATGCATTTTCATTTCAAACCCCCAAAGGCCAAATCCATTGCTCTCTGAAAGGTTTCACCAATATTAATGAGACCAAAGGGCATCCTCTTGTAGGAAAAAGTACCCCAATGAGTGGTAAAGGCACTATTGTGATGATCCATAGTATTAACTTCCAATTGGTTATATCCTAAGAAACTGTCAAGCATGGACAACATCTTCACACCTATAACATCTTGCAACACATGGTCCATCATGGGTAGGGGATATTTTTCTTTCAAAGAAGCTTGATTTAGATTCTTGAAATCAACACATATCTGAATCTCACCATTTTTCTTCCTGATAGGCACAATATTAGCAATCCATGTTGAATGATGAATGGGGAAGATGATCTTGGCCTTTAACAACTTCTATATATCTTGGAAAATGGTGTCAGCAATCTTTGGATTGTACTTCCTTTTCTTCTACTTGAAAGGCTTAATCCTAGGTTTGAGGGGAATGAAATGTTGCATTTATTTTGGTGGAAATATTACAGATCATCATAAGAATAAAAAGGACATCGACGTACCTATTAAAAATATTTACCACCTTCTTCCTCTCCACATGGGTACAACAATTTCTAGCATTCACCATTTTGGGTTTATCATAGTTCCCAATGTTAATCTTTTCATACTCATAGAATACGATATCCTTTGGATGCTTTATACCTAACATATATGTCATGTTTATCAAACAATTCCTCCAAACTCACCATCCCTTTAGGGATCTAGTTTCCTTTTAGTTTGATGCATCCCTCTTGATCCATATCTTCCTTGACACCTTTCTCATTGGAAGAGGCACTCTCTCGAGGTAGTTTGGCACTTCCCTCAAAATAAAATTGATCAAAGTTATCATTAAGCTCCAGGAAAGAGAGAAAATGTTGATCATCATTGAAAACTTGCCAGTTGTTTGCATTATCCGGTATGCTTGGTCTATGGATCATTTCAATGGTGAATTTTTCTTGAGAAAAATTAGGATGAGGTATCAACAAAGATCCTAAAATAGCTAGGGAGTCATCCCTAGTGTTCTTCTCCCTTGGCACTACTTCGATGGAGAAGGCATCAAAGAATTCAATAGAATCCCAAACCAGATTCCTATAGTTCTTTAACCTTCTATTCTTTACTTGGAAAAGATCTTTGACTTGCTTGACAACTAGTTCTACATATCCATGAACCAGAGATTCCTCACACCTCTTTATTTTGTTGCGTTCACCCAAGGATGAGAGCTTCATCTTCTCTGCTATGTTATTTATATTTTCAAACTGTAGCTTGAAGGAGAAAGGATGAATCTTTCCTTTTGGAGATATCAATACCACACCAGCCTTAGAACCATCTCAAGAGAAACTTCCATAAAATTCCAAATTCCAAATGCTATTCGGATCATGGAGCACTACTTTAGGACATTCCACCTCATCATGCCTAATATCTTCATAGAGTATTTGTTCCTTGGGATCATTTGTCTTTCGCACAATATATTCGATTGTTTCTCGTGCAACAACTTCTTCATCTTTCCATTGAGTGGTATAAGGACATGTGACCAATCCATTTGAATTTCTCCTCCCACATCCTTACAAAAATTTCTACTTAACAACATGCCATATGAAGGAGGAATATCAGCCACCAAAATAGTAGTTAAATCCTTCTTCTTTGGCAAAGTAGAAAAAGCTACTTGTGCATCATTAATTCCTCGGACCAAAAGAACCTCCATACTCTCCATGGAATAGCAAGAACCATAAGTGCGTGTCGGGTAAGACCCAAAGCATGAGCCACTTTGGCAGGCATGACATTATCTTTTGCTCCTAAGTCTATGACATAGTTGCTAAGTTTATGGCTAGTCATGAGGAGGGTCACATAAAATGGTTTGATTTTCACATTTGGTGAGGTGACTACAGCCACAAGATTTGATTGGGATGTAGAAGAGGGAGTGGGAAAAATACCTTTAGAAGTGTTGGATGAACTTTTGGAATGGGAATTGACAAAGTGGACCATTTTGGCAAAGGCTTTTAGATGAGTTTGATAAAAATCAGCCTCACAAAATCTAGATTTTTGTCTTCTGAGGTGATCAATGATATCAAAAGATCTAGAGGTGGATGGGCTATCATCACTACGAGTCCTATGATAATCAGGTTTTGGAACTAGAGAATAAGTAGTTTTAGAAGATGGAGTAGAACAAGAAGAATTAGAAGAACTCACCTTTTTCTGGATGTATTAGGAATAGGATATCCTCTTCTTGCAATCACTAGAATAGTCATGGGATGCTCCTTACACTTCTTAGTAGGCTACATCACTTTTTCTTTCTTATTTTTCTGCTCCCGAGTCATAACAACATATGACTCACTGTTCATCTTTGCCACTACTTCATCATAATCATCTTCCTCATCAACACCCTCAGTGGTGAGGAAATTAACTCGAGACCCATCGAGTTCTTCCAATTCTTCCTCAGCCTCTTCTTCAAGTTTCTTCAACTTCACAAGTTGCATTAACAAGGACCTTGATGGGTGGTCCTTCGATTTCCAACCTTTTCTGAGAAGAAGGCAAACAGTTTCTAGGCTGAAAATTTCTCCTTGGAACATCTTGATAAGGAGCATGCTGAGCCAATTGTTTCTTGATGGAAATGAGGTTATTAGCAAGCTTCTGTACTAACTGATCTACATTAGCTCTAGGAGTAGAGGAAGAGGAAGAAGAAGCTTTAGATTTGGAAGGGTCTCTTTTCAATTTACTAGACATGATCAGGTCATCTTCAACACTGATGACTAATCTTTGATCAACATCCAAAGTTGCAAGATTGGCACTTCTTAGCACATAGATTACTTCAGGTAATTAAGCATTTAGGAAGATTTTTTTTTGAATTTTATCCACAGACTAGGTTTCTTGTGGGATCTTGTTAATCAGCTTATTGAATTTGGCCACAAATTCTCTCATGGGCTCTTGTGGTTCTTTCTTGATTTGAGAAATTCAGCTAAGAAAGCATGCACATATTCAACGAGTTTGAAACGCTTCTTAAACCTAGTTCTCATGGTAGTCCAATTGTTGATGGCCCCGATGGGGAGATGATAAAACCAATCTATCACATTTTTCTGTAAGTCTCCACAAAAATCCTCACAAAGACATCTTCATGTTCAACTCCAAGGACTCCACATGCAACTATGAAGGGTGCAATGTGTTCATCAAGATGTACCTTGCCATCACCTCTGAACTTGGGAAAGTTCTTTCTATTACCCTTGGGTAACTCATGTAAAGGTTGAGGGAGGGCAAGAGGCCCAACTCATTGGCCCCAAGGTAATGGAACTGCCATTTTGGAAAAAAATCATGAAGTGGAACTGAAACACCAGCAAGAACTAAAGTGCAAAGATTAGGGCTGAGTTGTTCTTGAGGGACACCACTCCCAAAATCTCTATCTTCAATAGGTGGTGTGCTTATAGAATGAGTTCTTCTATCTCTCCTTGTTGAAGGAAGAAAAAAATCCTTGTTGCTCAAGGAGTTGAAATTGTGAATCTTCAATTCAAAGAGCCCTTCTTCCGCGAGTAAATCTTAGAGTCGCCAAATCAGAAATGATCAAGAAATTGTTCTATTGAAACTAGAATTCATTAAAATGAATCCCCAGTAGAGTCACCAAAAACTTTTGGTTGTCAAATTAGGACTTTAATGAAAGCAACAATCAAGGGATAAAAAGTCCATCCTCTTTAACGGGTGAGGTGCCCTTATTCAAAGTAAGCAACAAAACTATTTACAAATGTACAACCTGTCTACTCGATGAGGAACTCGATATCATGAAAGTGTTTTAACATAAATATTAATGATCAATACAAAAGAAAAAAATAACTCGAGGGAGGAAAAGGTAGAACATAACAACATTCCTAAGAAATATAGATAGCAAAATAGTTCCTTATAAATGTTGAGAAAATGTGATATATAGAATAGAATCATTCATATTTAAACAATCAGATATTATTTCATAGACACAAAGTTCCAAAAATGACATCCATAAGAATACAAAGCTTCTTAATGCAATAGATAATGATTCACAAACTTTTAGACATGCAAGAGAGAATAAAATGATGCAGATGGAAATAGGAAGGGAAATCTTCTATATTGATAGCTTTAAGTTCTTTTACACTTTCAAAAATTATCAGAGTTCCAGCCCCTTGGAATGGCATGGAGAGTCCAATATATAGCCATAGAAAGAAAGAAGATAGTATATAATCGAAGTAGGGGCATCTGGTTTGTGGCTAAAAAGGGCCCACTTGTTTTGAGGATCTGGTGCCTGAATCTCTTCAATGCTTCCACTATCTCCATGCCCCTTGGAATCGTTATGTTAGAAGTGGCATGAGTCCACATGCCTAAAAATTTCTCCATGTCTTTTTCAAACTCAGTATGCCCCAGATATTATTTATTAGCCTCGATAATAGCGTAATGGAGAGAAAAACATCCTTCATTTTATCTTTGGTGATTTATTATTCCTTAAATAGATCATCCTTGATAAAGGATTTAAATTGAGCCTTGATTTCTTAAAGAGAGAAGGGTACACCTGTGACTTCATCCTGAAAATGGAAGTGGATATATTTGAAGGTGGATACAATGAAGTTTTAAAAGACTCCCCCTCTACCATACATTTGTCAACTCCCCAATGCCTCTTCAGAATTTTTATTTTCCACTTGATGATAAAAATCCATGTCCTCGACAAGTTATTCTTAACATCGTCAAACACATTGTTGGCCAACAGGATCCTATAATAGGTTTGACCCATCGGATGGAGATCTGTGATACATCCACTCTGCAATTTCAAATCCTTGTCCATATCCTTGATTGAAGAAATGAATTTCTATTATAGCTTGATCACCTTCTCATTAGGTTTGAAGGCTTCCTCAATGAATTTTAAACTTGCTACAGTCATATCATCCACAATGGTTTCAACATCCTTCACATAAGTAGAATACTTGTGGATATATTTGATGGTTTAGACCTCATCTTGGCTGATAACTATGGGATGTGGAAGAGTGACTAATGGGGCTGGATCCAAAACTTTATCCTTTTCCAACAATGATCGATAAAGTTGGAAAGAACTAGGTTATGTTCTTCCAACTACTCCATGGTTTACTTGACTTTCTCCACCAGTTAAATAACCTTAGTGATAGTTTCCCCAAGGTTATGAACATTAATCTTAGGTGTGGATTCTCCCATTGGAATTGTGGAGAGCTCCAAGTCGAGAGATCAAAAGATCTTTCTCCTCTTTATGCACTCTAGGTCTGCAGTAACCTCTAGGAACTATTAGCCTTGAGCATCGATACCAATCTCAAGTAGTATTTTATTTCTTTTACTGAGGAGGAGGGGTAGTACCAAGAAGAGCTGCTACATCATCAAAATTAGGTCCTATTAATCAGGAAGAAGATTTCCTTTTCCTGTTGTCTACTAGGGACTACACCCGGGCAAAGGAAGAAGAGGAAATAGAAGAACCAAGGGATCTAATTGTGAGTGAACTCATGGCACTCAGAGTATGAACCATTATTGTCTCTAATTAGGAAATGAATGGAACCTCAAGAATTTACTTTGCAGAGGAGTCTGTTAAACTTGGAGGTTCAGTTATTTATTCTTCCTTCTCCACCTCAGTAGTGGTTTCAAGGGTTTCTTCTGGTTCTTTCATCTCATGATCATCATTCTCACTTAGAACAATAATGTTATCCAACCCAATAGGCAATTCTGATTACTCCAGAAGAGTCTCTTCGTCGATTGATTCTTGCTTGAATTCTTTGAACTTCTTTTGATACACTTTGGTGGAAGGAGTAGACAACTCAGGCTCTTTCATCGCAGAAGAAGTAGTTTTCTCAAGTAACTCGGTGCTAGGCGTATGTACTTCCTTCCTAGGTGTGGAAGTATCTCTTGAAGAGGATCTACCTTTTCTCATCCTGAGTTCACGTACCTTTCTATCAAACCAAATCTTGGTTCTGACAATGACAGGGGTGATTATCTCACTCAAGTCATCTCTTTCCTTGACATACCAATCCAGTGTTTCCAGAGGAGTGTGCTTGATTGATCTTTCATACTCAAAGGATTGCAAATATTCATCATCATCCTTAAGACCCTCAGGCACCTGGTAGAGGTTGAGGTCTATGATCTATTGTAGAGACAATCTGCCAAAATGCCTCCTCCTGGCTTCAAAATCATCAGCACAATCAGCCCAGTAATCCTTAGTGTCAGGACACTGATGATAAGTTATTATGAGATTTTGATCAATGAATTTATTTAGATCAAAGAAAGTACTGGGCTTGAAGAAATGAACTGTAAGAGGAGCAATATCCCTTTCTATATTTTGGGCATCTAGAGTTGTCTTGCATGTATAATTCCCAAGGTGATAGGGAAATGAAGACATGTAATCTTCTTATCTTGGCAGGTGTTCTATGGAGTTTACCCAAATTGTCTCGCACACCTCTACCAAATCCATTTTGTCATTATAGAACATGTGAAGCTTGAGAGGTTTTCTTTCAAAACAAGCTAGCCTGATGTATGAGAACCTTCTGAACTGAATGAAGAAAGCCCCATACTTGGATATCAAAGCCTTAACCTCATCGAGAGAATATTCGCGTGTGTCACCCTCTAAGAGTCTCACAATGTACATGGTGAAGGCATCATTTACCCTTCTGAAATTATGATTACTGTCCTTGAGGGTAAATTGAGGGCAATATGTGTAGATGGGCTCATCCTTCTTGCCTTTAATGAAAGTGAAGCCAAACCACTCGCGAGATGCTGCCAAGGTGTACATGAGATAGGAGGTCATGTAGATTTTTTGGTCTGCTAAACATTTGACAATTGTTCAATCAGTTTCCATAGATAATCTCAGCCCAATTTATGTTTTTCTTACCCTCATAGATGATGTTTATGAAAGGGCACATCCAAAAATGGAAGTCATTGGTAGAGGGCATTCCCATAATCCGTGAGTAAAGTGATGAAATCTAATAGTTCCTCATTGAAATCAACCCTAAAAATTCCTTAGAGAGTCGGGATGCTCCCTTCTTAGGGCACTTTAGCCATGACTTCGCTACTCAAGCCTTATATTTCTCATTGTCTTGATCAAATAGAGCCTGAGCTTGAGTGAGAGTGAGAACAATGGAGTCTTCTATTTTAGGGATGCATAGGGCAGCAACGATGGAAACATCATCCAACTTTGCAATCAATTCACAATGCACATTGACAACCTCCTTGGTTTCTCGGATTGAAATTATCCCCACAAGTGAGCACAGTCTTGAAACATTGTAGAGAGAGGAAAACTAGTAGCATATTTTATTCCACTATCATTTGAGCCATGGGAGCAAGGTTGTCACATGCTAACCTTCCCTAGAAATCATCAAAATACAAATGTCAAACTTCACTATCTCCAATATTGGGTACATAGGTCTCCAAAGGGGACATATGCTTGTGTCCTTGAAACTTGATCTTCATCTTGATAGTGAATAGAGGAATAGGCTCCAAAGAATAGAGTCGTGACAAAAATGCAAAGAGATACGAGAAGGGAAACAAACAACTCACTTTTGCAAGAATGTGGACAAGAGATAACGAGCAAGAAATGTTACAAGTGAATAGATGGTTACCCCTTTAAATAGCCATTTAGGAGGGAGAAGATCATAAATGCACATTAAATACACCTTACAATGACTCAAAAAGGAGAAATGCAGAAAAGTAGAAAAAACTAGCCTATATGGTATATGGGACATTGGGATATGAGGGACGTGAAGAGCGACTCAGGTGATGTGGGCGATGTGGGGAATCGATGAACAGGAAGCCCAGGAATACTTGGAAGAGATGGGCTGAAAAGTCTGAAAAATCTGACAGAGGACTTGTGGGGAATTTGGTGGATCGATGAACAAGAGGCTCGCTAGTCTTTGGGGACATGAGGGAAAAAAATGTCTAATAGACCCGCAAGTCACTAAAATGACCCCAAACAAATAGAATTTTCGCCATATCTTCAAATCTCCTACTTTACTAAAACACTTCAAGGGTTCCAACTCAAAATTTTCAAATTTTTCAACTTTCAAAAGAGAGGAATTTTGAGGGGACAACACAACCAACATTATTTATCTTAGATCGAGGTAAAAATTTCACCTTCTTGAGCTCGGTGAGGACTAAAAACACCATATTATGCAAGAAACTCATCATATGAACCAAAAAATCTCTAAACTTATCCAATGCTCACCTAATCATGATTATCTTTGCAATACTTCATCCTATCTCATCTAAGTGTCTAGGCCTTACATTTTTTCCTAGTTTATGCAACAACCAAGTGAACTACCACAAAACCAATGCATGAAACCACCTCTAAATGAATTTACATAATGAAAGTAATGTGACTCACCTTTATACATGATTTTATAAGCTAATATTCATGTGGAAGCGATCACCATGTCTTATTATGCCTCAATGCTCAAGAACTAGGTCTAGGTTAGACCAAAAATCACACTCACAACCTGTACCTATACCTTGAAACTCACATGAGTGTCTCAACATTCAACCAAAATGTGATCCATGCATTAAAAATCTCATCCAACTACATCATGCCTTCATTCCATCATACCAAGCCATCTTGCTAACTAGGCCTTCTATCTAGGCTATCTAGACCAATCAAATTACATTATTTCCACTCATACACACTTGAGCACAAAATGTTGATCGTATCACATCATTATAATTTTTCTCAAGCATATAGGAAATCATCAGGACACCCTATCACATATTCATTTGTCATTAATGTACCTTTTACATCAATGAAAACACACAAGCACACACATGCCAAAAATAATAATTGTAATTGTGCTCGAGGTTGTGTTAAGTGGATCTTTGTTCACTATGAAAATAGGAGTTTCTATTGAACCATCGATTCATTTTTTTTCTACCTTACCTTCTTTTCTTTTACACCTTTTTAATAATTATTTAGAGTAGGAATAAATCATACAATTAGTTTATATCATTAAATCTTCTTCATTATAGGTGATACTCTTTGCACATAATCCGTCACACTTAAAATATCCCACATATGTAATGAATGAATAACCCACTAGCCTCCAACACACCCACACTTAACCCTTTGAGGCTAAAACTCACTATTTTCCCATTACACACTCATGTGCTCATTCTCACTAGAACCTTTAAACAAACTATAAAATACGCTTGTGAAAATCATAAACAACTACATATCATGCCATGAGATATTCCTAACACATATTGTGGCCACCTAAATATGGTGCCGATGAACCTTAGGGAGATACCTCAACACACCATCCATTTTGTAACTACATTCTCATGTAAACTCCCTCCTTTAAGGCATCAACCCACCCATTTACATGATGCCCTCCCTACTATTTATCTCATTTACACATGCACCCCTTTCAACAATAGTAGATACCAATATCTCTGTAACTAGGAGTAGGTGTGTAAAATACATAGAACAACATAGACCGTGTGTTATAATAATGAGCACACATCTTGTTTTATAAGGTTTTTAACTCTATGATCACTATTATCTTTTCTTGGTAAAAAACATCCAATATTTTCATACCACGTGAACTAATATTACTCTAAAAGGGGTGAAAATGAATATATTTTGAAAATTTTACGTAATACACAATTCTCTACATTGTTTCAACATCAATTGTACCTTAGATAAGTGTTCCTTGAAGAGATAAAATACTACCCAATCATATAAGTATACTTCTAAGAAATCATGAATGAAATCCTTGAATGTGGTGAAAAATTCCAAGAAAATGCTTGCATAAGCATTCTTCAATCCAAATTTCATGTGTTTTTATGCAAAACATCCCCAATATATTAAAAATATCATTTTAAATTAATCTTCCTTCATAATTTGGATTTTTTGCCACAACAACTTAATCCATGTTTAAAGGAATATAATTCACATCCCATAACTGCTTCAAGTATTTAATTAGACAATGGAGTTTGAAATGGATCATTTAAAAGCACATCAATCAACGTCTTATAATCTCCATAGATGTGTATTTCCCCTTTATTCTTTTTTATGTCACTACTAACATATCCAGCCATATTTTTTATGGGGTATGTTAGAACATATTCTATCACCTATTCTATCTTAGATTTTACCTTTTTCTTTCATGTATAACTTCATTCGATAAGGACACCTTTTTGTAGGCCACACACCTTCCTTCTACTAAATTTTCATCTTTCCCGAAGATGGGTCTACCCTATTGATTTGTATAAATTTTGTAGGGAATACATCTCCATAATCCCAAAATAGTTGTATAGTTTATGATATCTTCTATTATGTCTAATAGTGTCATATAATTTTCATTTTAATTATTATTTGGGTTCCAATGTCTTCCATAATTTTTTACATTATTTTATCAAACACCTTTTTTAATATATTTTATCTTTTATATTTATTGACCCTTTTTGTTTTTCATAATTTAGGTTAAAAATTAAAAATCTTCTCCCTTGTGTGATTTTTCCTTCTTTGGGAGTGTTTCCATGCACTTTGGTTTAAACATCCCTTGTAGATACATACCATCCTCACTATCTAAATAGGTTTCTTCTCCTTTTTATCTCCTACCTTTTGGTAATAAGTCAATACATGTAAACAACTATCACAAACTTCTAGTGAGTCCTTTTTTATTGTTGTGCACTCTTTGCATTCTATTTTATCCAAATCCTTGAGTTCATCTCAGCCTTATGTATCTATGGTTCCATAACATATAAATGTTCTTACAATTTTAACAGTTTTATGTACCATTTGTTTTCTATTGATACCTAGGGAGAAGGCCCTATCTTGTAAAAAAATACATGAAGTGTCAATCCATGATAATAACATTCATCAATGGACTCTCAAAAAAGTGTAAAGCACCTTATCATGTAACAAAAAGGAGGAAAAGTTGATCTAATCCTCTAACCCATGCCAAACCTTCCTATTTGTCACTATATACATTATCATGCCAAAAAGGATACATTCGAAACCTTATAAAAACACCATTAAGAACATTCAAACAGACACCAAAAAAATTCATTCAATTACAACTACTATGACAAAAGCACTACCTACTTCCTCTTACAACCACTAAGAGACAATTTTGCAATGATTACAACCTCTGAATCACCTAAGCTCTGGGTGTAAGACATAGGCATCACACGAAAACAAGGCATATCCACCTTTTCTTCTACCACGAGATAAATGCCTAGATTTGGTGTTAGAGCTTCTACGACCCAAAGCCACCACCTTAAGACCCTTAGTAAGAGCATGCATGTGAAACTATAGGCTTAAAATTATCTCCTCCAAACATGTATGATCCCTCTAGAGGATGAATTTTCCAAAGGAATTTGATAGAATGTTAGCATAGATTAAGCATTAGGACATATCAAAGACATTACACCTTCCAATCAACTACTTTGGATCCAACATCAATTTCTACAACAACTCACAAATATATGATTCATCGACCTCACTGAATTCCTTAGCAACTGAAAAATACTTCTCCAGGAACCCTCTCATTGCCACATTTTTAATTTTCCCATCCATCCAAGAGGTGAAATATTTTCCAGCTTCTTCACCTACTAATGCACACTACTTTTTATTACTCAAACCATATTGAGGGCCACCCAAATTATCCATTACAAAAGGGATAAAAGAGAAATTCATAAATCCCACCAATTTCCATACTAGCAGAGCACCAAAGCAAAATGAAAATGAATACCCATGTTGGAGAATAATGCTAAATAGACCTATGGATTTCCTCGAGACAAGGGAAGGGGTAGGTGTCATGTACCCAAGATCTATGTGACTATTTCTCATGCATTACTATAATCCACCCTAACTATGGTAATAAACTCCTAACCGCTAAAATAAATATTCTTGATAAATGCCTACGACCAATTTAGCATAATACAAGGAGAGAGATATAATGTTTATAGGATAATTTTCTTCCCACACAAGACATTTTTATGAATTTCTTCCCATACCTCCACTCCTTTATTGACCAAGCAGTCGGGCACTTGATTCCTAGATCTACTTATATAGGAAAATATAGTCTCTCAAAAAATGGAAAGATTTCCTTAATTTTTTGATAGATTAGTTCTAGTAACCAAGCCTTAGGTTTCTTACCCATAATTTCCCCAATAAAAATTTTAGAGTCATCTTTTATCCACAAATGCTGCCATTTTTTATTTTTTGCCTCCAAAAGACCAAAGAGGAGAGCCATGCCCTCTGCCACATTATTGGAGGAAATTCCGTAGTCAACCACCAAATCCATCATAGGTTGATACCTTGAATCTCTAAAAATGCATCTGTAGCCATCTTTACGCGTATTTCCTCTTGATGTTGCATCAAAATTTATTTTTATCCTTTCTTTCTTAAGAGGCCGCCATATACTTTTTGATCTTTCCTGCTCCCATTATCATGAGGCACATGCTTATAATTCTAAGGAATTAAAGGCTATTTACTACGTAAATCTCTATCCAAACTACTACTACAATTCAAATCCTTACTCCAAGTCTTAACCAATTATCTTAATATACCTTATATCCTATTCCATACCTAGCGAAAGGATAGCCTTTTACCTTGAAAAATGGTTCTATTTTTTTCAAGACAAATACTCTAGATAACAAAAACATAATTGCGGTTGTAAAAAGTTACAAACCTTTGTGAGAAAATTTCCAATTCCACTAAGAAATAAAATAAAAAAGCGTGCGAGGAAGAACCCAAGTTATATGCCACTCCTACCAAACCATCAACCAAATTTGACAGGAAATAGGAAATGAATAAAAAAATGATTACCATATTCCGCCCACTCTTCACAAAAAAAAAAAAAAGGTTGGCCTATGAAAATATCTTTTCATTAATTTTTCAAAAGTTAGACATTTACCTAGAGATGCAAGCTAAAGAAAAATATAGGATTTTGGAAATCCCTCCTTTTCCATACTATTTTCATGGGGAAGGAAATTTTCTAGTCCCTTCCAATTTCCCTCATGCTTAGCCTTTCATAGAATGATTTAAACGTCACTTCCCCAGAGATTGAATCTTCCCAAATCATCCTATCATATAGATTACCACCAGGGAAGGGGGAAAACCAAGAAACCTAGCTAGAGCCTCATCCTTGATAAAATTCTCAAAGTCCCCACTTAAGAAGTCGATCCAACCGCTAACCCCATCCTTAACAAAAGAATAATTTTCTACTAGGGGACCCCATTTATTGATGGATTAATTTTTAAAGGAACCTAAAACCTCATATATGGAAAAGGTACCATTCGATTGATAGATATACTCCCATAAATTTATCTTGTTGCCTCTCTAAAATTGTCATTTAAATCCTATAAGCACAATATGTCTACAAATTTTGATAAAATTCCAAACACCTCACCACTCGAAGGTAGCTCATGATGAAATAAAATAAGCTTTGGATCAAGGCCATATAAATATTTGGATCTAGTAATTATTCTCCATAAATTATCTCCATCCTTATAGATACGCAAGAGAATCTTGCATCCTGCAGGATTTATTCATCATGGCACATTTTTTGAAACCCAAGCAAACATTGTTTTTGGGGTGAAAAAATTCCTCCCATGCCACCAAACTAAATTAATTTTTGTCTTAAGTCCTACACCACAAAAATTTTATGTGTAATGTTGTAATTATTCTTTTTACCACCTCCAAAATCTTGAAAAGAGACATAAAATAATAAGGAATTGCTTGAAGAGAGGAGCGAATTAGCTTGACCCTTCTAACCAAATTCAGCCAGTTTCCTTTCCACGAGGCCAATTTATTTTGAATACGATTCACCGCAGGTTTCTAAATATATTTCCCATCCACTTCCCCAATAGAGGGCATGCTCAAATGTAAAATAGGAAGATAACCAATTGAAAAGATGAAGCTACCCACAATCCTATGTTGTAGTTTGGGATCCACATTTAGGAAATAAATTACAAATTTTGGAGCACTTACCTTCTGACCAACAACCTTTTTATACTTCTCCAAAATCTCATGGAGCTTCATAGCCTCAAAACATAAGTCTCACCAAAGAGGGCACTATTATAAAAAAAAGGAAAATTTTTCACTTTGTGTAATCTTAGAGGACATTTTTATCCCTCTCGGTTCTTACCTATCTACTACATTTTGAATCGCCCTAGTCAAACCTTCAACCATTATAATAAAAATAATCGGAGAATTCGAGTAACCTTTCCTGAGACCCCTGGAAGAATTGATATACCCAACCAAGAAACTATTTATAAGGACATAAAAAGTTGAGGTTGAGAAGAAATTTATGATGATTTGAATCCAATTAAGAGAAAATATAAAATTGACAAGAGTATCTTCCAAAACCTCTAGCTCACCCTATCATATGCCTTTATCATATCTAGATTAATTATCATACCAATGTGATTTTTATGACTCAAATAATTTATGGCTTTGTGTGCCACCAAAATCCCATCCATAAATTGTTTACCTTTTACAAAACAACTTTGGTTGTTTAAAATAACTGATCCAAGACATGCCTTTAGTCTAGAAGTAAAAACTTGGAGATTATTTTGTAAATTCCATTGTAAAAGGGAATGAGATGAAAAGTATCAAAATAATAATCTTCTTCTTTTTTGTGAATTAAGGCTAGAAAATTTGAGTTTCATTTGTTCAAAATTACCTTATTATTCCTACACTCTTCAACTACGCAGCCCAAACATCTTCCCCTACTATGCACAAATTTTTTTGAAGAATCCAAGCTAAAATCCATCCAAACCTAGGACTTGTTCCTCTCTAAGTCTAAAGACTTCCTACCTAACCTCATCTTGAGAGATGGGAAACATTAATTTATCTGAATCTTCTTCCTTTAAGATCTTAGGAATACTAAAAAGTAAGGAATATTCTTCATCTTTCCACATCCCTTCATTAGTAGTTAGAAACTTCTTGAAAAATGAAACACCGTTGAACTTGATATCCTCCATGTTTGAGACTGCTTCCCCCATTAGAACAGGAAATTTCAGAATTCTATTCACATTTCTTATGGAAGTAGTTGAATGATCAAATAATTTAGTTTTCCTATCTCCTTCTTTCAACCACTAAACTCTTTATTTTTACTTCCAAAAGAATTCATCCATACAAAGAATATAATCCAAATGGTCAAGCCCTTCCTTTTCTTAAAGAAGTAGCTGAACTGAAGCAACTTCTTTCATGATCTCCTCTTGAATTAATTCCATGTTAGAATCAATGTTTTTCTTTTTATGGAACAAATTACTGAATATTTTCTTATTTCACTTTCAAGCTTCCGCTTTCACATGCTTCAAATTTGTCATCAATCTATACCTCTTACACCCTTCCACCCTAACCCCTCATCATGTCTGAAAATTTTCTTCAAAACAAGGATCCGGAAACCACATAAATTCCATTTTGAAAATAATCCTAGCTGGATGATTCTCGGAGGATATTCTCAAACTAATAAGAGAATAATTAGATCCTTCCATATTTAGAATATTAAAGGAGAATTGGAAATTTTTTGATCCCCATTTTGAGTTAATCAAGAATCTATCTAACCTTTCTAAGATAGCCTCCGAACCTATTCTTCTATAATTCTAGTTAAATCATTTGCACATTATCTCAACATTAATTAAATCCAAATTATTACGAACTCTATGAAGTCTTGAGATCTCTATGAAAGAAACTTTTTCCCCCCCTTCTTTTCTTTTAGATTTAGAAGTGCATGAAAATCTCCACCTATAGTTTTCTTAGAGACTACATTTTCTAGAAGATTACTCAAATCTAACCAATAGTCCTTTTTTTCCTCTACAACGATTGACCCATAAACATTCAATTACTATGAACCTATCATTTGAAAGAAGATCCAAAAATTCTAAAGCAAGAAACCACTTACGCTTTACAAGCATTTGTCCATGAACTCACTAGGATTCCACATCATTTCTATTCCTCCTAAGTTACTTACTACATCAATTGATTCAAATTTTCTATTGAACCAAATCCTCCTTACACCTTTTAGCTCCTATTTTACCATATTGGTCTCCTGAAGCATAAAGATATCCAAGTTTTCACTTTCTCTAAGCCACTTAACAAAGAGAATTTTGTCATAGGATTTTAATTCTCTAACATTCCAGCTTAAGATCTTCGTGGCCCCCAAGTGGAAGGTGAGTCCTTTACACCAGACATGAAAGCCTCTACGGTGTTTTGGTTTCCTATATCTTTTTTTTATTAGATTAGGTAAAAACAGATTTTGAAGGGATCAGGAACCCTATACAACCGAAAGATAAAGCAATCAAAGCCCAAAGAGAGAAAAACAAGAAAGGCACATCCAAATTAAAAGGTCCCACAAAAATGAGTTAAACAGGCTTAACTCTTACAACGCAGGATCAGGACCCCAAAAGGAAAAAAAAAGATAGAATAAAACAGGGCATCACAGTTCACCCATAGTCCGCAAAAATTTTAGGAAACTACAAACCCACCAAGAGAGACAGAAAAACCACCAGAGGACCACAGCCAGCAATAGACCAACCAGGAGACCAAAAAGAGCCACCATCTAATCTTCCTCTAAACTACTAATACGAAGGTTGAATCTCCTTCTTTTCTTTTGTCCTTCGATCTCCTCCAATCTGTCCGTAAGTACTTTCATTTCCTATATCAATGTTTAGCTTAGAATCTATTTGATTTTTAACATCATTTTATCTTCTACCATGATTTCTAGAGGCCGATTATCTAGTTGTGGTCTTGAATGAGAGGATGCCAATATTTTCAATTTCTCAAAGGACTCACAACCACTCTCTTATTTGTGTCCACTCACAAGATCTCTTTTGAAGATTTATCCTGAACCTTTATTATTTCCTTATTTTCTTTTTTGAAACTAATTTTTTAATTTTCCCAATATCTTCCTTCCGAATTTGCTTCGGGAATACTCTATATGGTTGTTCCCTATCCCATTGAAGGATTCCAATAGAATTTCTAAATCACCATACTCCGTAAGGATATTCTATTGTGACACTTCCTTTTATTTATTAAATACCTCATCAACATGAGGAGAATGTTCTATTTTCATAAGATCATTTAAAGGAAGAGGATCTTTGTATAATTTTAAAGACTCATAAGCTAACTTAGAATAAACTACATGGGTCAAATCAAATAGCACAACTACAATACTTAGACTTACCAT
The DNA here is from genome assembly GCA_018340775.1 of Taxus wallichiana var. yunnanensis. Taxonomy (NCBI): domain Eukaryota; kingdom Viridiplantae; phylum Streptophyta; class Pinopsida; order Cupressales; family Taxaceae; genus Taxus; species Taxus wallichiana. The sequence goes on along the minus strand of CM031243.1, from coordinate 442,315,445 downwards.
TCTCACCATTAGAGTTTAGAGCACCCTCTTCGATATTGCCTTCTAATTTTCCTTGGAATCCACCTTTTCCTCCGGCATGTTGGATTTTATTTTTCATAAAGTAGATAGTTATTCATTATGTTCCCTACCACCGACATTTAAAACATATGAATAGAAGGCACTCATAATCTATATGGAAGTATTAAGTCTAATGGCCTGAATTAAAAGGTTTAGTTAGTTTGAATTTAACATAAATCCTAGCATATGAAGAGAAAGTTCTTGACTTGGTTTATTTCCCTATCCCAACAAGATTAAAAAAATCTTCCACTATGGTCTTTAGATTTTCTGGCCCCATAATTCAGGGGTAAATTTTACAACCTCACCTAAAGATGAATATTTTTGACCAATTCTTCTTCACGATTGAAGAGTGGTGACTATGGAAGAAGGTAAAGACCAACATTTTTGAAAAACAAAATTCCTCCAAGAAAGGATCTATCCTTATCTTCCACATTTCCAAAGAAGCCTTGGAAAAATCCTTTGGATACAAACTAGAGACTTATATAGGAAGTGCACAAAAATTATTTACAATCTAGTTCCACAACTCATCCTTTAAAGGCCAAATTCTTGTGAATTTAAAAATCAAAACTCTCGACCCATTGGATCAAAAATTTATTCTAAAGTCGAGAACCAACATCTACTAGCTTCACTTTCTTATGAATTTTAATATCAAGTTCACCCAAACTCATTGGAGAAAGGGAATCCTCCAAAACTTTGTTTTGTCTTTGTCTGATCCTCCTCCTCTTTGATCACATTCTAGTTGAAAGAACATCTAGAGTCATTATTTTAAAAAAAAACCATATACCCATCTTTGAATCCTTTTCTTCCATCTTCCCTTCATTCACCCTAAGAGCACCACCTTTTTCACCTCCCTCCAATAATTCTATCCCCCATTAAAAGGAGTCACATTCGCTCCACGACAACGGATTACCATCTAACCTATACCCTTTAGGCATATGTCCCATCCGACACACTCCATCCGAGACACCATAACTCCACTTCTCCCTTGTCTAACCACTATGGAATCTTCCTTCACCCTTCTAGACACCTTGATTCCCTTCATATCCTTTCCAATCATTTCTCCTTTGCACTCATCGAATTCCTTCTCACAATTTTTCCTAGCAAATCCAAATGCATCTTCACATTTATTTTCCATGCAAGCTATGATGCTTTATGTCAATATTTACCATTGTATTTTCATATTAATAAATTGGAAGTTTATTATTAATTCTTGTTGAAGATGTGCCCATTTTTTCATTTCTCTTCTTTCTTTGTGCATGTAATAGGATTTAGGAAATATGGTCAAATTTTTTGTGGAAGATGTGAACCCAACATTTTGGTTCAATATATTACACCTTCCAACTATCAATGAAACCCTATCTATGTAACTATGGGCATATATTCCTTAAAGTATTGACCATAATGTTGTTATCCTAGTACATAATGTGCACCTCACCTATAATATACCAATTCATTCCCTCAATTGCAGGTGTTTATTTATGTACATGTATGATCCACCATGTTGCTACCACACCTTTTAGCGTGTATTTTAGAGCACATAAGCTTATATATTATTGAGGGACGTGCAATAAGAACTTATTGATAAAATTATCTGAGATAGAGGTACCAATATACGATGTCATTTTTATTTTCTCGACATGTACCATTCACATGGATATTAACTCATGTTACCTTTACATCTAATGATTTAGGTAAATGTTATGTTAGAAAAGTAGCACCCTAGGATTTACACATTACAAAACCCTACTTTTGACTAACATGGGATTGTCTCAAGGTGTGGGACCCTTGTGATTGAGAAAAACCTCCAGAGAAGGATAGTTCCTGACCTATTCTAATGCTAACCTACTCCTAAACTATCAATTCCAAGGGACCAGAGAGAGAGAAATACATAAAATGTAAATCCTAAACTAAGGGAGGCGATAGCACTAAAACAAGACTAGAGAGATTCCTAGTGAGTGAAAACGGGGAAGAAGAGTGCAAAAAAAGTGTCTTAGTCCCAAAATGCATTTAAACCTCCAATTTCATGGAGCACAACAAATTTAAACCCTGTAAAGGAACACAATATGCACAATATACCTACAAAATATAATAGAAGGAAATAAATGCAATATAAATCAAGTAGAGAAAGAAGAACCAAAAACACTAATTTTATTGCTTAAAAATATTCACACTCCATTACAATATAGGCACAAGGAAAGGTTCCTCAAAAATGCATAAATTTGAGGCCTACAACTCACAAAAGTGCTGAAACAATTTTGACAGAGTTCCTTTACAATTTTGAAATCTCTCCCCCTTCAAATGCGGGAAATTACATATATAGAGAGAAAAGGATCTACCAACAAACATCCTTCATTAATTACCTGCATGAAGGTATGGGTGACCATGTTGGTTCACTTTCCAATGCTACTTTTCTTGCATATCAAACATGGGTGCCATACCTCATTAAACTAGTTGTTGAGATACCTTGTACGATTCCATTAATGTATTACCATACCTAAAAATCCTTGTTGTTTCTTGACAAAAACCACTTGATGATGCCCAATAGAACAAGAATATTCACCACTAACAAGGGAAATAATTTTCACATGAAAAGAAGAAATGTTGTCATGTGACAGTGAGGGAAGGCTAACGCATGATAGGAAGTGACTTTGATGCACAATGAGAAGGTGGTGGCAATGGGGAAGATAAAACGATGTACAAAAAGGAGGTGTCAAGAAGAAATGGTTGACTCGTGTCAAGGAGGACATGGTTGATGAGCATCAAAAATGGTGTTAACATGCATCAGGTTGGACATTTTTGTACGAAAAGAAGTGGGGGTGACATGCATCACGGGAAGGTTGTTGACACGTGGTTGATGTGTGTCAAGAATAGAGTTATCATGTGACAAGAGCAAAGTGTTAATGTACGTCAATAATAAATAGGTGATGCGCATCAAGGAGGATGTGGTTGATTTTTGTCAACAAGGGCATTGATACATGTCAAGGAGGACATTGTGATATGATAAGAAGTGGTGATGATGCACATCGGGAAAGGTGAATGATGCTTGGTTGACATGTGTCAAGAATAGGGTTATCATGTGATATGAGGAATGGTTATCACATGAAAAGAGGAAAGTGGTGATGTGTGTCAAGAAGAAATAGCTGATGCATGTCAAGGAGGATGTGGTTGAGGTGCGTTAACAAGGGCATTAACACGCATCAAGGAGGACACTGTCGTATGAAAAGAAGTGGAGGTGACATGCATCAAGGGAATGTGGCTTATGCGTGGTTGGTGCACATCAAGAAGAGGGTTTTCGTGTGAAAAGAGGAATGTTTATCATGAGACATGAATAAAGGGGTGATGTGCATAGAGAGAATGGTTGTTGCATGTCGAAGAAAGTGTTGTTGATGCGCAACATGAAGAGGGGCATTGACCCACATCACAAATGTGATAATCAGATATTTTTCAAGATTTACCATTAAAACAAACCTGGCTAGAAACCTTCATTACGGCTCACAAGCTTTCCATAAGATACCTTGTAAAATTCTCCCATTAACTATCAATTTCCATACCTGCAGGTCAATACATTTTTCAAGGGTGCAAAAATGGATAACAATTTGGTGACTTGCGGGGTGATCTGCCTGCTAGATCTGAAAGACCAATGATTTTACATCCATTGGGCATGGAGTCATTATGATTTATGAAACTAATATGATGTTTAAAACCTCTTATTTCTCTGGAACACTGATGAGACATTACTTCATCATCGAATCTTTCCTGAAACTAGAAAGTGCAACAACAACAAAACACAACCATGTACAATAAAAAATCATACATATCCCAAATGGAACATGTAGAGTGCACAAGCACTTATCTGAAAGAAAACATAGCTACAAAAGAATAATGTGCTACAATAAATTAGAGGAATTACAAATTCTAAACTAATATATATATAAGAAATATAATCGATCGATAATAATGCTTGAGATAGATGTCATTGACTGGGATCTACAATTCTTCCCCATCTAATTTTTTCAATTAGAAAGCATTGTTTTCTTTGCACCCTAAAATGAAGTAAGGGCCACTCCATATTGTATTAAAATTGGAGTGCCTTCCTGGTTTGGTTCTATCTATAACCCAATTTAGAATCAGGTTTCCTTCTTAAAAATTTCTATCTTTGGCCTTTCTATCAATAATCATCTTGATTTGAGCTTGGTCCTTCTCCATTGTTTTTATGGCATGGTTCCTTAGCTCTTCCAGCTACACAAGCTCAACATACCTAGCTTCCATAGCTAGAAAATCAAACAAATCCATTTGCTTGATAAGCTCCAAGGTTAGCAATTCAAGGGAAATTAGCAGCCTTACTTCCCTTCCATAAACCAACTTGAAAGGGGAATAACCAATTGACTTCTTGGGAGTGATTCTATCAGCCCACAAGGTTGATTTCAATTTGGTATGCCAAGTCCTCTGATTCTCATCTAGGGTTCTTCTTATGATTCTTAGGAAGTTATTTTTCATGGACTCTGCTTTCCTATTACCCAGGGGTAGTAGTTAGAAGAAGTGCTCAAGTAGATGTCATTTCTAACAACCTAATTAGATATATTTTCTCCAAGAAAAGCTAAGGCATTATCTGATATTATAGTGGAAGGAACACCAAACCTTATTGCAATACCTTTGTAGAAATCCATAATTATAGCTTCATTTACTTCCTTAAGTGTAACTGCTTCTATCCACTTAGTGAAGTAGTCTGTGGCTATAAGAATCCATTTGTGACCTAGGCTAGAACTTGGATTGATCACCCTAATAAAATCCACCCCCCATTACATGAAAGGTTGTTTAACTGAGATAGGATGGAGTGGGAGGGATGCTAGCTTTTCTTTACCTATGAAGAAGGAACACTTCTTGCATTTTTTGATCCATGAGTAACAATTGAAAATATTAGGCTAGTAATAACCAGCCCTCATGATTCTAATAGCTATTTCTTTTGGGGAAAAATGACCACCTGCCTCTCCATCATGAAACTCATGCAATACCCTCTCTATCTGATCTATCTTGATGCACCTTAGAGGACACCATATTATCTAAATACATTTATAGGGTGCAATGAAGTCTGAAATACCTCCTTTTGGACTTACTCAATCCTTGAGGACTTTGACTTATTTGAAGGAAATGTACAATATCTTGAGTCCAACAAGGAATGGGTATGTTACCTAGAAGTTGTTCTTGATTATCTTGCAACACCATAATAGCTTTTGCCTCCTCTCTTGATTCATCATGTTGGTTAGAAGCTAGCTACTCACACAACCCTTTCCCTCTAACTAATTTGGTCACATTTATATCAATATCATATTCCATGACCTTGGTTATCTAACCAGCTCTCTTTTCATTAAGGTCCTTGTTCAAAAGAAAATATTTTACACCAGCATGTGAAACTAATAGATGAATTCTATTATTTGACACTAGATGTTTGAATTTCTTTAAACTTCTAATCACAACAAGGACATGCTTCTTAATGAATGAATATCTCACCTCATAATCCTAAAGGATTTGGATGAAGAATGAGATAGGTTGTTCCATTCCTTCTTGATTTGGTTGTACCAGTATGGCAGATATTGCATCTGTTCCTCTAAAAGTGTATAAAATGAAGTCCTTCAAGAAATATGGATTTATGAGGGTTGGAGCCTATGTAATGGCTTGCTTTATGGATTCAAATCTTTCTTTTCCTTCAGTAGTCCATCTGAAAACCATGGTATTCTTCAACATCATCGTTAGTGGCTTGAAAAGATGGGAAAAGTTAGGAACAAACCTCCTAAAAAATTAATTTTCCCTAAAAAGCTTTGGAGAGCCTTCTTGTGACTTGGCAATGACAATGCTTGAATGGATTCTACCCTTTCTGGATCAATTTCCAATCCTTCCTTAGACATGATGTGGCCTAAGATATTTCCTTCATGGCTAGGAATATGCACTTATTTGGATTCAAAGACACTTTGAACCTCCTACATCTTTGGAATAATTATCTCGAGGTGAAAGAGGTGACTATTTGCATTCTAAGAGAATACATTAATGTCATCTAGATACACATAAACGATCTTTTTGATCAACCCTTTGAATTCCATATCCATTTCATTTTAGAAAGTGGCACCGACATTTGATAGTCCAAATGACATATTTCTTTAATCATATGTGCCCCACTTCGTAGTGAAGGCTGTCTTGAAATAGTCATATTATTTCACCATGATTTGATTATATCCCGAGTAGTCATCTAGAAATGAGAACCTTTTAGAACCAGGCTACACTTCAGTAGAATTTTCTCCATGAAAGGAAGTGGATAGTGGTCCTTATGAGATGCCTTGTTCAAGTCTTGAAATCCACACATAATTTGGTTTCCCGTTGTTTTTCCTAACCGACACCAAATTTACTACCCATGAAGAGTGGTTGATTGGAAAGATCATGGTTTCTTCAATGATTTTGTATAGTTACCTTTTCATAAGAGGCTTGATATGAGGATTGAATGGCATTTACTTCTATCTGATGGGTTTAGCTCCCGAATCTAGCTTAATGGCATGGTGTGCTAATTTTGGATTAAACCCTCTCGGATCCTCGTAGCTCAAAGAAAACACATTTGGGAACTCTTGAAAAAGTTGTATGAATTCAGATTTTTCTTGGTTTTTGCTCACCTTGCCAACTTGGAGAACTTTACCCTCTTCAACTAAAATTGGCTCTGAATCCTCTACTTTGACTTGAATGTTTTCTCTTTCCCTCCGAAACTAATCATTAGGATTGAATATTGACTCTAGAGTCACTAAACCCTTGGGTATCTTATTTGTCCTCAGTTGAACCATTTGATCACCATACTGTTGCTCTAATTTATCCTAGTTTTTAATTGAGAACTTAACCTCCTCCTGCAAGAAATTAATGATTTATTGATCATTCTCAAATACTTGCCATCTTGTATTATTGTCTAGTATAGATGGCCTCATAATTACATGAATATGTGGTTACACTTTATCTCTTTTAATACTTTCCACCACATCAAATGTTACTCAAAGTTCCACAAGATTGTCTCGCAACCTCATTCTCTTTCCTCGATATGGATTGAATATTGAATGCTTCAAAATAATCAATTTAATCCCATACCCAATGCTTGTAAGCTTGAGAAGATCATTCTTAGCAACATGTTTTCCTCTTACCTGGTTGACAATTAACTCACTATCCCTAAACACTTGCAGGGTTTGTATACCCCTCTTTCTTTCCTAGTTCAATCGATGTATCAAAGCTTCATATTAAACTATATTATTTAAACATGTAAACTAAAAATGGAAAGTAGAGTAGTACTTCATACCTTATGGTGAAAAAGCATTTCTCATCGTCTAGTGCCTTGCCTACTCATGAGCCATCAAAGAATAGCTTTGTCATACTTCATTATCAATCTTTTTATCTAGTTTGGTGAGGCTAGGAAGAGGTATTTTTTCCTTGTGCAAACAATAAATTCCCAACTCAACATCCTTTATTTCCTTGTATGGATCATATCCATGACTTTTATTTTCCCATTCATCAAGATTTAAATCCGGGATGTCCACAACTTTGGTATCTACTTCTTGAGTGTTTGGGAAATCCTCTTGATCAAAGGTTGAGCAATTTTTGTTGATTAGGTTTGGTATATGAGGCTCAATATGGAAATTTGTAATAGTTTCAGACCGTATTGTATCCTTAGATATATATCTTGTTTTGAATAACATATGTGACCAATAAACTAATAAGTAGCCTCCAATTTTGGCAGTGAAGTCTCTTAACAAGCACAATGCAAAGAGTGGTGGCAAGTCAATCACTGATATATCCTACTGAATTGTGACATTAGGACATGCATGTAATGTGAGGTTTAAACCTTGCATGATCCCAATAGTCCCCACTACTTTCCCATCTAACTATACCACTCCTTTGGAAACCAAGTCGTATTTTAGGCCCAACTGATTTGTAATCTATTTCAGCATTACCAAACTACTAGCCCCTGAGTCAATCATGTAATTGTGTACAAGGTTATTTCCAATAATCAGAGATATATAGAATGGAGAAGGCTTCATGATTTTACCTTGCTGACATCCATGAAATCCTCCTTGTGGAGCTGCATTAGTAAGCAAGCACCTTCTCTTGATTCTTGGACAACTCATTTGATGCTTGACCAATTTTCCATGGCTACTTGTAACAAATCCCATTGGCCCAAATTTTTCAATGATTCCCACATAGAAATGCTTACATTGGTCTTATTTATTTGATCAATAATTTTAAAAGGAGATGGATTCTCCTTCTTTTTCCCCTTACTCGGCATGACTTTCTCCTGCACATGGGCTATTGCAACCGGTACCTGAGTTGGCTTAGAAGGTAGTTTGGGCTGATTTTGAATATTTGGGGCTGCACTTGGATTGCTAATACCTTGAAGTCTGATAGAAGGATTAGAAGTAATTAGATTAGATGAATTCCCTTCCTCTATATTACTCTTATTAGACCTCATGTTGGATGCCACACTTTGAGAAGGGGACTAATTTATTCCGTAGAAATCCTCAGCTTGCCAATTCACAAGTGTTGTCTCGTTTGGAGGTGCTTCTTGATTAACTACCTATTTGCTTCTTGACTCTCTTCCCGAACACTCATCCTAGTCACCATAAATACTTGATTTAAATCACCATTGAAGCATGTTTCTGATTGTGTAGTTGGCTACATGGGAAACACCATTCATATTCTTGTGCTATGTTGTTTTGAGTCATAACTAATGACCTAGATTTTGAAACTACATTAGCGTTATATGTTTGGAATGACTTAGTAGCTTGGGATTATTCTTGGTTCTGGTTAGCAGCTTAAATAGGTGGCATGTTTGGTTGATATGGAGGTTTATTGGGTTAAAAATAAGGTTGATAAGGTCTAGAATTTTGAGCTTTTTTCCTCTTAAGAGTTACCAACTTTATTCCCAAGCTTTGCAATTGTTTCATAACCTCCTAGAGTTCATTTGAAAATATAGAAGAAGAAGTGAATTCTTCATTTGAACTTTAATTTATTTGAGTAGGGATGGGGGCTATTGTAGGTGTTTGATTAGGATTAGGATTCTCCATGTCTAGATATAGAGGCATATGTGGCATAAGTGCATGTTTACCAACTTGAATTAGGCAATTCTCATCTCTAATGGCTATGGCATAGGAATCGTGTGGGGTTATCCCCCTATAGATTGTATCATAATAGATATATCATAATTTAGAGCTTTAAGAAAATAGAGAAATACACCTTTAGTTGTTGGTTTGACCACAATTGGGATCCTTTCCCATGTTCTTTAGAATATGGAATTGAAGTCTGTCATTTGCTCAGTTGGTGCCCTTTTGATTGTAGTCATCTACTCCAAAGGGATAAGTTGTCAGCCCTCTCCCCAAACTGGCCATAGAGAGTTGTGCACAATTGATCCCAATTCTGAATTGATCCTACTCCCAAGCCTCTAAACCACTGCAACGCTTTTCCTTTGAAAGAAGAAGCCAACAACTTGACTGCAACATCCATCTCAATAATCTCATGTATGACATAGACATTTGTAATGTCTTGAATGTGGTCAATGGGAGTTATGTGATTTTCTCCAATGAAGTATGGGATATTCTTTAATTCTGCTATTAGAACTAGACTTTATGCATTAAGGGCAAGTGGACTACTTCCCATGAAATTTACATAGGGATTTGGAGGTTGTTGATGAGCCATCCTGAGTGGCTGAGAACTCTAGTCGATTGAAGAAAAGGTCTACTAGGTGGAGGTGTGGAAAATGTTATTTTTAGTGGAGATGGATACCTTTGTACTCTTCTTCCTCTCCTTCCTCTTCTTGGAGATAACTACAAGTATTCAAAGATACCTTCTTCTCTTGCTCTAGACCGGGTTTGCACTCTTCTCATGAACTTGATAAACTTGGGATGCTGAAACCACTAGATTTGAATGGAGTCACTAGATATGTTACTAAAAATACTATAAAGGATATAAATTCACTAAGACACACACCCAATCTTGATAAAAGGTGAAAATATTGACTTCTGGTCCCATCGGATGTACCCAAACTATTATGTCGAAAATGTATCACCCTAGGATTTGCACATTACAAAACACTACTTTTGACTAACATGGGATTGTCTCAAGGTGTGGGACCCTCACGATTGAGAAAAACTCTAGAGAAGTTTGATTCTTGACCTATTCTAATGCTAACCTACTCCTAAACTATCAATTCCAAGGGACCGAGAGAGAAATACATAAAATGTAAATCCTAAACTAAGAGAGGCGATAGCACCAAAACAATACTAGAGAGATTCCTAGTGAGGGAAAGTGGTGGTAAAATAGGGAAGAAGAGGGCAAAAAATGTGCCAGATTCCCAAAATGCGTTTAAACCTCCAATTTCGTGGAGCAGAACAAATTTAAACTCCGTGTAAAGGAACACATTATACATAATATACCTACAAAATATAATAGAGGGAAAGAATTGTAGTATAAATCAAAGTAGGGAAAGAAGAGCCACAAAACACTAATTTTATTGCTTAAAAATATGCACAATCCATTACAATATAGGAAAAGGAAAGGATCCTAAAAATGCATAAATTTGAGGCCTGTAGCTCACAAAAGTGTTGGAACAATTTTGGTAGAGTTCCTTTACAATTTCAAAATCTATCTCCCCTCAAATGGAGGGGAAATTACATATATATATAGAAAAGGAGCTACTAACAAAAATCCTTCATTAATTACCTACATAGAGGTATGGGCAACCATGTTGGTTTGTTTTCCAATGGTAATTTTCTTGCACACTAAACAAAGTGTCACACCTCATTAAACAAGTTGTTGAGCTACCTTATACGATACCATTAATGTCTAACTGTACTTGAAAATCCTTGTTATCACTAGACGAAACCACTAGCCGATGCCCGATAGAATGGGAAGAGTCATCATTGATGATGGAAAGACTTATCACATGATAAGAAGAAATGTTTTCATGTGAAAGTGAGGGAAGGATAGCACACATTAGCAAAAGGTGGTTGGCGTGTGACAAGAAGTGACACCGACGTGTGACGAGAAGGTGATGGTGATGGTGAAGGTAGAATGATGTGTAAAAATGAGGGGAGTTGTTGCGTAACAAGAGGAAAGTTGTGATGGGCTTCAAGAAGAAATAGATGATGTGTGTCAAGGAGGGAGAGGTTAACGTGCATCAATGAGGGTGTTGACGCACATCGGGGTTAACGCTTATTGCATGATAAGAAGTGGCGGTGACGTGTGTTAGGGAAGGTAGTTGACGTGTTGTTGATGCGTTTCAAGCAAAGGGTTATCGTGTGACAAGAGGAAAGTCGTGACATGCCTCAAGAATAAATAGCTAACGCATGTCAAGAAGGACGCGGTTGACGTGCATCGGGAGGATGATATCACACAATGAAAAGCGAGGTGACGTATGTCGGGGAAGGTGATTGAGGCATGGTTGACATGCGTCAATAAGAGGGTTGTCACCGACAAGAGGAATGGTTATCACATGATAGGAAGAAAGGGGTGACATGCATCAAGAAAATGGTTTTCGTGTGTCAGTGAAGTGTGGTTAACATGTGATAGGAAGAGGGGCGTTGACATGTGTCAAAGAGGATACAATCTGTACAATTTTTCTAGCTTGACCATTAAAACAAACCTGACTCCAAACCTTCACCGTGGCAAGCAAGCTCATTTGTGAGATACCCCGTAAACTACTCCCATTAACTATGAATGCCCAGAACTATAGGTTAATCCATTTTTCAGGGGTGCAAATAATGGATAATGAGAAACATAAAAATAAATTTTGATGAATGAATATTATCCCCAAGGAATATGATTTTAACCATTGGTCTTAGTGTAATCTTAATGAATTTTCACAAAATCATAAAGTATCCCTATTTCATACTTGGTAGGAGACTTGATTCCATACTTCACATCTTCATCTATAAAAGGATTTTTAGTTTTCAAAACTTAGGGGTTCTACAAATACTTATGTAATGGTAGCACAATCCTTCTTAATTCTAGGTCAAATTGTAATTCCATAGCTATTGGAACGTATTATATAGGATGTTGATCCACTTTGAATCAAATTTTTGTATTTTATGCATATGGAGACAATGGTTATTAAAGGATTATGTAGAGTATTTTATCATTCTTGTTCATGGTTAAGAAAATAATTGAGTTGATCATGTTCACTCCTATTTTTTTATATTGGTGATTGTATTGATTATCATGTTTCCATAACATGGCAATTTCTTGAAAATTGTGATCAAATAGTTAGTTTCATTTATATTGATATCAATTACTTAAAAATCCTTGCAATATGAGATATCCTACTAAAATTTACACATATTCCAAGTGGCCAATAGGGTCCACCCTTAAATATTCTATTATTCTCAAGGTCACAAGGCTATATACAATGATAATATTACTCATTGTTTCCCATGTCAACCTAGGAATCATAATTACAATGCTCTTGAAGTCAAATAATGCATCCCTTATCTCACATTCTCCTAATATGATATTGATGCTAGTGTCCACATCCAATGGATTATTTTTTTGACATATATATAGGATTATATGAGTTTTCATGAGTCTCTTTGTTACACTTTCTTATAGAGTATTAATAATATTAGATGTGTTCTTAGAGATATATTCATTGTACAACATAATCACTATCTTAAGAACATCATTCGTAGTATATACAACCCCTTCTTGTTTCAAAATGTACACCACATAACCATATATACTTCTACCTCATCATTTTCAGCATTGGAATTCATTGAATCCCTATTTCAAAGGGAATTGAGAAATCTTTTTCTTATTCTAGCAACTCTCTCTCATATTGAAGAAGGGTATTTTTCCTCTCGCACATTCCATATTTCAGGCTCAACTAGAATCTCCATGGGTCTCAACCCTTATTCCATTTCCTAAAACCTTGTTATATATTACAACATTCCACTTTCCTAAGGTGTCACATTAACCATTTTGACATTGTACATTTGTTTTGCTTTCCTTTATTTCTCCAATGCAGGATAATCATAAGTTTGGTGTTGTGAAATCACCCTATAATATAAATAATACATTTACCATGATGGATTACATTGAGAATCCCATATAATATGATTTATCTCTTTATAAAGGTAGTAATCCACTATTTTTCTCTTAGGTTCAAGACATGTCCCCATTTATTGGTAACTAGTCTAGTTTTTCTTATGATGTAATGTATGGACCTAGTATCTATGATGAATCGCAACCCTATGATTAATTATATTACCTTGTATATGGCCCTTATGGTGGAGGTATTGTATATTGTGGTAGGTTATATAGTGAAGGTAGATCCCAAACCATCATGTTTTGTGTATATCAAGCCCAATTTGTGTTATGATGTGGAGATAGAGGAGTGTAGACACCTAAATATCGCTACCCAAATTTAATACTAAAATTGCACTAATTATCCTCTTTCCCATCATTTTGTTATAATTAGTGGTTTTTCCACTAATTAGCTAACATTCCCTTTCATCTCAGTCAATTAATGACACTTCGCTAGTTATAATCCAATTTTAATTAATTAATTAACCATTATTAATTAATTAATCCTTTCAATCTCGTATTTAATCAATAAACCTTCTTATTGGTTAAATCCCCTATTAACCCCTTCAAATTCTACTAATTTATTTCTAAATTATCTTAAAATATATTCTATAAGCTTAACTTGGTCTATTAATTAATCCTAGTTGATTGATTAAATCACTCCAACTCCCATGAGTTTCTAATCACTAATTAATCTTTTATAATCATACTTATCCCTTTCTAATTCTACTTTACCTTTATCCCACATTCACTAGGTTGCAATATTTTCACCAATTGGAAAGCTATATAAGAAACCTAGTACTTTCCTTAAAATATTACACCTTGTGAACCTTCTTGTACACCTTCATGTCCTTGTAAGACATTTACACTTGATAAGAGAATTTTCATGTTATTGCAAATCTTGTTTAACCTTCCTTTTCTACTTGGAAAATATTAGAAAGAGAATAACTAAAATGGAAATCAAGCCATATTGGTGATGTCTTCCTCTCCTTGAGGAATGCCTTGGTCATGCTTGGTTGTGTTCGGTTCACAAAGGATATCTACAATTTTAAATCACATCAAACAACAAAGGAGGTTTGCATTTCTCATTGGATTTAATGTTTGATGCACATTAGTTTAAGATTTCCTTTCATGCTTTATCATGGTGTTTTGTTTAGATTAACTAAGTTATGAACTTACTAGGTGTTAGGTTCATTTCATTATCTTAGATTAGTCTAAATACATGCACACATATGGCACACCCAGTGGGACACCCCTTTGTCTCATGCACATTATTTATGTTTTCTTAGTTTAGGCTCCATTTTACATGCTCATTATTTCAATTTGTTAAAATTATTTTGTTTTTAAGCATGTATCATGATGTTTGAGAGTGTCGAGTGTTCCTTTTAGGTAGTAAGGAGGCAAAATACTGTCAAATTTGAGTCTTGATGATAAAAATATGAGCTTTATTATGTTTTTGGCTTGATTTTGACATTTTTGTGTAGACACGAAGTTCCTTACACTACTGTGTAGTTATGTATGCGCTACCATAACACATTCCTTGTGCTAGTATGCATTTATACACATCGTCATTCATCTACATGCATTTCTATTATATTGTACATTATAGTGTTACTTTAGAAACCTATCTACATGCACTTGTGTTATTTTCTTGAGCTAGCATTTTCTACCTAATTTTCTCTTATGTGTGTGTTACCATTCATGTGCAAGTGTCTACGTTAAATTTCTATGTTTATATAACATTACAAGTGTTATAGTTCCATTAAATGTTTGCTTGTACGCATTAGCGTTCATCTATATGTGTTTTTGATCACTTGCATGCGTCAGCATTCTAATTTATTTTTTGTGTTTGAGCTAGTTTTTAACTTACTACGCTAGCATTCCTTTGTACATGATAACATAATCTATTATTTTTCTTATAAATTTTATCAAAATTTCAAAAAAATTGAGTTAATATTTAATTTTCTTGTAGTGTTATACATGTTTCTGATGCTAATATGTAGGTTTTTATCTAAATTAGTGTTAAAATTTTGAGTATTTGTTAGAAATCTCCTTTTCTCTATAACTTCATCGAAATTGTGTATGCTCTTCTCTTGCGCTTTCAAGCGATCTTGAGAATCAGAAATGATAATGATTTTGGATGCTTTTCTAACGTTTTGATTGTCATTTGGAAATATGGCTAACACTTGATATCATGGTTTAAATTTTCCATGTTGGTTTAAATATGATCAAACACCATGTATGCTCTTCTCTTGGACTTCTAAGTGATCTTGAGAAACAGAAATGGTTGCGATCTTTGATATTTTGCTAACATTATGCTCATATGGAAACCTATTAATTGTTTATGTGTACAACCATTACACTTGTCAAAGATAGAATAAAAATAACTAATGATTTGTTTGTAGGTCTCCTCAGTTAAAGAACGACGTTAAGAAAAAAATTTAAAATAAAGATTAAAATGAACAAATAACACTATATTTTCTCGGTCTAGATAATGGTTAAAACCCATCCACTAAAAATTGTGGGAAGTACTTTTCTTAAGATATAAAACTTGTTGTGAGGAGTACCACAGAACCCAAAATTAGTCGAAACATTGAGGAAATACGATGAAGAAATGGGAAGTGTCCCATCACCGATTAGAAAAACTTGAGGAGTGCTAAAAGTTGTTTGTATGAAGCATGTTTCATTAATTTGATTTTGGGGTAATTATCCTTCGTTAAGAATTTATTCTAAAAAATGTACCTCTCTAAGAAAATATATTGGCTAATGTTCGGAAAAAAATCCTAGGGAACCATTTGGCATCGAGGACAAATTTTCAATATCCATTATCAAATTTATATTAAATTATTTACTAAGCAACTCATTGTCTTAGTTTCTACCTTGTTTTCAAACAAGGTGAAACTCTTCCAAAGTTGTGTTATGTATTTTTGGTTACAAAAAATTGTTAAACATATACCCTTCACAATTTTAGCTCCCCCTTTATCAAAGGAACACTATCCAAAGTGTTGTTAAAAATGTATCAACCATTTTTGGATGTTTAAACCTTGTTTTTATTAAAAATTGATTTGAGTGTTGAATGTGTTTTATTATGATACCCAAATTGTATCAATCCTTTTTTATACTTAAATCTTGTTTTAATAAACTTGATATAAGTGTTAAAATGGTGTTGTTACACTACTAGCATTGTATCGGCCATTTTTATACTCAAGCCTTGTTTTCTTAAAATTTGGTTTGAGTGTTGAAAGTGTATTGTTATGTTGCTCACCTTGTACAAATACCTTTTTGATACTTAAATATTGTCATCTTAAACTATATTTAAGTGTTGAAATAGTATTGTTATAGTGCTCACATTGTATCGACCATTTTTGATACCTAAAACTTGTTTTTTTATTAAATTTGATTTTAGTGTGAAAATTTGCATTGTTACGATGTCAAAATCATATCAACCCCTTTTTAATACTTAAATATTGTTTTCTCAAAACTTGATTTAAGTGTTGAAATTGTTTTTTTGCACTATTAAACAACTTTTGGAGACATTTTGCACCTAGGAAAATTTTCCTTTCTGGTCATTACTTTTGTCTAAATTTCATAAATTTTCCTTTGGTAATTTCATCATGCATTACACATCCTTGGAAAAGTCTTGAATTTGTTATTGTTACCATACTTGTTTTTTCCTAGATTCATTGTGATGCTTGTCCACATTTTTCAAATATTAGAAAAAATTTCCCATCATGCCACCTATTAAAAGATTGATACATAGAAGGAGGGCATCCAACCCCTTCCTCCATAGCACTTTATACCCATTATCTATAGAGGAAATAATTGTTGAACATAGTGGAGATTATGGAAACACTCCTTGCGATACCATTGACTATGAACCTTCCCACATAGATAATTTCCTCTTCAAAAATAGAGATCAAGTTTTAGTACGGGTAGTAGAGTTAGGGGCAAATTTCCACCTGAATTTGATCCCACCATCCTTACAAATATGAGTCAAGAAGAAGAAAGAACAGAAGCTCCTTATCGCACAGTTGAGGATATCTTAAATCATGGACACACTTATACCTCTTCCCAACTTGAAGGAAATAATGAAGAAGAAGAATCCTCTAAGACTATAACTGGTTATCGCATACCACTCATTCAAACCAATCAAGCGATGCTAGAGTAGAGGGGTAAGAACCTGAACAAGACTCCCACATGAATATCAATAGGAACCCCATAATGAAGAGGTCACCAAATAAAAATAATTACAAACCCTTAGCCATCAGTTGGAAAACCTAGCTTCACATGTCCATAGGGACACAAGTAAAGTTGAATGTATTGAGAAATATAAGGTGAATTATATGGAACGTTACACTAAAAATATGGTGGTGAAACATATAAATCTAACAAAAAGTGCATACCTACCACACCTTCACATGGCCAAATATTCAACCAAGAGTGGCAGTCCATGAAAGATGCCTAGACTAGTCTTTAAGAAAATAAACTTGGACACAATCAAAATGTCGGTTCAAGAACTATGTCCATAGCCCTTTGATCAAGAGATGTTGCGTACTCACTTTACAACTAGCTTTGATTTCCATAAATTTGATAAAGATAGGGGTAAAGGTGATCCTCATGACCACATAAAATTATTCTTCATGGATTTCTAGGAACATTCCTATAATGATAACTACCTCATTCTCTTATTCCCATGAATTCTTGGAGGCCATGCACTTGAATGAATTCTCCATCTCCCCAAAGGGTATATTTTCACATTCGTGGGCTTAGTCAAGAAGTTTTTTCACCACTTTTCATTCAACATGGAGAGTGATATTACTATGATCAACCTTCGTAATGTAAAAGAACATAACAATAAACACTTTTTGGTTTCTTATAACCATGGTGATGGTTATCTAGTAACTTTCACTCGCTCTATTCCCGAGAAACCACCTATTAGTATCTTTATACCCAACTTGCATCCCGAGATATAATTTAACTGGAAATGCATTGTGTAAGAACCTTCATAGATTTTATTGAAAAGGAATCCAAGATGAAACATGATTTATTTTCCAAATGGAATTTAAAACCCTTTCAAAGAGACAACCATATATAAAAACCTACAAACAAGCCCAAGGTTTTAAACAAAAATAAGAATTTCATAGGTAATAGAATCACCGATTCCAAACATGTCCAGTGTGTCCATAAGACTCCTCATTCGAAACTCTCATAAGGACCACTCAAATATGAATTTAAACTTTGATATTTTTCTCCACTTATGGAGTCTTTATCATCAATTCTTAAAAACTTATATGCAATGTATGGTCAAATTCCTCCCTACTATGCCCTTTCCCAAAGATGCACTAAAGGCATCATGGTACAAATACCATGAATACTACATATACCATCGAGTTAAAGGCCGTATACAGATAAAGGTATGAAATTGAAACACTTCATTTAGGACCTCATTGATAGCGGAAATGTTGAGATAGGTGTGAAATAACCCAACAAAATTTCTAATAAATAGTTGTAAATTTATAAAGAACCATTCCTAAAGCATAAAAAGGAAGAACCAAATCTGGATTGATGTCAATTCTCGAAGGAAAAAGTTCCTATCACGTTATTTATGAAGAAACCAATCCAATTAGTTATCTCATTAGCTATGTTCATCCCACTACTTAGTAAATAAATACCACCACAATAAAATTATAAGGGTGTGTCATGGCAACATGATGTGATCATCTTATCATCCCATAACCTCCTCTTCCTACTCCTTCGATAGTCATTATGATCTCCTAGAGAAAATTGAAAATAGAACTTCCAAGATTTCTATCTTGGATCTTATCAAGATATTTAGTGTTCATAAGGATATCCTTTATAAAACTCTTTGGGTTAGGAATTTTCACAGAAATTGATGTCTTGCACTTCCAAGACATAGCTACACGAATTTCTCCATCTAAGAAAAGCACCTTTAGATAAAATGAGATTCTAATAGATGACCAACAAATAACCTCCCTTTGTATATGGAAGTGATCGTTACTCATAAAAAGATCAAAAGGGTGCTTGTGGACAATGGATCATGCCTTAATTTATGTACCTTGAAGCTCATAAAACAATTGGGATCCACTGACACTAAATTGAGCCTAATGTGATCACCATTATGGCTTATGATAATGTAGAGAAACATTCACTAGGAATGATTACTTTATTGATGGAAGTCGAGCCCATTACGCATCATACACGGTTCCATATTCTTGAATTCGATCCACCCTATAATATTCTCCATGGTTTCCTATGGATCTATGTCATGCAAGACGCTCCCTCAATTTTCCACCAATGTATCAAGATTCAGTATCAAGGACAAAAAATTACCATTCTTGGGAACCCGTAACCCTTTACGCATTATAGAGCGTTATCCAAATGCCATTACCCTACAACATATGAAATTCCTTCTATAAAAATAACTTGCAATATTCAATCAAAGGCCCTCACCTCATGCATCAATCTCGATACACTGTGCCTACATAAAAGTGATGCCTTCACATCCATATCCCCCTTTGTTACATGGAAAATCTTCCCCTATCACCCAAAATATGTGGTAGGCCCAACTATAAACTACAAAGAACTTAGGTACCTTACACATTATTGATACATTCATTTGTGGTGGTCTCTTAGCAGATGATAAAATTCATAACACTTATACCTCCCAATAACCTAATGAAATTTTGGCTACATGCTATCAATCCCCAAGATATGACATCCCTAATAAGATGATTTACACTATGAGATACAAAGTATATGGGTGTGGCATAAACAAACAAGGTTTACGAGAACCTCTTCCGAACATGAGAAAATGGATAGATACGGAGTTTCTATTGAACCCTACAGGTCACTGCCTATAGAGGTTATAGCCACCTCCTCGAACACGAGGATAAATCTTCATATTATGATAGAAAAATAGTCCCTTTGCAGCCTTTACAGGGGACCTTGCTTCCACCAACTTATTATATGACAAAATTGTTTTAACCCTATTCCATTCCACTCCCGAGTTAGACCTTATACACCATTCCCTTATCATCCGGGACCAGAAATGGTATATACTAATTGATTTATTTCGAAATGACAAAGCAATTGGTGAATTTGTGGGGTTACATGACAAAATTCCTATCGGTGACCATAAGAAGGGATTCTCTATCAACCTAGATGTATACACATATTTCGGGGAGGAGGATGCATATACATATATTCTAAAAAGAATTGCCAAAATAAATATACAAGCCCCATAACTTACATACAAACAAATAAAAAAATCAAAATAGAATTAACAAGCAACCAACCTATGGGTGAAAATATCATTGAGACGTCCATAGAGTAAGAACTAAATCTCCACCCTAATCCTATATATATGGAGGATAGATCTAAATTACTTGTGGAAGAGATTATTGATATCAACATCGAAACAAAAGATTAGCCTAGAAAATTCAAACTTGGGGCTTATCTTTCAAACATGAACATAAAGATTTTACTATGATCCTTAAATATTTTTTAATGTATTATATTTTTTTATGTAAACATACATGGATTGGATCCTTCATTATTAGTGCATAACCTCATTTTGCATGAATCAACAACTATACTTGAAACAAAAATATGTAAAATGCATCCGCATTTGGCTCTTTTAATCAAACAGAGTCAAAAAAATATTAGCAAAGGGGATTCATCAAAACTATTGATTACTTAGAGTGGATATCCAATGTAGTGCCTATTCGAAGAAACTGTTGGTATAAGGATTTGCATTGATTTCAGGGAAATCAACAAGGCATGTTGCAAGGATTAATTTCCTCTTCCGAACATTGAAATGATTTTTGATTCTAGTGTTGGCCACAAAATTCTATCCCTCGTGGATGAATTCTTACGATATAATCAAATTAAGATCATAGAAGAGGGCCAATACTAAACCTCTTTTACTACTCCTCGGGAACCTTTTGCTATCAAGTCATGCCTTTTGGCCTAAATAATGCAGGCACAATGTATCAAAGAGATATGACTGTCATATTCCATGACATGTTACATGATATTATGGAGGATTATGTGGATGATATCCTTGAAAAATGTAACACTAGATTAGAACATCTGACAATCATTCATCATATCTTTGAATGGCTCTGGGATTACAAGGTTCATTTGAATCCAAGTAAGTGTCTTCAAAGTCATCTTATGTAAACTATTGAGATTCATTGTGTCTAGGCATGGAATTGAAGTATATCTGGATAAATTCATTAATATCACTAAGATGCCTCCTCCTAAGAATTTTAAATAGCTACATAGCTTTCTGAATGCAAAATTAATACCATTCGAAGATTCA